>JANIWJ010000028.1:0-212694 GCA_030705055.1 Kodamaea plutei | reverse complement strand
AAAAAAATAGGGGCGAAAATAAAATACAAAAAAAAAAAAAAAAAAAAAAAAAAAACAAACCTTTCCAATAAATTAAAGGATCGTAATAACCAGTGAAAAACAATCCAAAAAAAAGAAAATAACAGCTGACACTCAGGTTCGAACTAAGGACCAACAGATTTGCAATCTGCTGCGCTACCACTGCGCCATGCCAGCCGCTTGTTGGTAAGAAACATATTGGTACCATTTACATCTTCTCATATTAACAATACTTGGAGAATAGTACTTTTCTTATGTAATAATTGGGGTGCAAAAGTCAAGATTGACAAGTAGATCGTACTGTGTTTGGTTCTGTATACAGTGCCCTGTAGAGGAATTGAACATATACATGAATTATTTGCGATAACTTCTTGGTATTTGTAGTGTTTAGGATGCATGCAAACCCTCTAAACTTGCGAGTGTACTCTACGATTGAACGTATATAAAATTTCGAATACCCAATACTCATACCCAATACTCGTACCCAATACTCATACCCAATACTCGTACCCAATACTCATACCCAATACTCATACACAATACTCATACACAATACTCATACCCAATACTCATACACAATACTCATACACAATACACCTTTAACTCAGTGCGGAAAGAAAAATAGTCTGGCAATGAAAAAACATTTGTAAACGCGTACCATGTATGGTGATCTCGCAAACAAACTAGTGCTTGATGCCAAACGTACGGCCAACCTCTCCGAGATTCCACTTTACCAGGCCGACTTGGTTAGAGATATAGTGAAAGAGGTGAATGAACTATACAAGGACGTTGAGTATTTGGAAGAACAAGCACAATCACAGCTTGAAGAAGAGATGACAGATGAAGAACTCAAGATTAGACAGTGCCAGTTGTTTGTTACCCATTTGAGTATGAGAAGAAATAAACGATGTTTATTAGCATACGAACGACTTCGTGCAAATAAGGTGGACGAATTTGCATGGTTGAATATCGATCCAATAGAGAATGAAGACGATGCTAAGGGTTCTGTCACACACACCAACACCATCAGAGAAAATGCCATATTCAATAATTATACAACTCAATTATCCATAAATAATCTCAGTCATGCTGAGGAAGATTACTATAGAAAGTACAGTGATTTGCTCATGAGTTTCAAGTCGAATTATCCCGACTTGGATCTTCTGGGGGACTTGGAACCCCCAAAACAAATCTTCATCGATGTGCGTGTGTTGAAAGACGGTGGTGAAATCCAAACTGAATACGGCTCCTTCAATCTTATCAAAGATTCGCAATTCTACGTGCGAAAGTCAGACGTTGAAAGGTTAATCCAACAGGGCTACTTGGAGGAACTCTAGAAATTGGGAAATAATTGTAATATACGTGCTTATTTCAATCAAAAATCATCTCTAGTCCATATTGTAACATAACTTCTATCACAAATCACCCAGCAGAAATTCTATATACATCTCAAAATGCAATTAGAGAGGTTAGTTCTATCAAAGTCAAAGTATATCAGGATCCTATAAAAGTATATCACGATCCTATAAAAGTACATCACGATTCTATCAAAGTTACATCACGATTCTATCAAAGTTACATTTCGTATCAAGCTGTACTCTATCAAAAGAGATCATCTAGCATCTCTATATCTGTATCGCCCTTCTTAAAAAGATCATCATCCATTATGAGCTCCTTGTCTTCAGGTATGTCTATTATCTCGGGCTCCTCTTTTACTATTTGTTCTTTTTTGATTTCTGGTTCGTCTGTAACTGGAACGGTATCTAACTTCTTGGTTTCACTTTCTTCCACTATAGGAATATCTGCAGGAACATCTACTGTCTTTGTATCACTCAGAGCATTATCCGCTTCCTTCTTAACTTCTGGTTCTGTCTTCTGAACTCCTATTTCCGTCTTCTGAGCTTCTGATTCTGACTTCTTAATTTCTGGTTCTGTCTTGTTCTCATCTAACGCCATATCCTTCTTGATTTCTTCCAATTCTCTCGGTGGTACTAACTTATCTAACTCAGTTAAGGCTGCCTGCATCTTCTTCTTGCCTAGAATCGTATTCTTCTGGTCGACAGTAATAGGTAAAATCATTATGCTATCATCATTCTTGTCATATACACCGATATTATCATCCATTAGTTTGACTTCTTTGCGTAGATCTATAGCTACTTTGCTCAAGTCCTCGTACACTAGTTTCACCTGCAGTTCAAATCTCTCCTTCTGGTTTCCTTGTTGCTGAAATGTATCAAATACATTCGATATATTGTTTAAAAGTGAAGATATACGATAATCAATAGCATGTAGTGAGTCTAATCGCTGCTGTATATATGTGTCTACCTTGTCTGTCATGTTTAGTTTTTTTTTTTTTCGAACAAATTCAACAAATCCATTTAGATAATGCCGATTGATTTAGGGCTCGCTCGAGTTTCCCGGCTTCTTAAGCACTTGAATAACCCTCATAGGTCAGTTTATTCGAGTATCCATGTTGCTGGTACTAATGGGAAGGGGTCTACAGTATCTTACATTTCGTCTATTCTCACTCTGTCTGATATTCGCAATGGGAAATTCACCAGTCCACACTTGGTGAATGTTAATGACAGTGTGACTATTAACAATGAGACATACCCATTACTGAAGTTTGAGGAAGTTCTGAAACTAGTGCAAAGGGAAAATGAAATCCTTAAGCTTAACTGCACTGAGTTTGAGCTCTTGACGGTTACTGCCTTGAAGATTTTTGAAATTGAAAAAGTTGATATTGCAACAATTGAGGTTGGTTTGGGTGGACGGTTGGATTCCACAAATGTGTTGGAGCCCGCCTCCGATGGTAAGCCTGGTGTAATTGCAACTGCCATAACCAAAATCGGTATGGACCATGAGTCATTTCTTGGAGATACCTTGGCTAAGATAGCTTTCGAAAAGGCTGGGATTATCAAGAGGGGAGTTCCTGTAGTTGTAGATAGTACTAATGATGTTGAAGTTTTGGAGGTTGTTGCTGCTAAATCCGAGGAATTGGAATCTCAAATGTATCCCTTGGATGGGTCTGAATACGCAGATGTTGCAAAATTGACTCCCTTACAAGGAGCCTACCAGCAACAGAATTTAGGTCTAGCATTGAAAGTCGTCTCCTTGATTTCTAACCAATTCCAATCCAAAATCACTCCAGACACTATCAAAATTGGAGTTTCGCAAACCAAATGGCCGGGCAGGTTACAAAGAGTCTCGTACTTGGATCATGAATTATTGTTGGATGGTGCCCACAACAAAAGTGCAGCTATTGAGCTTGGAAAATACCTTGATCAAGACTATAGAAACGATTCCGGTATCATTCACGTCGTTGCACTTACCCAAGGAAAATCCGCTGAAAGCTTGTTCGAGCATATTTTTAACAAACAACTCGACAAAGTGGTGTTCACCTCTTTTTCTAAACCTGAGGGAATGCCTTGGATATCAAGCTCAAGCATCTCCAGTCTAGAACTGGCTGCCAAACCCTACATTAAAGATGTGGATCATGCCCTATCAGCTGATACGGTATCCGAAGTTCTCAAAAACATCATCAGGTTTAAGTCAAAAACTGGTGACAAACGTAAAATAGTCATTAGTGGTTCTCTCTACTTGTGTGCAGATGTTTTAAGATCCGTATAAATTAGAATAGAGTATTTTGAAAAAAAAAAAAAATTAGGACGCGTAATGGCACTCACGGACTTTGAGAAGCAAAGACAGGAAAACATCCGTCGTAACCAAGAGCTTTTGAAGCTGTTGGAGTTGGACTCTATTAGCTCTTCAATCAAGAGGGAGATACCTAAAAAACTGACACCAAAGCGTGTTCGGCTGCAATCCACTCCCAAGAAGGTGCGAGAACCTGTGGAACCAAGTAGAAAGTCAAGAAGAATCGCAGGTATCAAATCTGAAGAAGAAAACCCAGAGGAATTTGCAAAGATGAGGAGAGAGGAAGAAGAAAAAGAGCGTGAAAAGAAAGACTTAGAAAGGTTACGTAGAACTCGTTTATTTGGTGACTTCAGCTTGATGGATTTGATCACAGATAAGCTGGGAGCACTCAAATTTGAAGATAGAGTTATTAAGAAGGAGCCAACAACCCCTAAGCCTATGGGTAAATTTGTTAAAGAGGAAGATGAGAAAATCAAACCTACTCCTAGATCCCTCAGAAGTAGTCGGAGACATATCAAAGAGGAGGACAAAGACACGATTCCTAAGGTTGATCCAGAAAATGACCCAGAAAATGATCCAGAAAATGATCCAGAAAATGACCCAGCACTCCAAGTTTTGCAAAAGCTCAAGAGCTTGGGTGATAAGTTCTCCACGGGTGATTTCTTTGGGCTTATCCGTGAGAGAAACATAAGCTACAATGACAGATTATTAGAATCCAAAAGAAAGGAGTTTGATAAATTGAAGATTTATCCAAAGTATGATCCTTTGGATATCAAACTCACACATCATAGAATCACTGCAATGAACTTCCACCCCTCCACTGAAAATAGGCTCGTTGCTGGTGGCGATACCAATGGTCTTGTGGGTATATGGTCGGTTGACGATACATCATCATCATCATCCAATGACGAAGATGCGGGGCCTTCAATAACCATATTAAAGCCTCATGGGAAATCGATTTCCAAGCTCTTGACTCCATCCTCGGATTACTCGAAAATATACACAGGGTCGTATGATGGGTCTATCCGTCTGATTGACTTGAATAAATTGAAACTGACAGAAATGGCCTTCTTGAGTGAGGATTCAGAGGAATTGGGTATCTCTGATATCAATATTCCACTTGATTCAAACATTCTATACATGACCACGCTCTCTGGTCAATTCTTCAAATATGATATTCGAGAGCCTTTCAAACAGGGTCAACTTTTGAGGCTCCATGATAAAAAAATTGGTGGCTTCTCCGTAAACCCAAACTCCTCCCACCAAATAGCCACAAGTTCGTTGGATAGAACCATGAGAATTTGGGATTTGCGCAAAACTGGGCCCCTGACATGGTCTGAGTTTGAAGATCAAGTTTCTCCTCATGCGTACGGCAGCTATAGATCAAGGCTTTCAATCTCTACGGTTGATTGGAACTCGGATAACAGGTTGGTGTGTAATGGCTACGACGACACAGTGAACTTATTCGACTTGGGCACCACAGTGGTAGATTGGAAATCAAACTACCAATTGCCTGCAATTGAAGAAAACGACGAGGATGTGATTCCAGTAAATTTGAAACCAATTAATAAAATCAGACACAACTGTCAAACTGGCCGCTGGGTTTCAATCCTTAAGGCCAGATGGCAAACAAAACCAAAGGATGGTGTTCAGAAATTTGTCATCTCCAACATGAACCGTGGATTCGATATTTACGACCAAAATGGAGCTATTTTAGCACATTTGACTGAAGGATGTGGCGCTGTGCCTGCTGTCGCTGCTTTGCACCCTACTGAAAACTGGGTTGTTGGAGGAAGTGCCAATGGGAAGGTTTATTTATTTGAGTAGCAGTGCTTTCAATTGAAAGACCATTTTAATAAAAGTTAAATCTAGTGCAAGTGTTATCCAAAGCACTTTGATTGATTTCTTTGAAGCAAATTAATCGCAACTTACAGACCTTACAGTATTCTATTCACATTATCTTTTATTATACCCTACCCTAAATAACTTAAGCGGATGGGGTCATAACTTGCCAGACTCTGATGACGTTGTCGGTGTAACCAGCGAACAAGTTTTGACCATCAGCAGACCAAGCCAAGGAGACAGCTTCTGGGTCCTTAGCCTTAGCACCAGTGGCGAATTCTGGCTTCAATTCATCCAACAAGGTTCTTTCTTGCAACTTGAAGATCTTGATACCAGTGGTAGTGGCAGCAGCCAACCAGTATCTGTTTGGAGAGAAGGCCAAAGCGTGGACTTCAGAAGAAGCGTTCAAGGTGTACAAGGTGTTGTTTGAGTTCAAGTCCCACAAGATGATAACACCATCCTTACCAGCAGAAGCACACAAAGATCCATCTGGAGACAAGGTGATGCATGAGATGTAACCAGTGTGACCAATGAAGTCAGCGGTGACAGAGTAGTCGTTCAAGTCCCAAGACTAAATAAAAGTTAGTAAGTAATTCATCGAAAATAACAGTTTCTATTCTTCCCTGTAGGTAATCAGAGATCTTGGTGATAAGGTTATGTCTCATTTGCGCAAAGCACATCTGAAGTAGCAAATATAGTTGAACATCATCTAAGGGAAGAATAAAAATCAAAAAAAAAATCAAAAAAATCAATAAAACATACCTTAACGGTCTTGTCCCAAGAAGCAGAGATGACAGAAGCAGAGTTGTCAGATGGAGAGATTCTGACAGCAGAGACCCAGTCATTGTGAGATTGCAAGGTAGCCATACATTCACCAATGGTGTTCCAGACCTTGACGGTCTTGTCACGAGAAGCAGAAACAATTTGTCTCAAGTTCTTGGAGATGGAAACAGACAAAACATCAGAGGTGTGGCCAACAAATCTCTTGGTACAAGCACCAGATTCCAAGTCCCACAATCTCAAGGTCTTATCCCAAGAAGCAGACAAAGCGTAAGCACCGTCAGCAGAGATAGTGACATCTTGAACAATGTGAGAGTGACCTTGGAAGGACTTTTGGGCGACACCGTATTGGGAGTCGTCACCACCAGTCAACTTCCACTTGATCAAAGTCTTGTCTCTGGAACCAGACAACAACAAGTCTGGGTGAGCTGGGGTGGTGGCAAGGGAAGTAACCCAACCGTTGTGGCCCTCAAGGGTACCTCTCAAAACTAAAACTTCTTGGTCAGACATGTTTTCGATTATCAGTTGAAGAAAGAAAGTATTTGTTAACTTAAAAAATTTTCAACTACGGCAAACCCACCAGAGTGAAAAATTTTACTGCAAAAAAACTCACACCGCAAAACCAAAAGAAAAAAAAAAGAAAAATTTCTATGAGATGCAAAAGAATTAGTACTGAAATTTACGCCCACAACGGTCTCGGAAATACACACCTTGTGGTGACTGTTTTTCATGCCGAATTATATGCCGGAATATCGGACTATCCAAATAAACTGGGGTGATGGTAAACATACAACCGGTCGATGACCGTATAACTATTCTCAGTGGTGGAACCGCTACCAACGAGCTCGTTAACTTATTTCTGTCTATCTCCAATAAGGTGAGTTATATTCTTCCTATTTCCGATAATGGTGGGTCGACACTGGAGCTCATACGTATCATCGGTGGGCCAGCCATTGGTGATATCAGATCAAGGTTGACCAGATTGATTGAGAAAGACGAATTAAGACAATTGTTGAGCTTCCGGTTATCTTCAGACCCTGTGACTGCTAAGAGAGAATGGTCCGAGTTGGTTGAAGGAACACATCCCTTGTGGACTCCGATCAACAGTTCTACTAAGGAGATCTTTCGCTCGTTTCTTATACATGTAAATGGAGAATTGTTGAAACGCTCAAAGTCATACAACCAGCTGCGTCAGTTCCGTCATGAGCTCTCCAATGTCGGAAACTTGTTTCTCACTGGTGTCCGCTTGTTTATAGGGTCTCTTGACTCGGCAATTGAAATGTTCATGAAATTGACAGATATCAGTAAGGACGTTTCTGTATTGCCCTGTATCAACACCAATTTCACTTACCACATCAGTGCTGTCTTAAAAAATGGTCTTGTGATTACTGGCCAATCGCAGATTTCCCACCCTCTGGAAACACTCCCTGTTTATCCACCACCGATTCATATAAGTGGTCTGCTGACCCCTACTGGGGACGGGAATCATGGTGGGAACCACCACAGTGATGAAGAGGAGGAGGAGTCCGGCAACATACCCTTCTACACCCATCCTGAACTCAAGAAGTCGCAATTGCATTTTACCAAAACTGAGAACATAGAACCACTTCTTTCTCCGATAGAGAGAGTCTTTTACGTGTCTCCCTACGGACAGGAAATATGTCCAGTTGCTGATTCAAAGGTTGTTTCAAGTATTTCAAATTCCCGTGTGTTGGTGTACCTGATTGGCCTGTTGATGACAAGCATTGTTCCAATCATCATTCTACGTGGTGTTGGACGTGCCATTGTGAATGGGGGAACAAGTCGAAGAAAAATATTACTATTGAACGGTTGTCCCGATAGAGAGACTTTTGGTATGAGTGCTACCGACTTCATTCGTGTTATCGTTGATCTGGCTTTATACTCAATGAAACTGAGTGGCTCTGTTACCGAAACTATTCCTTGGAACCATTTTATCACTCATTTGGTCTATATGAAGGATTCTAAAATCGAAGTCAATACTGCTGAACTAGAACTGTTGGGTATAGACTGCATCCAAGTGGACCGTGTTGATGGATATGATTACTTTGATTCTGTGGACTTGCTGGTAAAGTTGCTTGATTTAGCCAGAATCTAATAGTTTATGAAAGCAAATAGATTAAAGATTTATCTAAAAATTTACACTAATTTCTCAAAAAAAAAAAAAAAGAAGTAACATCGAGAGTTTTCTTAAAACATTATCCTTTGAAGGTGTTTTGGCCTACTTTTTCGAGCAGTGATCAAAATTCTTTTTTATATTCTGTTGATAATTCAGGAATGTAAAAAAATGGCTGCGAAAATCTGTTAGTTTAATCTAGTTTTATATACAGTATCGCATAATCTTACTTTGGTCACCTTGATAAACAAAGAAGACCCAATACAGTAGCTGGGAAATAACAGTTAGAACGCAGCAATATATTTTTCTACAAAGACACTAACAGATACCACTATTCATTTAGAAACGCAGCAATCTATTTTTCTACAAAGACACTAACAGATACCACTATTCATTTAGAAACGCAGCAATCTATTTTTCTACAAAGATGGTTTAAATCTCGAATATCATTAATCATACCAAACCTTAATCAATTCCTCTGAAACTGCTGATGGGGTCAAGACACCCAAGTCAGTAATCAATGCAGTGATATATTCATGAGGGGTGAAATCGATCAATTGTTTCTTTAATAAGCTTTCATCGGAGACCTCACCTTCGTTAGCCTTTTCTATAGCGCGAGACACACTTTCGCTGATATCGCCTATCAGAAGAGGCAAGTCGTTCGGAGCTAACGGATACAACCGCACAAACTTGTGGGATTCTGTAACTACGTAGAAAGGTTTGTGGTTTGCTTGGGCCAAGCAGCCGATTTGGTAGGAGCCAATGTGGTTTATGATACCACCTGTTTCCGCGACACCTTCTGCACCCACCAAGATCTTATTGACCTTGTGTATAACGAAACCCACAGCATTATCCACAATTACTTCTACTTGAATTCCCGCTTCGCGTAATTTTTTAGCCATATCATAGCCGTGACCGGTTGGTCTAGATTCTGTGACGATGACTCTGAAACGAACCAACTTTTCCTTCGCCTTAAGTAATAACAAAAGTACAACACGCAGGTACGAGTGAACCAAGATGGTATCATCGTCCTTAATGAATGGAACACCATAGTCTGCACTCTTGTTTCTCAGTTCCTTGGCTCTTTGCACGAATAACTCTCCATTCTCAACCAAACTCTTCTTACATGTTTCCCAATCATATAAATTGGTGTTTCTCATCACGAATCTCATGAACAAATCACATCCAGCGGAAAGCGAGATGGCATTAGGAATCGACGATTTGAGAGTGGCAACGTTCCTCTTTACAAGGTTAATCAATTCAGATGACGTGCCTGGCTCCTCCACACGCAACATCGTAACAAGCGATTCAATAGCTGCTATTGGCATCGTCATATCCTTATCATCCTCAAGGAACTTGAGATATGTCCCCGTAATATCAAATTCACTCATGTAATTTGGGCAATTGGTGCTTTGAGATGAAAAAAAAAATTAAATCAACTCATTTTTTTTTCTCCTTCCCTTCTTCTGCCAAACGCACACACACAGACACACACCAAGGAAGAAAGCATGAGTCAGGAGTTATTTGTTGAAGAGGACGAAGAAGTCTTTGAAGAACAGTTATTTGATGACGATCCTATTATTGAGTCTGTGCCATTAGTACTCAGTTCAGTTCCAGCACGTCTGATGGAGTCACTTAATGTTATCCAGTACCCAGGACGTCCAGCAACCAGACCATTGGTTGATGGCCAATACTCTTCCTCATACAAGACCGAGTCTAGGTACTTGGAAGTGAAGATTCCATTAGATGTGAATAAGTTTTTTGACGGAGGAAAGATCGAAACCTGGGGTGAGACGATTGGTGAGCAGTCCCTTCAAGGTGTGCTTGATTCTTCGGATGGCAGCTTATATGTTGCTCAGTTGGTCAATGACTCAGATGGAAAAAGATGTGTTTTAGTTCCAGTCGACGGAACAGCACAGTTACGTACAAGTTTCAAGTATATGGATGATGTCGACTCGATGGCCCATGCCCAACGTAGAGCCGAAATCCAAGAACAGAAACAACAGGCAAATGTCCAGATTTTACAAACCTCGGGGAAAACAAATTCTCAGCAGGCAGAAAGTGGTCTCTCAAACGCTTTGGGCGAGCTGTTGAAACATATCAAAAAGTTTAACGAAGAGGAATGGTGTGATTTGAAATGTATTCCAGGCGATGAGATCAGCAAGGCTATTAAACAGGGCGGTGTAGGTACTACCATGAAAACAGAGGAAACATTCAAGGAGTACTTGCACAAATTAATGAACTAATAACACACTGTACTATAAAATCGACTTCTTGTCCAAACAGGTGATAAAAATTTCGGATGTTTAAACATTCCATAGAGTATTTAATGAATAACAGGGATTATATATATATTTTTTTTTTTTTCGTTTTCTAACAGAAAGCTGTAGAGAATATACAAGTAGCCCCGTTGAGTTCTCCAAAGGTCTCTAACAGTGTATATAAAGAAGTTCTCAAAAGTGTAGTTTTCATTTGTATGCGCGTGCATTTAAATTGATCTCATCGCATTTTATTTAATATTTGAATTTATCGCATCATCGCACAATGGAAGACGACGATGGAATGATGTTGAATTTTGCCATGCCGGCAGCCACTGATGACGTGAAACCCGTAATCAAGGCAGCCAAAGTTACTGGTGGTAGCTGGCGTGAGAGAAGAAAGTTGCAGCTTTCCCTTCAAGGCCGTTCCAAGGAAATTGGAAGTGGTCTGAATAATACCCTAATCGTTAACGCTCGTTTAAAAGATAAACCAGAAGGAGAGAAGAAAGAATATAAGAGAAAGGAGCGAGTTGAAAAGAAGCCCCTGGATAACAAGAAGAGAACAAGTGAGCCAATACATGGTCCTACTGCAAAGAAGATAAGGTTCACCGAAAGCAATGGTGAGTTCGGAGGGATAAAGAACTCGTATGTTTCTTCGCTTTTCACTTCCAACAAGCTGAGTGAATTGCAAGTTTCCAAAAATATCGACAACAAGGCAGTGGCCCCATCCAATGCTCCCTTGAAAGATGCAACCACCTTTGACGGCTTGGGTATTAACAACAAGTTAGCTGAGCATTTGACTGGTACTCTTCGTTTCAAAACCCCAACAAAGGTGCAGCGTGCGGTAATCCCCCGAATGCTTTCCAGAGAAAAGGATTTGTTTGTGAAAGCCCAAACAGGTTCAGGTAAAACCCTCTCTTTCCTCTTACCTATCTTCGACAAGCTTATGATGGAGCAAGAAAACAAAATCACTCGTGAATCCGGTCTCTTTGCTGTGATTCTCACTCCAACAAGAGAATTAGCAAACCAAATATACCTGGTTATAGAAACTTTGACCAGATGCTACCATACTATTGTGCCTGGTATTGTCATTGGTGGAGAAAAGAAAAAGTCCGAAAAGGCTCGTTTGCGTAAAGGTGTCAATATATTGGTTGCAACTCCAGGAAGATTGGCTGATCACATTGAGAACACCTCATCTTTGGATATAGGCCAATTGAGATGGTTAATACTAGACGAGGGTGACAAGTTGGTAGAGTTGGGATTTGAAGAAACCATCACCAAGATTACAGACAATATCACCAGAAACTCCAGAATAATGGACACTATCCACAAATGGCCATCTTTACCAAACAAGAGAATAAATGTCTTGTGTTCTGCCACTATCCAAAACAATGTGAAAAAGCTTGGTTCTATTTTATTGAACAACCCGGAAATGGTGACGGTGGACTCGGTTGCCGGTGCTGTCGACTTTGAGGATACTGCATCCGATATGACTGCTCCAGATCAGTTGGTGCAAAACATTGTTGTGGTACCCCCCAAGTTGCGTTTGGTGACGCTTGCCTCTCTACTCAAGAAGAAAATCACTGCTAATTCTAAAACAATTGTCTTCTTTTCTTGTTCCGACTCGGTGAACTACCACTTTGATGTGTTCACTAGAGGGGGCACCAAGGTGAAGAAAACCAAAAATAAAGAAACCGGAGAAGTTACTGAAGAGCACGTTTCTCCCGACGATAGCGACGATGAAACAGAGGATATAGGTGTCCTCACAGCACCTTTAATAGGTTCAAGAACCAGTGTATTCAAGTTACATGGCTCATTGACCCAGCAAGTTCGTACTTCGACTCTTCAAGCTTTTGTGAATAGCTCTACATCCAACCACTCTGTGCTCTTTTGTACAGATGTTGCATCCAGAGGTTTGGACTTGCCCGACATTGCCAATGTCATTGAATATGACCCACCATTCACGATTGACGATCATTTACACAGAATTGGTAGATCTGCCAGAGTGGGTAAAGAAGGTAAGGCTGTTTTATTTTTGTTGCCAGGTATCGAGGAAGGTTATGTTGATGGTAAATTGCGCGTTGTGCATCCTAATGAAAACAACTTACGTATTGTGAATTATGAAGACTTGTTAAAGGACGGATTTGCTGAAGATAGCGATGACATACCCGTAAAGGGTAAGAAGGCAGATCCAAAGAAAAGAGACGGTAAATGGGATATCCATGCCACCACTTGGCACTTGGAAGTTGAAAGATGGCTACTTGAAGATGTTGGAGCACACAACAAAGCAGTCCAAGGATTTACTTCACACATCAGAGCCTACGCGACCCATTTGTCAAGCGAAAGAAACTACTTCAACGTGAAGATGTTGCATTTGGGACACTTGGCTAAAAGTTTTGGTTTGAGAGAAACACCAAAGAAGTTAGGTAAGAGTATGGGTGGGAATGACGGTCTCGCTGCAAAGAAGTCAAAGGAAGACCCAAGAAAGAAGATGTTGAGAATGGCTAAAATGGCAGTGAAGGCTACTACGGACGAATTCAATTATTAGTTAAGAATGCATAGAAATACACATTTATTCATCATTTATGAACAATCCTTAGGAGTATACTTGAAAACTCTAGGAGTATCCTAGAAATTCAAGATGCATATTAGAAATCTTCAAGACCAGTCTTTGGAAAATCATAAGATAGTATACTAAAAAACATAAGATAGAAGTATACTAAACAATCATATAGATTACGAATAACAATCATCATATATTGAATTTGTAAATTATCATGATTGCATGTTTGCAATGTGAGCATTTCTATACCTTTGATCCTTCCAGAGACCATGATTTTCACCCAACAAGAAGCCGATTTTCTTTTTCTGATAGTAGTCACCCACCAAAGAAATATTTTCAATGACATCGTCAAGTAAGATTGCCTTACCAATGTTAATACCATCCTTCAACCCCTGGTGTTTTATATTGACTATATGGACATGAAAATGATAATAGGATGGATGGTAATGGATAAAGAGTCTTAGTTGGTCCAGGTCAATGCTGAATTTTTCAGCAGTGACTCTTTTGATTGTTGACTGCAAATCATTCAAGAAATCTAGATGAGAACTGTTCAAGTCTCTAACAGATGAAATATCCATACGGTTGACAATGCAAACCAAATAGAGCGAGTCGTTATTCACACGATCCCATTTCATATCTGGGAGTAAAACAAATCCCTTTTCAGCATCTTTATCGTGGTACACAAAGGTTTCTGACTCCTTTCCTTCAAATAGAATGTTGTACACCCATTTGATTCTATCTCCCTTCATTGTATCAATGTAAGGGACGGCATAGTTCTCATACATCTCTGGAGTCTCCAAGATATAATGCAGCTTTTGGGCTGAAAACTTGCGGATATGGGTTTCAGTGGCTGGATACACCAAGTTAAGCTTAGCACTTGGAACCTTGGCTAAATCATTGTCAAGTATTATAGATGACCAATAGTATACGTCGTTATGGTCAATGGGCTCTATTTCAGAAACGTTACTTGCAACATCAAACTTATCGTCTTCAGATATGAAATGTGACTTTTCGATGGAGATAATCGCAGGCTCCCCTTCAATCTTCCCCAACACCGCAATGGATTTGGTTTGCGGGTCCGATGCAAGAATCCTCTCAAATTCAAACTGAGATACTAACTGCTCTGTCATATTCCAAAACGATCCCCCAGTTATTTGTTTGAAATCGCTTCTGCTGCACTCAATTTTTTTTCTTCAGAGTGTTTTACGCTCAATACTATTGCTCGTCCATTTGATTGCTGCAACTGAATCCCCTGCCCCAACAACTCTCCTCCGCTCCCCAACTCTCTTTTATTGGCAAGGGTGTGAATATACAATGGTGTTTAGTTTGGAAAACCATCCACCCCGATTAAGTTGATTGGTGCGATTTGTCCCATCTCTTCACCAGGTAAGTGCAACAATAATGGGACACATGGAGAATCAAGTTTTTGAATGTCATGCTTTATAAAATTATACTCTATAGTCAACCTAAAGCCCATGTTCTTATACATGGTTTTCAAGTACCATGCTCAAATTCAAAGGCAACTTGATCTCCCTCATATGATAAGTATCCAGCGTACATGTGAATAAACAGACCATCTGCGAATAGCATAAAATCATTAGCTGGATAGACTGAGAATTTTTAGACAAGTACTCAGATTAAATAGAATGAAAGGCAAGTAGATTTTTCATAGATGCATTTGTATATAGAGATTTTTCATAGATGCATTTGTATGTAGAGATTTTACCTACATTCACTTGTCTATAGAGATTTTTCATAAATGCATTTGTAATAAGGAAATTTTACCTGAATTCATTTGTAATAAGGAAATTCTACCTAAATACACTTTAACTAAACACTGGAAACTCAACTTTCCACTTCGACCTCTTCCTTGGGTTCGCTCTCCTTGTCGTGTTTCCCTTCTTGAGGCTCATCTACTCCAGCCTCATCGTCATTGTTTAGATCCAAACACACCCACGATGGCCAGGCAACTTCGTCTCTGATAATACTCCGTAGTTGATCAACCACAAACTTTTCAACTTTACCCACATTTCTTAGAACGTTATGCTCCACTTCGCCAATCTCAGATTCAATTCTGATTTGCTTGACAATATCGATCCTTTCTCTATTATTGCCAGTCATGTAATCCACAAAGTTCCCTCCATTGTTGAGTGGTGGAGGTGTACTTGTAGCTTGGGGCGTTCCTGTGGTGTTTGCTGAAAAGTAATCCGAACTTACGTCGTTGATGTCACATAAGAATGAGAGATAGACGGATTTCTTCAAGTATGCAACTACCACAATGGAGTGTATATTAATCTCAGTAATGTGAAGCTTTATGGGTAAAGAAATGAAGTTTTTCGAAGGGTAATTAACCATAAGATTAACAGTCACTTCCAAACGCAAATTCCCAGAGTACGCAATTTCGAGCACAAACTGGACATCATCATCCTTTTTACCCTTAATCGGTACCTGGACATGTTGTTTCTCTCCCACTGGCGTTTGTCGACTTCTGGATGACGATCTGATTGAATTGGAATCATTTCTGAATCGAAGAGGCGGATTCAACACCGGTGACTCCGACCTCGTGTTATTCGAACCAACCGGACCCAAACCAACAATATTGTTCGAGCTGTAACTATGCAAATAATTGAGATTGTGATTTCCCATGATTAGTGATATAGAGTCCAGGGATGTACGTAACCTATCAATTGAAGGTGGAATAGGTACGTCGTCGGAGTGCATTTGTGTCGGTCCATTTATGTTTAGCCGAAGAGCCTGGAGATCATCTGTAATCGTGGATGCATCATTGGCTCCATTCAAATCGTTCTTCTCATGTTCCTCATCTTCTTGGTCTTTCTCCTGCAGTTGCTGACGGGCCTCCTCCTCTTCTTCTTCTTCCTCCTCCATTTCCTCCTTCTCCACTTCTTCCTGTGGTTCTGGTTTTTCTCGTGCGTCTTCTACATCTATTGCTTCGCTCTCCAGTTTCTCAGGGGTATTGGCAACCTCGGTGTTCCCTAAAACGGTATCGTTTTCCTGTTCATAAAAGTCATCAAATGGATCTCCAATATGTCTAAGATTTATTTCGGGTGCCTTGTCACCTAAACTAAAATCCGTAACCAGAAGATCCGCAATATATGATGGAAGCAGAATGCTCCTAAATTGCGAGTCAAGAAACTCCTTGATGGAATTGTTTATGTCATCATCCGATACCAAGTTCTCCCAGTTGATATCAAAAGACATCACTCTATCTCCAGATTCTTCTTTTCCTGTTCAAAAATAAACTCTTGTCACGTGACATATCGAAGAGATTTAGAAACTACAAAGTATTAAACATTGTAAGAATTAGATGCAGAAACAAACTATGGAATAAATCCCACACACTAGGACACCACCAACGGACTCAAAATGGAAGTAATAGATGTGGTAGCCACTTGAAGAAATATTTAAGGTGCTTAGAAATGGCGTTGTTTTAAACAGTAGTTAATTTTTCCAGTAAAAATTACCCTGTCCAACCATAGGCAGAGATTAAGCAGATAGAGGTGTTGCAGGCCTAACATAACATCTATATGCAACTCTTGTTCTCTTTTGCCGGATTACATAAAACATCATCAGAAGTTTATACGGACTTTTTCTCCAAAAGTAACAAAAAGTTTTTGCGTGCCATCCAATGACTCACAAAGTGAAATTACCCCAGATAAAGATTTTTTTTATACATAGATATAGAGATGACAATCGAGGCAAAGTTGAGTATTGTTATAGTTGGGGCTGGGTTGATAGGACCACGTCATGCCAAACATGTTCAAAAGAGCGCAAGATGTGAACTTTTTGGGCTAGTTGATCCATCGCCAAACTCTATACCTATAGCAGAACTGCTCAATACAAGACACTTTTCTTCAATCGAAGCGATGGTTAAATATTGCAATAGTGAAGGTTTGGATTTACCCGACGGTGCTATTGTGTGTACACCCAATCATACACATATTCCCGTTTCCAAGGAACTTGCAAGCCACGGTCTTCATCTCCTAGTAGAAAAGCCACTAAGCAGTGATCCGCGAGATGCCGCTGCACTCAAGGAATACGCAAATCTAATGAAGGTTAAATTGGTGGTTGGACACCATCGTCGATTCAACCCATACATTGTGGAGGCGAAAAAGAGCTTGGCCAGTGTGGGCGATGTGGTTGCAGTTCAGGGAAGCTGGACCCTTAAGAAACCTGCTAAATATTTCGAAGAGGGTCCATGGAGGACAGACTTTGCAACAGGAGGTGGAGCACTATTAATAAATTTGGTGCATGACTTGGACTTACTTCAATATTTGTTTGGTCCCATTGAGCGTATCTATGCCGAACTTGTTAAAAAACAAAGGAAACAATTCCCAAATGTGGATGAAGGAGCGGCACTCACTCTCAGGTTCAAAAATGGCATTGTTGGGACATTTCTATGCTCGGACAATGTGACATCGCCATTCAGCTTTGAGAGTGGAACTGGGGAAAACCCAACTGTACCAATGGTTGAAGATTTACAAGGATTGTACAGAGTGTTTGGCTCAAAGGGGACTTTGTCCATACCGGACCTAACCCTTTTCCATCAGAATAATGAAAAGGAGGAAACTTGGTTGAAGGAAATTCAAAAGTTGAACTTGCTCGACAATAAGTCTAAATTAATGGAAAATCTTCCTTTTGATTTACAATTGGATCATTTCTTGGATGTCATAGAGGGTACCTCGAAGCCTTTCTGTACTGCTGATGATGGTATTTCAGCTGTTCTCTGTATCGATGCAGTGCTTCGTTCAGTCCAAACAGGTCTTCCTCAAATGGTGGAAGATATACACAACATCAAACCTCTGACTACTTTTTAGCAGATACAGCTGCTCCAACTGAATTGCACTTTTGAAAACCCACACAAAAATATGAACTACATTTCAAAAGGGTATAAAATCAACAAATTGTATTTATCGCCAGCCAGTGTTGGTTTAATTGCCGTATAAAATGAAAATGAAATAAAAATAAAGCTAGAAGTATAGAAATGAAAGTATTTTTTTGGGGGGTTCTACTTTCCCACAACCTTTTGGTTGATTACAGTAGCACTCTTCTTTATTCTATTTTCTTCATAGTTGAAGACAGAAACCAAAGTTTTAGTTTTGATGATAGTTTCTTTCGAGTCAATGGTGTCAAGAGCACCGAATCTAGACAAAATCTTATCTTGTACGGTGGCCTGGATCGTTTCCGGAGAAGCAGTACCGTTTTCAGCCACATTAAACTTCTCACTCAAACTAATTGGGAATTCACTGTTGATCATAATATGTTCAAGCTTAATTGTGTTTAATGGGTTAGTAATTTTAGTAGTAACAAAACATTCACTTCTGATCGAAGTGTCGTTGAATGCGTTGCTTGATTTAGCACCGAAACCATAGCTTTTGAATTCCCTACTGGATTTATCAACCTTCAATCTACATGCTTCGGATTGAGAAATGGTGTATGAGAAGGTTGAGTTTGGACGGACCATGAACATTATAGTTGCATTATTTGTAGCAGAGATGATTGTGTCGTGGACTGAAGTGGAAATCTTTGGGGTCCATGGTCCGTATCTCTTTGACACAGTCAAAGTACTGTTCAGCTTTTCAGTGGAAGAACTGTTATGTATACCAACAGCAGAGATAACTTCACTGGATTCCCAAAGGTGGAGAGAACCACTGACAAGCCATTCTGAGGATGTCTTTTCGGTAGACACTATTTGATCCAACAATCTTGAAGGAGAGTCTTCAAATGGAGAAACCACTTCAATGGAAATAACAGAGTCGTCATTCCAAAGAATTGGCAAGAATGGTAACAAGTCAACCTTGTATGCATGACCAGAGAACTGACCATGTGCAACAATAGGCTTGAAGTTTTCAGCAGTCAAGTTGGACAAAGATTCTTGATGGAACAAGGTAGGCTTAGGGTTGACAGTGGCCACAAAGATATCATCCAAGAAGACGTTGAAGTAACGAACAGGGTTTTCTGACTTGAAGTAGGTAGACTCAATTCCGTCCTTTGCCGAAATAAACAACTTCAATTGGGCCAGAGTGGTATTTTTAGCTATCTTTGGGACATCCATAGTCCAGTTGGAGAAACCAATAATTCTATCGGGGATGCTGTTGCCAGTGTAAAAGTTGGAGTAGAAGAGTTCATGAGACACCGGTTCAAGTGGTGCACCACTCAATTGCAACTCCAAAGAAATGATTGTATCAGCCACAGAGCCATCCAAAACATGGAAAGAAAGAGTAGATTTCTTACCGTTAAGAAGTTGCAAGTATTGGGTAACGTTGAAATGAACGCTAGACGAAGCTTGTACATTCAATTCCTTAGAATTAGGAGTTTGAGTTCTGAAAAGAGGAACATCGTCTGCTCTTAATTCCACTACAGCAGATTTAGATCCACTATTAGTAGTGTTCAAACACAAAAAGGCTTGGGAGTAGCTGGTTTGGTTACTCAAGTCCACGTTTACAGACAAGTTATAGGCCAAGTCTTGTCCGTATAATAACCCCTTGGTGACATTGGCAATTGGCAAGTCCGCTTGCAATTCTGTATACACTTGGGTCTTGACATCCACTTGCAGAGCAGCCAAGCTCATCGCTGGAGATGAGGCATCACGAGCATAGGTGAAAAAGATAATCGCACCAATAATACCCAGGTACACAGCCGTACGCACAATAGAAGTCTGTAAACAGGTAACCATTTGCAAAGAGTTTCTACAATATAAAAAAATCTTAAAAGAGATGAAGCCCTGGAGTTATATATCTTGTATTAAATTCGGCATCCCGATACACAAAGAAGAACAAAAGCCGTTAATTGCGTGAGGCTGCAAAAAAAAGCCGTCCAAATTACGAGAAAAAAAAAACAATAAGCACGGTAATCCGACCAATTTAGAAAAGCTGTACATAAATAAAACGTGTATATTAAAAGATGCTGTACTAAAACGTGAGACGCTAATCTGTAGAAACAAAAACCAATAAAGACCTGAAAATGAATGTGGCCTAATTAACCTGACCATGCCTGACCATAAGACCCTTTGTAAAGGAGTTCTTAGCATAATTGAAAATAGAAATAACAGAGGAGGACTCGGAGTCCTCGGTGACCTTTAACAGGACATAGTTGTCTTCCAAGGTATCTGTGAAAGTTACATGGAACAGTTCAGTTTGGATACGGGTTCCCCGTTTTTGAAAGTGTTCAACCAAGGTCATCATGAACTTTGAGATTCTGAATTCCTGATGGGCAACCACCTTGGACGAGTCATCCACCAACGTTGTGTCTTGTGTACATTGGTTTATTGGGAAAGTATTATGCACGGCGACGTTGGCATGATCACTGTATGGTCCATTAGTGTACTCTGTATACACCTGTTTATCCAAGACAATTGAGCACAGCAGCAGCAGAAATACGTTATATTGTATTTTATCATTTTTTGCATTTATAAATTCAAGAACTGACGTGAATGTTGCTGTGGTTGTTGCGTTGAAGTTGGTTACAAAGTTAGTTTTCCAGTTGTGTTCCGAGTCCTGTTGTTCAACGTTTGCTTTTAAGTATTCCAAGGGACTACTTCTAATAATACGACCAGAAGCGCTCGCAATGCTCGAAACTTCCCACAGCAACAATGAGGCAGAAACTATCCACTGGTTAGCAATATCAGGATCAATGCGCTCCCAGGTGGACATTTTCTTCATGTCTATTGGAATGGAGCTGAATGGAGCTGAAATTGTGATGGAAAGCTTGGTGCTTGACTTCCAAAGTAAGGGCAAAAAAGGAATCAAGTCGAGTTTGTAGTTGAATCCTGTGAACTGACCATGGCTTACCACGGGGTTGTAATTGTGAACCCCCAACTTGGACAAGGAGTCCATGCTCAATAGCAGCGGCTTTAAGTTGATAGATCCTGCATACATATCATCAACAAAGAAATTAAAGTACCGTATTGGGTTGGCTTGTTTGTAGTAAGAGCCTTCGTCACCACCGTTAGCGGAGATGAGTAAGTTAAGTTGAGCTACTGTGGTGTTTGGAGCCAATCTTGGTAAGTTTGTTGACCAATCTCTACTCAAGGGCAATGCAAACACCAGTGATGCGCTTCTATCGGTACTAAAGTAAGTTGCCCGAGGTTTTTCCTTTCTCTTTTTCAAGCTCAATGAAAGGGTCACCTTAGCGACTGCGATACCGTCCAAGACATTGACTGAGATCTTGACGCCCTTCTTACGGTTCAATAAGGAGAGGAACGCGGAGGCGTCGAAGTATGTGCTTGCGAATCCATTGGGAGGTGGAGTGCGGGTCCTTGCGATCGCCACACCATCAACAGTGATTTCCAAGAGCAGCAGCAGTAAAATCCCTCGATTTGTCACGTTGAGCTGTAAGTATGCTTCTTGGAAGTTTTGGTTTAAGTAAACGTCTGTGGCTATTTTTGTGGAGAGGGGCGAATCATTGAAAATCACCATCGTTCTATCTGTGGGGGGCATCGGTGGCTGTATTTCGAAATATTCTGTAATTGTATTGCTCTTCTCCTCACTAGGCGCCAGAAGCGATATCATAAACAGCCTGGGGAACTTGGTCAGCTGTGTATAGGTCAAAACTGTGAGCACCACCAAACATGGTAAGGTGAGAAGCTGGAGTAACCGTCTCGTTGTGAACTTTTCTTTTAGTGTCTTTGTGGCAGACACCTTGGTGTCTACGAAAATTGGAGCATTCATTCTTAACGAGTCTGAATAGTGGTTCCTATTTTTTTATTGGAAATCTTCACTCTCCATGATGAGAGCTATAAAACCCGAGCCGCTTGATCTAATCCAATAAATGTCGCAATATAAGAGTTAATCTCTCATCACTTTAGATCACAAAGCTGGCGACTTTTTTTTGCCCCGCCGGGTTTCTGCACGACACCGTCACTATTGGCTTGAATATGCATAATTATCTTTTCTTTTTTATTATTTTTCAATTAATTAGTGGATAAAGTCTATTGATAAGAGATTACCTATTTATGATCAGACTCTAGGAGATTTACCTATTCATGATCAGACTCTAAGACATTGCCTATTTATGATCTCTAAGAGAAGAACTATGACTAGACTCTAAAATCCGAATACAAGGGAATTATCTAATGATACTTTTATCAATAACGGTGGCAGAAGACTTCTTTCCGTTATGGACAACGTTGAGGACGACGGTGTTACCCTTAATAGATGTGATAACGGTTTCACCAGCCTTGTAATCATAACCTGGGCGGGAAATAAAGGAGGTCAAGTCTGCAGTGAGCAGTTTCTTTTCGTTATGGCCTGCGATGACCGTGAACTTGAATTTATTATTGAAAATCCTTGATACGCTCTCTTGTGAATTAGGGCCAATCAAGGTCACAATTGTGGACTTGATTTTCCAGGTATCCACCCCTCCGTTGGATAACTCTTCGTCCTTGAGATTTTCCTTAGGTTCCTTTACAGGTCTTTCAAACACGTTACTTGCTTCTTCAAATTGTTTAAGTTCGTAGGTTGTGGTTTTGCCGGAAACCAACTTGACAGTCATAGTGCCCTTGGTTTCGGTGAACAAGGTAACATTGTAGAGTCTAGAATAGGACACTGGACCGCGCTGTGGAACATGTTCCACGATCCTTGTTTCGATATTATTTTGGATATCTATGTTTTCGAATGTAGTGGTGACATGGTCAACAACTTCAGGGTAGTCCCAGACAGATAAACTGGCAGCAACCAGCCAGTTGTCTTCAACAGAGCCTTCCTCTTGTTGGAATGGGTTCACAAGCTCCAACTTGATCTTGGAATCCTTTTGGAGTAAGCTCAAAAACGGAGTCACGTCAAAGCTGTAGGTCAACCCAGTGTATTGGTTGGATAATGCAACTGCAGAGATACCCTTGATGGCAGTTTCAGCCAAGAGTTCTTCGTTGTGTAAAGTCGACTTTGGAATCAAGTGTGCAACAGTCTTGTCATTTATCAACAACTTGAAGAATCTGATTGGACTCTTTGTCTTCCAGAATGCACCGTCCTTAGAATTGGCAGACGCAATCACATTGATCTGGACCCCAGTGACACTCTTAGAGACTGGCTCCAAGGAATATTCCCAGTTATCTGATTTTAACGGGATGACGCTGGTTGGGTTTTGCTCCAAACTCATAATATCAACTTTATGCTCGAGCTCTTGTGTAAATCCCGCAGTCACGGATACTTCAACGCTTGCTGGTTCTGATGGCCTCAATATAATTTGCACCTCGCCGTCAAACAATGATGCATAGTGCGAAAAGTCAAGGTTTACCTTGGAAGATGCATACACACCACTCTCATTCGTAGGGAATGGCGCTCTCGATCTACCTACAGTGACATCGTTGATTATAATGTCAAATACTGGGGCCTTTTCAGTCTCCCTATTAACAAGATGTAACTCAAAGTAGACTTTCTGGAAACCACTCACCAGCATTTTGTGTACTATATCACCCAGTAAGGTTTGATTCTTGATGATAGGATATATAACATCACCCTTGGACACCAAGGGCTGTAACTCGTATGATTCTTTGTTCCATCCGAATCCACCTTTCCACCCGTGGCCGTGCTTGGGATGGTGTCCTTTGCCACCCTTAAACCAACCAGGAGAAGTGTTAAATAGGCTCATCCCAAGTAGGTTACCCATGCCTGTAAGTGTCATCAATGCAAAGATAGCCCCACAGCACAAATAGAAGAGAACTGGCGACCTTCTGATAGCGGTCTCGTCTCTATGCATCCCCATCTTTTTCAAATTTTTAAATCTTCTGTTTTCTATTACACTCCTTATCCACTCTATATATGGTATTTTTGCACCTACCGGCACGGATCATGCGAACGAACACAAACACATATTCTGGAGCCACTTGAAATGGCTTTTTCCTCTTTTGTGCGCGCCACCGGAGCTAGAGGAAATAAGGGTTAGTGTTATTGAATATTTGGAATAATGCACTGCGGAGAGGTGAAGAGATATTGGCCGCTAAGTATAAAAACCGCATTGGTATTCTATAAACGCTACCTCCATGAGGCGGAGATCTCGTGCTGGAGATATCACGGTAACCTGATTTCCACTGAGAAACATCTGGATACTTGAATATAGTGTTAATACTGCACAACTCATGCGACGTGAATACTTATAAATGTATAAATTTCAACGAATGTGACATAGAAAACGCATAAAATTGGACTAGAGGGATATTCTATAGAAATACAGCGACATGGCACTATAAAATTTCAGTGACATAGAAAGCGACATGGAAAACTACAACGACAAATAGAGCACACCACGACATAATCCGAAATGTCTTAGATTTTCACGACATCCCATGATTACATATTTCTTCTCTACCGACATATGTCTCATATGTCGCGCTTTCATCCCCGAAAAATTTAACCAGTAAAAATCAAATCAATTACCAATATGTCTGCCAGATTTGTTATCCCAAACACGTTGAGAGAGTTGAGATTCCATCTCTCTCAAACAGGTGAGGCTTCTGCTCCTTTGAAGGCCTTCCTTGCAAAGAACTACCAAACCTTGAAAACACAAACTGACTACAAGTTGCCAATCTTGATTAGAGAGAGCTACGGTGTGGCCCCATCTTTGGTCGCTAGATTCGAAAAGGGTAAGGAGGTTAAGAGACTGGTTGATTCCTTGTCTGAAAAGGAAATTGAAACTGCATTCGCCGACTTGTTGAAGTAGGTTATAGATTAATACATGTATGCTAGGGTCTTTGTAGAGAAAATCATCAATAATTAGCAAGAAAGTTTTATCCATCATTTTTTAATCGAATCACGCATATGTTACCAATTATATATGGTTGATTGCAACTTTCGTGAAAATTCTCAGCTTTCCCAAAATAGCTTATGTTAATATGAAATACACTGGCAGTATTCCCAATAATGATTACCAAATTTCGTGTACTTTTTAGAGTAAAACTGCAACATGCTTCTTTGAGAAACTTGAATGTTTCAATAGCATTATTAAAGTATATATAATCATAATAGAAACATCTCATTTAGTGAATCTGGATCGTCTGAAGATTCCGCTTGAACATCGCTGTAGCTTCTGTGTTTCAACGTTACAAAACACTAAAATTGCTCAGTTTACTACATGTTGGTTTAGTTTTATTTCCACTTAAATCAAAACATTTACATAGTCTTTTTTGTCTAATAGCTTAAGGTAATATCTAATATATCTATATCTTTTCACGCTTGGTAATTATTACCATATCTTTTTGCTCTCTATAATTCAGGATTATATTTTTCAGATATGAGTGGCATGAACACGATCAGGCTTCTAACAGTAATTCACCAAGAAGATCATCGACGATACTGATATCTTTGTCATGTGCCATAATGGCACGTTGCATGACACGGGTTTCCCCGAAATCCTTTTCATCTCGGAAAAGAGCCATTGGCTCCAAGTCGGAAAACTCGTCACGCACAGCATGCTTTTTACTCAAGAAATAACGAATGTCATCCACTACTTCAATGGTATCTGTTGCCTGTCTTTCTTGGATTCTGTTTGCACTATCAATGATAAGTGAAAGAAGACTTTGCTTTGATTTAGAGACAATTTCGGATAAATTATAGGCAATCATTTTAGTCACATGCTGCTCCAATTTATCACATCTAGTCTGCCATGATGCGCGTACCAAATCAAATCCGTTATAACCAGTTTTATCAAGCAACTCATCAAACTCTTTGTATGTGAATTCTCCAAACGATCTTGAGATATTCACAGCAGACACGTTTTTAAGACGGTCTAAGAATAATTCGTCGGCTGCAAACAAAAGCTCAATAGTGTGTTCCAAGGGAATGTCAGGAAGATCGTCTTGGTACAAGTAAGATAATACCATTTCTGCTGCATTGCAACTGGATAAACTATTGGATAATCTTAAAATCGGAACGTGATCTGAAGTGAATAAGCTTCTGTCTATAATATCGATGTTTGAGGTTTTGGCGTGGTCGCAGATTACTGGAGGTTGCACCTCATTTATGGTAACAATATCTGACTTGAACATTGTGTCAAAATATTCTGAACGTGCAAGGATACTCTTGTTTGCTGGGTAATAGACCACAGCATCCAATTCCGAATCAACTACTGCGATAATTACATCTGTGATGTTCTTAGAATGTTGAACTAAGGATTTCTTTTGCTCTGGGGTGATGTATTTTTGGATATCAATGTCATCGAGGTCAATTTCCTCTTCGCTGATTGGGGAGATCAACTTTGATTCGAAGATTTCAACAAGTAGGTTACGGAGGTTGCTCCTGGCGTTCTCCAAAAACTTGATTGAGTACTTATTCTTGATCTTTGCAATTGATTTTTGATCTTGGACTGCTTTCAATTCTATGATACATTGAGATAAGTCTTCCAACTTGAGTTTATTAGCAAATTGCAACAATGCGTCTTGAACGTTTGGTTTTTCTAACGGTAGTGCATCTGTACGCAAGTAGAGGTAATCGACAATTAGCTTGAAAATGGCCGGGTCTGTCCCCGATGGCATGTCTATAATTGGTTTTTGCTTCCACTCGCCATTCAATTTTGCCTTGAAATATGGGGATCTTGCTGCCAACAAAAATCTATTTAAGCGGAAGCTTTGGAAGCCTCTAGCCATCACACCATTAATGTGGGGGAAGTGGAAAGAGATATCTTTCAAGTGTCCCAGGAAAGACGCAAGAAGAGTAGAGATGTGTGCTGCAAATGGCTGAGACAGATCTACCGTCTTGGAGATATCGAACTCAATAAGCAAGTCCCTGATTGTATCATTAAGGGCACCGTAAATACAACGAGCACCTTGGAAGGTATCTCTGTCACACACAGCACCACGCAGTAAAAGAATACGAACTATTTCCAAGTGCCCACATAATGACAGAAGAATCAATGGCAGGTAGTCCCACTCGTCAACCTGATTAATATCAAGATTAGGTGTGGAAAGCAACGAATCAACAAGCTCAAGGTCTCCTTCCCGGCAGGCATTACACAAATCGGCAAACGCCTTGTGGAGATGCCTTTGGTTTCTTTGCTCCTCACTATCGACCCCATCATCGCCCATCACCATCCTTGAAGACGGCATATGTGAATGGTTCATTGGTAGTTGGACTGGTTCACTCATAGTGGCGTTAGTAATGTTATCTAAATTTATTCATGCAGGACCCCCATCCATATACAAATTTTCAGTCATTCGCTCCACCGTTATGAGCCGGGACTAGAAATGTCAAAGTCCTGATAACGTTAAATCTTGATGCCCCATACAACATAGTCCACAATAGACTTCTATTTGTTTATATAGCAATCTAGGGAGACAATCTGTTAGTCTAGTTTACTCCAGATGTTGATTATCTGTCTCAATATGTTTTCTTTATATCCTACTCAATTATTAACGTCTAATTTGGGAAATATACCAATTTTAAGCTGTTTATCTGGTTTTATTGGTCTCTTGATAGACTTTTCTTGTTGAATTGGTTTAGGAGGCTTGCCTATTTTTGAGGGCACTATTGTCTATTTTTGAAGGTATTTTTGAAGCTGATAAAATCTGCTCATTTTGGGTGCAAAATTAAAATCTAAAAAGTCATTCTACTGTTCAGATTTTCTGATCCAGTTTCCTTCCAAATAGATGGATTTAGTGAATTTTGTATTGATTCTTCTGATTAAGACTATCCCATCCAACTGGTGAACAGTCTAGTCCTGGTAAATGATCATTTTTCAGATTGTGAAAAGTCTAGTCGCGGTAAATGATCATCTTTTAGATTGTGAACAGCCTCGATCTGCCGATGGAAGACCACATTCAGCTGGTAAACACTCTTATACTGCTCTTTAATGATTCCTTCCAACCAGGAAATAATTCATTTCAACTGGGTATATGGTATTTCAAAGATAAATAAGGCATTTCCACGGATTTTCAGGGACGAGCTTCTCAAACTTAGCCAGCTTATGACGAATGGGACACAGGAACACTAATCTTTGTAGGTTCTGACTCGACTCAAGAAAGCACAACCAGTACATCTGACTAACGATCTTAACTCAAGGGAGATTTTGATTCCTCTTTAAATGTTTTGGACTTGAAAATTACGAAACTGATGAATTGATTCACCGAGAAACCCCAACATTATACCTGGAACAGGTTTTCACGCCATTAGGTTTTTTTTAAAATCCACCCGGTTTATTCGAAGCTACATACGAGACTATGACACTCTTGACTATAATGCCGCATTAACCTTCTATAAATATTCACCAACTATCAGGCAAAACTCTCGACACTACCAAGAGACAACGTCTTATACAGTGCAACTACAAAATGAACGGTTACAAAGCTATATTATCCTTCACGTTTTGCAACATTTCTTCTTGAATAGTAAATCAGCACTACATATACAAAACATTATAAAAATACAACTTATCCTATACATTACATACATATAGCATCTTCCAAGACATTTCTATTCCCTGTAAAGGTCATAAGAGTTCACGAAAAGCTTTAACATCTTATGCTTGAAGCGGTTGCTCTTTGTCTCTTTGCCCTTCTTAGAAGATCTTAAGGTGTCTTGTCCGTCATTAATACTTGCATCGTTCTGAATACTTTCAGGTTGTGTATTGCTGTTGACCGCATCTCCAAATATAGGTTTCAGTGGAGTGTTCTCGGTCTTTGCTGCCATGGCATGGTTATCCGAATATGCTGTTAAATTAGTTCCTTGGTCAGACCTTTGTGTACTCACTGTAGGTGTGTACACTTCGTCATTGTGTGGGTTCGCATCTAGCTTTGGAACAGGATGGATCTCTTTAAATTCAGACTGTGGTCCAAACGCATTGTATTCGTCCACATATGGAAGTTTAATGTGGTAGTCTTCCATTTCAGGAATGTGGAGTATTTCAGTAGTTTGCTTAGCAAGTTCTGGTTGTCTCGACGTGTGAACTTCTGACTTCGGAGTGCGAACTTCTGGTTTCAACGTGGGAAGTTCTGGTGTCCTCGAAATAGGAGGGCCCGGAACCTTGGAAGTAGGTGCCTTCAAATCTGAGCCTTCAGGCACTCTAGAAACTGGAGTATGAAGCACATTTGAAAGTACTTTTGGTGTGTCATTTGAAACATGCTCCTTCGTAACTTCCTTCGGGGTACTACGCGTATTAACCTGATTGATACCATTCTGCTGCTTATTTGGAACATTATCAACTTCTTCTTCGGAATCGGAATAGTTACTGCTGCCTTCACTGACAGCACTGAAAGCAGCTGTACCAACAATGGAATCGAGCTTTAGGTTTGGATCTGGGTAGTCGTCCTCCTCATCTGATTTTATGTTACTTACTTCATCATCAGTATAACTTATAGCATCAAGAATAGGTTTCTCTATTGGAGCAAATGGATGAAAACGCTCAGTCCTTTCTTTTGCTGCATTTTCAACAGTGTTGTTATTCTCAAAGACAGTTTCCTTGGGTTGCTCTACTGAGATGGTAGGCAAGATGAGTTCATTCCTGGATTCAGACTTTTGAATTTCGTCCTCCTTGATTCTTTCGATTTCTTGAGACTCCTTTTCTTCAGGGACACTAACCAATTCCAATTCGTCATTGTGTGACGTCAAGTCATATTCCTCTGATCTCACTTGAACAGCCTCGTTCTTTTTCTTTCTGAATAACGAAAACTTCTTCTTTTTATTTTCTTCTTTCTTATTGAGCTCTTCCTCTTTAGTTTCTTCTTTCTTTAAAATTTCCGTTCTCTTGGCCTCTTCTTTCATCAACGCTTCTTGCTTTTTGGCCTCTTCTTTCATCAACGCTTCTTGCTTTTTGGCCTCTTCTTTCATTAACGCTTCTTGCTTTTTGGCCTCTTCTTTCATTAACGCTTCTTGCTTTTTGGCCTCTTCTTTCATTAACGCTTCTTGCTTTTTGGCCTCTTCCTTTTCTCTAATTTTAGCATCATGTTCAGCTTGTTTGGCTTCCTTTTGCAATTTCTTTTCTTCCTTTGAGAGCTTTTTTGAATCTCTGTAGCTCTTGATTTCTCCACCACGAAGCGAGTGACTAGCAAACTCTTTGGGATGTGCACCATATCTATAGTTTGGTTCGAGCCCCGAATCATCAGCTGCCATTGTTTTTGCAACCAAATTCTTAGTGGGGATCACTTTTTCAGGTTCAACATCGATATTTTCTCCGTACACCTTTTTGTAAGCAGCACTCAATGCCGCAGCGTAGAAATCTGGACTAGCCTCTAAAACGTTCCCTTTATTAATCGAAGTTCTTCTCTTTTTTGGGTATGAAGGTGAAATAGGGATTGTTTCGACATTCTCGTCAAACTTGATAGAATTCTCCGGTGACACCTTGTCATCGTCATTAGAAATGTTACGTAACGGAGAACTTTGGCGGACTTTTGCTGGCGATTGAGCAATCAATTCATCCCTTAGGATTGGTTTAACTGGAATCTTTGCTTTTGATGTGGATACTGGGGAAGAAAGGGCACTGTCCAAATCGTCAAGCGCGTCTGTAAAGTCTTCTTCCGTTGTTGGAGAGCTCGAGACCTTGAGAATCAGTTTGAGTGGTTTTTGTGACACTTCCCTGTTTGCTTTTGGATCCACTTTCACGGGAGGTTGGAGATCCTGTGTTGTGATCAGTGATTTCCGGCTGATACGACGAGGCAGTTGGTAAGGAGGTTGCAAGGGCTCATCCAAGTATGAATTAGGAGAATTGGGTTCATTCAAATGTAGAGCATCCAATTCATAGTTGTATTCAAAGTCCTTCAAGTCCTCATCGATTTTATCCAAATTAATAGCCGGGTTTGAAAGAAGCGAAGCAGTTCTGCCATTGTTGGAGCTTGTGAGTGAGTTAGTACGTGAGTTGGCCCTTGATATGTTTTTGGTTGTGGTTTCGATGATATTCGACCCATCCGGTAAAGATCTGATAGTTTGGGTTGTGATAGACTGTGTTCTGCCCTGCGAGTCAACGACACGTGTAGTTTTCGTAGTGACGGTTATGTCTTCACCCTCTGCTTCATTATCCTCCATCAAGTGGTCAATACTCGGTCTTACTTGGTTGCGGGGAGGACTCGAGTACAGATTCAAAGAGCTTAGCCTCCGCGAGGCTGAGGTGTGCGAAGACAACGAATTGTACCTTCTGGCGGCCACCACAGGGGGCAGCTTGGTAGAATTAGGGGTATATGACGGTATAGGGTTATATACTACCTGTCTTAGTGGTCTGCCGCCCGATTGGCTGCTAAGAGACATTGTACGCCGAGCGTTAGCTTGTGGGGCTTGTCGTACCTGCGTCGGCGCTTGCTTGTTGTGCAATCGAACTGCCGCCAGTGCTGCCAGACCAGCACCGCTGCTTGCTTGGGAATGGCTGGGATACGCTGGAAGTCCCGCACTGTTAAGATTAGAGTTCCCACCTTGGTCATAACGGTGAATCAAATCATTATACTTTGCAAATCCTTGGTATTGGTCCGACTTGCGCTAGATTATGAAGTTAGTTTCTTTACCTTTTTTTCATACTATCAATCTCCTGGTGAACACTTACGCCTCTGTTGAAAAAGCCAACCATGCCTGTCTTCTAATAGCTTGGTAAACAAAAACTAGTTTGTTTTCTATTTCAGGATATTCCGGAGCAAGTCAAAAAAATGGCTGTGCTAAAAGAGACAAAGTAATAACAAGCTTCGTCACGTGCGTACTCACTAAATTACAAGACCCTTTTTTGAACTACGGAGATAATTACATGGTAAGCTACCAACCGTTGTATCAGTAATTGGTTCTTCAGCCGATGTAGGGAACAGTATAATTAGTTTCTTTTGTGCGGGTTATCTGGGGTGGCAACACACCTTTAGTAAAGACCAGTAGTTGTTGAGAGGAAAATTGTGAAAATGAGAGTTTTTGGGGGTGATGTGTGTAGCAACCTTTTTGTTCTGCTTTTGATATGTGACACCCCTAGTTTGGTTGAGCTTTGCTCAATGGAAATGAGAGGCAGAAATTGGCCTGTTAGAGGTCATGTGCAATTTCCCTTGAAAACCTGTTCTATGCACCTTGAAATTCTCTTCGTATCCTCTTTGAAATTCTCGGTGTGATTGCTTAAAAAAATGTCATGTAATTTCACATCAATCAATTTTGAGAATTGCAACCTAAAATTGATTGATGTGAAATTACATGACAACCTTAATTAAACAAATCTAAAAGGAGCGAAAAGCCCGGTTCTCCCGTGTAATTCTTTTCGACAATTAGCATGGAACTGGAAAGTATAATTCACCAAATTCCGCTTTACCTGCAATTCTCAAAACATCTTTCCAGATCGAAATTCTGCCAGATTGTCACAACGCAAGATTTCTTGTTTTAGAGCCACTCTAAACACTATAACGGTTAGATATATTTTTTGAATTTTTGCCCAATTTAACTGTGATTTTGCTTGATCTTTATTCATTTTGCACCCATTATACAGAAGCTAAAAAAAGTAATGTCCTCAGTATCTGTCAACTCCAAAGTCTCTTTCAAACTCGAAGTATATACGTTTCTGTTGTAGGTCTCTATCAAACTACAAGTATCTGCATTTGTAAGTCTCATTCAAACCCCGAAGTACCTATAATAGTTAGTCTCTATCTGTAAGTCTCTATATGTCTCTATTCAGTCCCTATAAGTCTATATTTGTAATTCTCTGTGTAACTGTTTCCGGCGAGTCTATTGATCCGTCCTTGAGGTGCGAGATCTCATCCAATTTCAATTGACTTTTGAGCGATAATTTGAGTGTACCCATTTTATAATATTTATGATTATTGGTGTAATAATATTTATTATTAGAGGATCGTGTAGTAATATTTATGGCCAGAGGTTGGTGCAGTAATATTTAAGTTTAGAGGTGTATTGGTAGATGCTAACATATTTTGTAAATCTTTGATCTCTTTTGTCACGTGACTTGGGATACTACAAAATTTTAGCATCGCATCTCATCGCATTTAAACTACACAACCATGAGTGAAAACGCCGAGTTTGACCTTGAAGACAAGTTGGCTAAGATCCGGTTGCAGATCACATCCAAATTGGAGAACCAGTCCCATTTGGCCTTGATTCTTTCAGCTGTTGAAGAAAACATTGAAGAACAGAAGAATGAAAAGACAGCTGTAGCATATTTCATCAGCTTTTTGTCTCTTCTTGATCAAGCTGTTCAAGATGATGACATTGTTGACACCAAATTAGCAACAACCACCACTTACTTCTTGGATATCATTTTCCCGTATGCTCCAAAGCCTTTACTCAAGTCTAAGTTTGCTGAGATCTTAACCAAGTTGGCCACTCCATTGACAAGTTCCAATGCGGAAGCACCTTTGGTAAGATCCACTATCGGTGCCTTGGAAGCCCTTCTCTTAGCTCAAGACGCCCAACAATGGAATTCTCTGGGTAACGTTTCTCCTAAGAGAGCTTTGATTGGTCTTTTGGAGTTATCTTTTGACCCAAGACCAAAGGTTAGAAAGCGTGCACAAGATGCTGTTAACAGCATCTTGAGTAACCCACCCGCATCCCCCTCTCCTATCCATGTTGCTGCCACCTTGGCCGCTGAAATGAGTTTGGAAAAGTTGGTTGCTCTCAAGAGTTCTCCAAAGAGCAAGGAACTCACCACTCAGATCATCCACTGTTTGCAATTGATCACTTCCATCACGTCCGCTAACTCGTGGCCAACAGCCCAGATTACTCCATTGTGTGATATCTTGTTGGAGATCTCAAAGACAAGTGACCAGTTCTTGGTTTCTCTGGCTTTTGGTGCCTTTGAAGGTTTGTTCCAATCTATGCTGGACGCAGTCCACATAGACCGTTTTAGCAGAGTCTTGGATATCATCTTTGACTTGAAGCCTTCAGTTAACGATACCCACTTGGCTGCTGCCTGGTTGGCGGTTGTTGCAAAGGCAGTCAGTTCCTTTGCCACTTTGGCCGCAGAAGTTTGTATTTCCAAGTTGACCACCATCATTCCTATTGTCTCGGAGTTTTTGTCTTCCGAATCCGGTAACATCTACGAAAGTGCATCTCAGTGTCTTATTGCCATCGTCACAGAGGCAATCCCAGATAACTTCTTGTTACAGCCAACTGCTTCTGGTCCAACCCCACAAATCTATGAGTTGGTTGACGAGACAGTCACTTTCTTGAGTGAACACATCTCAAACAACTTGTTCACAATCAAGTTCCAAAACGCAACCAAAGAGATTTTAGAATTCATCGCTGCTGTGGTACTCAAGTTGAGAACTAGAAGCAACCCAGATTTCCTTAGCATCTTGGAAACAGTTGGTGAGTGGAGAAGCGGTGAAACCGATTCCTTTCCTCACAACAAAGAAGCCGAAGACGTCATTGCAGCATGCATTTCCACCATGGGTCCACAAGTGGTATTGTCTGTCTTGCCATTGAATTTTGGCGGCGAAGCAGCAGGCCGTGCTTGGCTCTTGCCAATCTTGAGAGACAATGTGAGATGCGCTGACTTGCAATTCTACAAGACTGATATTTTACCACATGTTGAATTTTTCACAAAGAAGGCACAATTTGCTGCCCCATTGCATGCTAAGATCTTCCAAACTATCGTTGACCAGATTTGGTCTTTGCTCCCACACTTTTGCGACTTGCCACGCGACTTGGAGATTGCCTTTGACGACACCTTTGCTGCGCAGTTGTCCGACTTGATGTACTCCAAGGTTGAGTTGAGAGTTCCTATTTGCCACGCGTTGCGTCTTTTGGTTGAATCCAACATTGCTTATAGCGAAGGAGCATTAGCTGATGATTTATTGATCCAAGAAGAATTCCCCATCAGCAAGTCCACCAAGAACCTTGAATACTTGGCTTCCAAGGCTCTGAATGTTTTGTCTGTCTTGTTCAATGTGTACTCCTCCACCATGCCAGACTCCCGTGGGTTCGTTATGGAAACAATCGACACTTACCTTCAAGTTATTCCAAAGCCAGACTTGGAAAACACTTTTAACAAGGTTTGTGGTTTGTTGAAGCAAGCTATGGACGATGAAGCCCAAGAAGGTGATGAATCCAAGGCTACTAACAAGGATGGTACCGCCAAATTGAGTGCAACGATGATGGACTTAGTTGTCGGTATGGCCAAGTATGTCACACCAGCTTCTCACAATGCCTTGTTTGCCATTCTTGCTCAAACTGTCAATGCAGACTCTCTCTTGCAAAAGAGATCGTACAGAATCTTGTCCAAGTTGGCTGAAACCGATGCAGGTAAACATTCTATTTCCGGCTTCATTGGTGAAATTGAGAATGTGTTGATTCAAAGCGCTCAGAATGCTCACCCATCCGCTAGAGCTTCCAGATTAGCTTCCATAGACTTGATTCTTGACTTGCTTCCAAGCAATGACTTGCACTTTATTCCAGCTATCTTACATGAAATCATCATGTCCACAAAGGATGCAAACGAAAGAAGTAGGTCATTATCATACCTGATTTTGAACAAAATGGGTTACAAGATGTTGGAAGGTGGTGTGATTGCAAACTCAAGAGTTCCTGGCTTCGATCCATCTACCCCAGACTCCCAAGCCTCGCTCACAGAATACTTCACCATGGTGTCTGCTGGTTTGGCTGCTGAAACCCCACACATGGTCTCGGCAACAATCACAGCCGTATCCTGTTTGGTGTTTGAGTTCAGAAAGCACTTGCCAACAGATACTTTATTGGAAATCGCATCTACCGTCGAATTGTTCTTGACACACAACTCTAGAGAGATTGCAAAGTCCGCCATTGGTTTCGTCAAGGTTGAAGTTTTGTCCTTACCAGACGAGATGGTAAGAGGCAACATGAAGGAGTTATTGGCCAAGTTGATGAGATGGTCACATGAACACAAGGGACACTTCAAGTCCAAGGTGAAGCACATCATAGAAAGATTGATCAGAAAATTTGGCGTTGAAGAGGTGGAAGCCGCCATCCCTGAAGAAGACAGGAAGTTGGTAGCCAACATTAAGAAGACCAGAAATAGAGCCAAGAGAAACAAGACCGAAGAAGATGGAGATGCTCCTCAAAAGGAAAAGAAGTTTGTTTCTGCTTACGAAGAAGCTCTCTATGATTCGGATGTTTCTGATGATGATGAAGATGAAGCCACAACTACATCTTCCAAAAAGAACAAGAAGACAAACCAGTACATCTTGAACAACTCGGGTGACGAACCTCTTGATTTGCTTGACCGTCAAATGTTGGCCCACATCTCTCTGTCTAAACCTAAGAAGTTCGCCAAGGGTGAAATCAAGAGAAAAACCGACGAATTCAAAACCAAGGGTGGTAAATTGGTTTTCAACGACGGTGATGAAGATCCTTTAAGTGGAAAGGGCTCGGGTATCGATGCTTACTTGGACGCTGTTAAACAAGCTCCAGTCAGAGGCCAAAGAAACAAGTTGAAGTGGGTCAAGGGTAAGAAGGCTGCTGAAGAAGATTGGTCCGATGATGAAGAAGAAAATAAACCAAAAGTCAAAAATTCAAAGGTGATGAAGCCAAAGCAAAAGTTCAAGGCTAGAAAGAAGTTATAGATGTACATTAATAATTGAGTAAGTGTGATTTGATTTAGTTTTGTAGAATAATATGGTTGGTTTTCGATATAGTGTGGTCTCTATATAGTTTACTCCTCATATACTACTCCTCATATACTACTACTCATATACTACTACTCATATACTACTACTCATATACTGTACCACTCATATACTGTACCACTCATATACTGTACCACTCATATACTGTACCACTCATATACTGTACCACTCATATACTGTACCACTCATATACTGTACCACTCATATACTGTACCACTCATATACTGTACCACTCATATACTGTACCACTCATATACTGTACCACTCATATACTGATTTCTAGATATAGTGTACTGGTTTGCAGAGAATTAAATTGTATGTTTGGATCAAAGTTAATCTGAACTTCACTAAAAAATGAAAAATGTGAAGAGATCCAAAGTCGTTCGCTGACCGAAAAAAAAATTCATCCTACCATCAAAAGAGTGAAATACTTTGATAGGAACACAATACAATGCCTGCCAAAACTCCTATTAAGATTAGATTGGCCCGCTTTGGAAGAAAGCACTCTCCTGTGTACAACATTGTTGTGGCCAAGAAGCAGACTGCCAGAGACAAGTTACCAATCGAAGTGTTGGGAACCTACAATCCAATCAGTGTGCCGTTGACTCCAGAAGAGAAGGCTGCTGGTGTAAAGAAATTTAAGGATGTTCAATTAGACTTTGACAGATCTAAATACTGGATTGGTGTTGGTGCTGATATCAGTGATCGTGTAGCATGGTTATTCAAGAAAGGTGGATTGTTGCCAGAAGAATGGCCAAAGCCAAGCAAGTTAACTCAGCACATCAACAAGCCTACAGTATCGCTGCAGAAGTTCATTGAAGAGGAAGCTAGAGAATTATACAGAAGAAGGTAAAGAAATACAATTAGCATAGGCCGTGTACATAGTAATACAAAATTGAGGTTATCTTTGTAAACCTACACACGATAAATTATACAAAGGTTATAACAAATGACCTTATTTGAACTCTTTGCATCGTCAAAGATCATAGATGAGTTATAGAATTCTTTTAATCTTCAAAAGGCTTTTTATGAGAGTCTGTTTTAGTTTTGTAACAACCGATAATGTAATCTTTTCAGGTGGAGGAGAAGAAGACGATACCTGGTCTGGTAATGTCGAGCTAGTATCAGGTGGGTCAAATATATCAATCCATGACGGCTGGTACGATTTAAGATGAAACCGATAGTCCCCTGCATTTAACGAATGCTGCCCTTCTCCGTGTATCACTGTTATATTCACACCTAGCACCTGGTCTATTTGATCTTGAAAGAGATCCCCGTATGGCGAGTCCTGTATTTTTTTGGCTAAACTAATACAGTTATCCTTGATGGTATTTGTTATATCCAAGGTAATAATCTCAGATAACTGATAAGAAATACACGAGACTGACTCTCGTTCATCCAACAGTAACGAGCATATGTAATACATGCGCTTATCCACCAGAAAGAACAGAAATAAGAATAACTGAAAACCAATAGGAGCTGTTACATAAACAGAGGTCAATGCAATCTCCCAGACGGTAGATTCAACATATTCTTTACATATCAATGGAAATTCAATAACCATAAGCTGTGCTATTATGTTGTTCACAGCATTACATTCATTTTCATCCACACCCAACTTGACCTTTTCGTAAATGAAGCTAATCAATATCTTTCTTAGTCTTGGAAGTGAGAAATAATGTATAAATGTCAGGTTGAGCTCTAGAGAATCTCTGCTCAAATCTATTCCATCTCCGATAATAGCTGTTAATCGCTCCAACTCCTTCAGATACGCATCCCCCAACCCTTCAATTAAAATATTCTCTAGACCCGCTAATATTAACGACATTCTATGCGTCTTAGATACACTCGTGAGCTTCAACTCCACACTCTTTGACGAAAACATAGTGTTGTAACCATCAACGCTCATTATGTATTTCGCAGCCACAAATAGACAAAATTTTACTAGCTACAATTCTTTTTATATTAGCGAGAATTTTTATTAAACTGTTAACCTAATAACCTGTTTAGTCGAACAAACCCATACCCATGTCGTCGTCGGATTCTTCTTCTTCTTCTGGAGCGGCTTCAGCAGCAGCAGAAGAGGAAGCAGCAGCAGCGACTGGAGCAGCAGCGGCGTAAGCTTCTGGGTTAGCCAATCTGTCCTTAACAGCTTCGGAACCTTCAAAGGTGTAGTCAGTGGCAATAGACAAAGCCAAGACGTTCTTGTAGTGGTTGACGACGGAGTGACCGACAGATGGCAAGGTTGGGTAACCGACAGCCAAAGAGATGGAAGCAATGGTGTTGATGGCGGAAACAAAGTGACCAACCAATTCATCATCGGTGATGTCCAAGATAGAGGCTGGGAAGACTTGACCATTGTCGTAAACTTGAACAATAGTCAAACCATAGGTGAATGGAGAGATGTTCAACATGTTCAACAAGGAGGCTTCAGATGGACCGACTCTGTCACCGGATTCAACAACCTTAACGTCAGAGACAATTTCAATGGTACCTCTGGCAATCTTGGTTGGGACACCCAAAGCTTGGAAGAAAGAGGTCTTACCTGGTTCCATACCAGTGTTACCGGCTGGGACCCAGACGTCCTTTGGAGCAACAGCACCGGCCTTAGCTGGAGCAGCAACAACGTTGGAAGTGACAACTTCTCTAATCTCCTTCAAGTTGGCGTTGGTGAAGATGAAACCGACGTTACCTCTGATGAAAGGCAACAACTTTTCAAATTCTGGCAAGTCAGCCAAGAAACCTCTAACGGCTCTTCTAACCATGGTGTTCTTACCCATCAAGACGACAGCGTCCTTTCTCAAGGCCTTTCTGACTTCGTGCATTTGTTGGGAAGAGACATTGTCGACACCAACAATGAAGATAGACTTGTACTCTTCGAGCAATTCTCTAAGCTTAGCGAAGTATTGAACTTTCTTTTCACGAGCACCACCCATTTCGACTTATATTAATAACTGACGATAGGAATTTTTAATGGTCCTTAGTTAAAGAGTAAAAGTAGTTTGGTGAAAAACTTTTCTTTCCACCACTGCACCCGCGCCAGGCATTGCGGGATCGTATTGTGTGCCATTTGGGTTCTGCACACAACTTTTGTGAGTTTAAATTATGTCACGTGTGTTTATAAAATGTTAGGTTCGGTGCCCTATACTGCTCTCTTTTTTTCTCTTGACTCGTGCATGCAAGTACACTTAAAAAAGAGGTGCTCCAGAAGCCATTCTGCAAAGACATAATGTGCGTGGAAGCATTCCATGAAAGGCCAGAAAATGCTGTCATAGAATTGCTAGACACATTTGCAGCCTGATTTCCTAAATTGGCTTAAAATACATATTCGACTCAACTACCAATATACAAAGTACTTTTTTGATACTTGCAACATCTTTTTTTATCAAATTGGTTATAAATTTGCAACATATATACAAATAAAAGTAAAAGAGAATAAAAAAAGAGAGAGACTAGCGTATTAACCAAAACCCATGTTTTCATAGTCCAGGTGAATAAAAGCGTTCTTAACGTAGGTGTTCCAAACCTTATTCAAATTGAGTAATTCTGCAGCGTCCTTAATTTTAGTTTTGATTGGTTTAGCCAACTTACGACCATACTTCAACCACTCATTTACAGTCAAGTCTTTCATGTCGTAGTCCTTATCGTCCGTGGCGTATTGGTATTCAAATCCAAATTTCTTTTCACCTGAGTTGATACCTTTCAAATCAGCATAGTATTGGACGTAACGTTCAGGAGTGAAAGTCTGAGGAATGTAAGCGGGACCTAATTTTTGACTCTTTGGCATTTTTGGTGGGAATGTTTTATCTTTCTTCAATATAGTTGCCTGGCCATCTTCCTCATCATCGCTTTCGTGAGTTCTGAGGACCAAATTCTCCACCTCGGCGAAAAACAGGTCCCATGGTGTGAACTTGTGTCTGGCGTGATACTCAGCTTGTTCTTTCAACCCAGTGATATTGTATTCCCATACTCTAAGTCCCGGATTGAAAGTTGGAACAATACTGGCTGTGACGTGTGCAATGGAGTATCTTTGGGATTCCTTACCGGATTTTCTCTTACCTTTGATTGAAGCATAGACGGTTTCTCTCAAGGATTCCATAAACCTAACCTTATTTTTTGGAGCACCACTCATAACTCTGATGTCATCATCACCAAAAGCCATAAAGCGGTCTAATTCCTCTTCATCCTCATCGTCACTTAAGTCGTGGTTAAAAGCTGAAAACTCCTTGGCTCCAGCAACGTCTCTGATTGACTTGTAAGCAGCCTTGCTATCCAATGGGATGAAGTGGTCGATGTTCATATGACCATAGAGCCCGCCAATGATCACATCTCTGTATTCATGAGTCCATACAATGTACTTCCGCAAGCACGAGGCGTCGTAGTTCTTACCGTTAGGCGGAACATGTCCAGTCAACCAGACTTTCATGTTTCTCGCACGCATTTCCTTGAGCACGTAGCCAAGCCATTCGAATAATTGATATCCTGGTTGCTTTTTAGAGTCACAGTTGTCAACAAGAGGGTTGGCTTGGAACAAGTACAAAGTATTGAGAGATAGGACGGCCAAGTGGTTAGGGATAACTTCACTGAAGAAGTAAGCACCCTTGCTGAAGGTGTGCAATTGAGCTGGTGGAATATAGTTTTTCCACATTTTGACCAATTCACGAGTTTGGAGCGTAGGTCCCGGGGAGAACAAATTGTGGGGATAGACATCATTATTTCCCAACGATGGGATCAATTCGACGTCCATACGACGGGAGTTTGAATCGTTTGTACTTTTGAAGGCATCGTAGAGCAAGTCGCTGATTTGTTCATTGACTTCAAATATGTGTTCTTCCGTACGAGGATATCTACGATCGTTATCGTGTCTGATATTGTCCCCAGTCCAAACGATAAAGTCGATTTTGTCACGAAGGTTTTGATCAATCCAGCTGATTGTGTTTTCGACGAGACTCATTGGGGAGTCACAACCCAATATTGCATCCCCATACTTCCCGGCACCCCCTTGTTTTCCATTACCTGCATGGCACATCTCATCGGGGTCGGACCCTTCCTTGTAGAATGGGTCTGGGTGTAAGTCAGTCAAGTGGAGGAAGCGGCCATAGATAACTTGATCACAGTCTATCCCATCAACGTTACTGATGATTCTAACCGGGTCTTTCGGGGTGAGACCTAATTTCTTCAAACTGTCAACTTGGGGCTCGGATAGATTGACATTGAACGCGCTGACGGTCTGTTTTGGCGCAAAAAATTGGAAATTGATACTACTGAACACCAGGCTGAAGGCGTACCATAGGAACGCAACAAGAATAACTAGCTTAAGCATGTCTTTACTGTTAATTTTGTTTCATCCAAGTAATTTGCTTTATCTAGTAGTAATAATTTAAGCTTTTCCAAGACTGAGGGTCAGATGACCAAGACACGTGATACGCCTCAACACGTGACTAACAGATTATTTCTTAGGTCTTGGAAGCAAAAATATTTGTAGTAAGAGGTGGAATGGATGGTTTACTAGGGGGTGTATGTGGGTGCGCGTGTGTGTGTTTGTCTTCTTTATGCTTTTTGCTTTTGATTTCTATTTAACAAATTAAACGTTACTGAAGTACAGCCGTGTATAAACTTTTGAAAGAATACAAAGGTAAGAAAGCCCATGAATAAAAGTTAAAAGAGACCCGCAGGAGCAACAGCAGCAGCAGCAGCAAAGAAAAAAAAAAGAAATGAAAAGTACAAGGGAAAGCAAGCTTGAAAAATATGGTCACATGGGAAAGGAGCCGAAGGGGCCTAAAGGAGTAGCCAATATGTAAAAATAACGTACCAAATTTATTTAGGTGAAATCCCTCCAAAAGCCAAAGAGCATAACCAAAAATAGTAAAATGCAGAGCAATACCGCAAATATGGAGCTGAAATGGAGCTGAAATGAAGCATTTCGTGATTCTATACAATCGCGCAACATCACCATCACTCTCTCTAAAAATAGGCAATTTCAATCGTCCAGTAGGTTGCTTTATTCAAGTGCATTAATAAGGAACGAAATGTGAACAAGGAAGCGAGCGAGAAGGAACTATAGTGTACATCAATAAAGGTACCTCAATCTTTGAATTTCTGCATGTGTATTGTCTAGCAGGTCAGCATTACTAACGTATCTTAGATTCAAGCAGATAGACTGCATTGACTAAGTAACCTTATTACCCAAAGTGGCCATTATATGGGCTACGAAGACAAGTTTTGTACGATAAGGAGATGTCACCTCCTTTGTGCGATGCCATTAATAGTGTAATGAAGCATCACTTTTAGTTTGGTGAATAGATGTAATTCCATGACGCGCAGCGCGTCGAGAAAAGTAAGTATGTGAGAACGAAAGAATGTGTGTGAGAGTGAAAAAAAGCCCCTTGTAGCACATTCAAGACACGAAAAATGTAAACAAATGCACAATTTAATGTAAATATAAACAAAAATAAACCAAATCAATATTCCGAAATGGGTGATTTAATTGCAATCGAAGCAGCAAGATGCAAATAAATAAACTTCTGTCATGCGATCGTTTGTTCAATTACCCAAAACGACAAAAATCTGCAGCAGGAGTATGTTTTGTTCCTGTAGGTTTAATGCTAAATTGCGTGTTTAGTTGCAAGGAAAACAAATTCGCAATAGCAATTATCTACACAAGAAGTTGTGGAACGAAGCCAAATTTCGCGTTTGTTATCATCATTAGGGAAATCGTGCCCTTTATTTTCCCTTATACGCAAGTACTATAGATGTATCTCATAAGAACTTCTGCACGTAAACATAAAATATCAAAAATATATAGAAATAGACTTTATATATAAAGGTGAAGACCCTGAAACGAATTTTTTTTTGAAGAGATAGTTTTTACAATATCAACTACAGTCGTTCCTTTCCAATGTTTGCCCAAACTCCAAAGAGACCAGTTCTCCCAGCTACCCCATTCCATGCGAAGACCAGCTTACCACCATTATCATCGTTACTTAACCTGCTGATTCCCAAATTACCACCTATCCTGGATATCTACAAGTCTGCTTTCCCTACACCTACTAATACCCCTCCGGTATCTGCAAAAGATGAGCCTGATACTTCAGTCATAGAGTTAAAGAAGAGGAGATTCGATGTTGCTATGACTCCATCTTCAGCAGACAAGTCTGCTGGCGTGGACAAGTCATATGCATTTATTTCACATTCTCCATTAACATTCCCATCGCAAGAACCTTCCATCGACAATGCACCATTGGCACGCCGTAAACGCAGAAGAACTTCGCCAAACGAGTTATCCATCTTGAATAGCGAGTTTGAAAACGGCTCTACTCCAAACAAAATGCGCAGAATCGAGATCGCCAAGAAGGTCAACATGACTGAAAAGGCTATCCAGATTTGGTTCCAAAACAAGAGACAAAGTTTGAGAAAACAAAGCTGCCACGAAAGAGAAGTGACAGAATTATTACCTGTCCAAAGCGTAGTTCCAGTGATCCACCAAGTAGGCGTGCCGGTTATGCCCCACTTGATGGCCCCAGCTCAAATCACTCCAATGATGCAAATGAACTTAGTCGCTTCTACTCCAATAAAAGCAAACGCATATGATATCCAACCAACCCCATACAAATCCCCAAAGCAAGACATGGACTCTTCAATGGATGACTCCATGTTGGTGCTAAACGAAACTAGAAAGAAACAACCGGTGTTGCTCAATTCTACAACTACTTCTACAATGACTTTCAAGTTAACTCCTAACGCATCTAAAGTAAAAGATAAGTTGGCTGCTGTAACAGACAAAGAAAACGTCCTTTTAAATAAACAAAAGGCCCCAGCAGCAGTCTTGCCCGTTGACCGCAGACCCTTGGTCGAAGTGAATTCAAACAGACCCAAGGAAGGCGTTGTCATCCAAAACTTACTTAGCTTGAGATCTGGATCTTGGTCTTAGTTTATTACCCTGTATTATTTAGTTTTAATGAAGTTATGAGTCCCCAAAATCAAAACTCGTAGTATTTGTGCAATTCTGTAAAAGTAAATACTTGAATTTGGTGTTTTTTCTTTCTTTTTTTTTTTTCTCCAGTTCACAGAATTTATTGCACTTTTACCGTTTTCGTTACATGTATTGCATTGTATGGCCGATGCTGTCACTTTCAATAAGATACATTTTGTGCAATTCCTCACTTTTCGTGGTTGACGATATTCGGAGATTCGTAATGTTTGCAATTGTTGTTTTCGTGTATGCAAGTATAAATTCAAAGACACGCTAATTGTTCAAAGCATAGAAGAGTTTTATTGTACGGATGAGTTTCTGTTAAATTATCATTTTTATTGTGTTAATATAGCCTATTTGGTGAAAAAAAGACATGAAGCAATATATTGTTTAAATGAAATTAATACCCATTTCTTGAACTAGTCGAGCTGAGAAGGGAAACAATAATTCCAAGATTTCTGATATGGTCTAATGATTCCCTAAACCGATGTTCAATTTTTGTTTATGCTTAATTTCGTGTCTCACTTTGCTCGTGTTTCTGATATTACTGTTTTTACTGTTTCTGTAATCATAATCTACTTTAAGATGATTTTGCTTTCGATAACGCGTCAATTAGAAATATGCATTCGCCGTTGATCTCATGTTTACTCCAAACTGGTAATGAGAATGCCTTTATTGGTTTACTTCCTGAAGTCTAATTCGTGTTGTTGTTCGTATTTGTCAAAGAATCTTTCGAGAACATCATTTGGATTAGATTCAGATGAGGGAAAACCGTCCTAGTTTGATTCAGAAGGTGTCATTGCTTTTTAGACTGCCAGCAGTCTCAATTGATAAGTCATAGTTCATAGTCAACAACCAAGTCATTTGACTAAATACATAGCAAGTTGAAAGTAAATACTTTATTATAAAAAAAAACCTGCCTATATTATGGAGCAGAGAGAATGGTGAACAGGCTATACTAGATAGAACATGTTAAGAAAACAACTCAACTAGCCGTTAAGTGCATTGAAGCCTACATTGAATTGATGAATCACGTGTACTGCCACGTGAAGAATGAAGAAATTTAAATCTATCGACTAAGAGTATATTAGAACTTGGTGTGTTTAGCATGTTTACCCAACTTAGTTTAACAGGTACAAGTTTCAACATATCAGCATTACTTAAGTACTATCATGATACGCTGATATAAATATAAATTATATACAGAAAATCTTACAATTGCTAGTAAAACGTATGATATATTAAATTACATGTAAGCACACAAGTGAATCAAAGTATAACTTAATAAAGGATTTAACGACCACGGGAGGTGGTCTTGGTGTGTTGACCTCTGACCTTAAGACCCCAGAAGTGTCTAATACCACGGTGGGATCTGATCTTCTTCAACTTTTCCAAGTCATCTCTCAACTTAGATTCCAAGTTGTTAGCCAAAACGTGGTAGTCCTTACCGTCGGTTTGGTCCTTTTGTCTGTTCAAGAACCAAGCTGGGATCTTGTAGTTGGTTGGGTTTTGCATGATGGTGACGATTCTTTCCAATTCTTCTTGGGTCAATTCACCGGCACGCTTTTGCAAATCAACATCAGCCTTCTTACAGACCAAGTTGGAGTATCTACGACCGACACCTCTAATCTTGGTCAAGGCGTACATGATCTTAATTCTACCATCAATGTTGGTGTTCAACAAACTAAAATACAAAGTTAGTATAACTCATCCAATGAAAATTTTATCATCCAACAGGAATCTATATCGTTGGAACTTCTGAGTAACTCTTGATGTAGATTTACTCGTGAAGTGTTGTGGTTTAAACATACCGTAAAATGTGTTGGAAGGAACCTTCTTCTTGGACGACTAACGACATATTGACTTCTATGGTACTATCACAAATAAAAATTCAAAAGCTTTCAAAAATTTTAACCAGTATTGAAAATTTTCCTCGCTCACTGTGTGCGACTGTGCGGTGCTCTCAGACTGGATAATTTTTCGTCACTGCACACAGGAAACAAGGCCCACACACACTACCTTTTTCTCCAAGAAAACAAACGTCATGATAAGCCCTAGTAAATAACACGTGATATATTTCTGAAGATGCAAATTTGTGGAACAAATCATTTTGGGTACCAATAAACCTAATATGGAAATTGCCTAGTATCATTTAATTACACTATATACATATATTAGACACTATATTTGCTGATCATCCATTGTAAAGCTGGTAATTCGATGTAGACACGGTTAGCCTTTAAGAGATCTCTGACTTCCACCGCTTCTTTGATCAAAACATCGGCTTTCTTCCCCACGTACTCAGTGGATTCAAGCAAATTGTTTCTTTGTTCGTTGGTAATGAATAACAAGTTCAATTTCTTTAAGTTGTGGGCTTGCACAAACTGGTTGGTAGCTTCGGGGTAACTGTATTTGAAGTCGAGGATGTCGGCATCATATTCTATTATATCTCCATCTTCTTTCTTAATGGACTCTTGTTGACCTTCAAGACTACCAATTATGAACAATCTGCCATTTCTGTAATGCTCAGCTAATGCGTTTTGGTAAGCCTTAGCGTATATCTTTTTTGGTAAGTCAGTTGACCAGTCATGGCCTGCCTTAATACCATGTGCTTTTAAACCATTGTCTTTGGTTGGAGAGTTGGCATCACCGGTTCTGGCTCTACCACTACCCTTTTGTGGATACAACTTTCTATTGGAAAAAGGCTTGTCACCCTTAGTTGGAACATTACCAGAACCAACTCTAGCCTTATCAGCTTCGTACACAACAGCACTCCACAAAAAGTCTCTTCTTAATGGTCCATCAAAGTATTGTGCTGGAAGTGGGATAAACTCCTTTGGTTCTAATGAAGGAAATGAACGCAATGATGCTAATGTGTATTTAGGAGGATTCATCACGCTGAACACTTTGTTGGCCTTGGTAGCCATGCCTCTAGTGTGTCTAAGCATGATGGGTTTGATATTACTATAAATTTTTCATCATTCAATTTTTCGTGTGCACACTACCAAAAAAATGCTAGCATCAACGCTTTCAAGACAAGGTACCAAATAACATAGAACAAGTAGAGAAATATAAAAAATAATTAAGCAGACCCAACCAACACAGAATCCATAAGAATGGATATAGATTTACAAAATAAGACAATTATTTTTATCATAGATATAAACTGAAAGTATATCCATCTATTTGCTTCTTTACTCTTAGTTATGTAGAATGTGCATTGTTATTTTCTGGTCTTTCTTCTTCACCATCGCTATCAATGACGAAATCATCGATATCCACCTGAGCATCACGTTCGCTCAATTCTATATCCTCATACACGGGATCGCTTGGAGCGGGAGCATATCTACCTCTATTGTCTGATCCTGTTAATTTGTTGAGGGTTTTGGAGAGGAAGCCTTGGTTCTTTTGTCTTTGGAACTCTGAGTCGTCCTCTTGGAATCTTCTCAATTGGTCTGCCCATTGGACATTTTTCTTCTTTGGAGCTCCATTTGAGTTATTCAATTTTATGATCGACGAAGGTTTGCTGTAGTAGGTTGAGTACAAGACATAAATACTCCAGCATACGATTATCAAGAGTATGAGTTCAATGAAGAAAGTGAGGCGGTCTGAAGCGGATGAAGAAGCGGGTTCTGTGGCTACTCCCGATGAAGAAGATGCAGCAATTTCGTTCGTTGGAGTCCCCAGTACCTGAAGAGTTTCTGTGCTTGTTGGTTTCTCTTCTGGCTTTTCTTCTGGTTTCTCTTCTGGTTTCTCTTCTGGTTTCTCTTCTGGTTTTTTGTTTGCCTCGCTCTTCAAACGGTCATGTCTAACACCAATAGGAAAAGTTATGACTGAATCCTTCAATCCCTTATGGTGGCTATCATAGTTTCCTAACATGAGGTCAATCAATGCTCTTGATGCTTCAGGTTTATCGTAAGGAACCATATGGGATGAGTCAAAGACATTGATAAAAGTCAAGTTACGTTCTGAACGCAAGTAACCAGTCAATTCATCGCCGTGGTACCAGTCGACGTTAGGAGAGTCTTCGCTGAACCCAGTTTGGCCGTTCCATTTCAATTTTTTGATCATATTTTCTGTTCCCATGTAGTTACAAATGATGTCGTTGTTCCCACTAAACAAATAAATTGGGATTTCTTGAAGGATCTTTGGGAAAAGATGGATGGAAGGGGGGCTGTTACGCGCAGAGAGGTGTCGCAGGACCTTACCGGAACACTCATGCCATTTTTTGTGGTTTTTTAAGTTGAGTCCGCCCATGACACTTTTCTGGCGTAAGAAGGGAGTGACATAAGCCAACTCCATTGGCCAGTTTGACCCGCAGGCAGGGTAACTGTCTTTCAATGTGTAGTCGTACATATTAACACACTTTTGGTTTTCTTCTGCGGTTTCGTTTTTCAGGTACATGAGGATCATGTTCAAGATGGATTCGCAGGCGCCCGAGTCTATTTCAAAGTCATGGACCGTGCCATCAAAGTTTGCATCAATCTTGTTTACGATTTTCTGGCAATCCTCGTGTTGCTTAATCAAGAAATCCCAACCTTGAGTCGATGGGGTAACCACACCAGCCAAAACGGAAAATGGGAGGTACGAGAGAGATTGTTCGTTTGGGGAAATCCAACCATTCCCGATGATTACGCTCCGGAGATTGTAGATGTGGCCAGACTTTTTACCCTTTCTGATTTGTTCGTTGTGGTCCAAAATGGCACTTGTAATATAAGGGATATACTGGCCAGCATAGCTTTCACCTCCAAGGAAGATTTCGTTTTCGAGGTCTTCAGGGAACACCTCAAAGTACCTTTCCAAAAAGAGGAGGAAGTTATCTGCCACGTCGAACAACTCTACCGAGAAATCTTCACCGTAGCTAAAGCCTGTTCCCGCTGGCTGGTCAACGAAAACCAAGTCTGTGAGTTTATGCCATGATCCGTTGTTGTATGTGATTTTTTGGTCTTTGTCCACACGGAACGGACCGAGCTCAAGAAGTGCACCGTCCATCAGCGAACAACCGGGACCCCCATTCAACCAAAACATCGTACGCTTGTCGTTCTCTTCAAGCCTCTTCTGACTATCCGAATACCTCCAGAAAAAGTAGTGCATGTCCTTGTCTCCCTTCAACTCAAGCTGCCCAGAGTGCATCACAGGCAAGTCTTCAAGTGCAACATTCTCATGCATACCGGGAAGCGACGTCACTATCATACTATCCCTCAATCCATTACCCTTGGGTGGTGCACTCATCGTCACCACCACTTGAAAGAGTATCAACAAGTATCTTGCCAACATATGCTATCGTCTCTTAAATCCACAATCTTTTGCTATCGTCAGTTTGCTATATTTTTGTTTACTCTTTTTAGTCTAACCTTCGTATCGCTTTCTATCTGTACAAGTTATACGTTCGGTTCCCTGGAAGAAAGACGTGGCAGTGTTGCTTTGGTTTCTGTGTTTTCTCTCGTGATCTTCCTTAACGTTTTCCGTTATAATTTCGGTGGGATAATGCGGCCGGACACGACGGAATTTGGCTGCATTTAGAGGCTTACATCGCTTTGATTTCAAATGTGTCATTTACGAGAGATCGTTCTAGAATCACTTGGCTTACACGAGTGCTTCATCGGTGGTCGCTGTGTGAATCGCAGGTAGAAAAGTACAGTTTAAAGATTAATAGTATAATAACAGTGTAAAAACAGTATAACAGTATAACAACAGTATAACAGTATAACAACAGTATAACAGTATAACAGTATAACAATATAACAACAGTATAACAGTATAACAACAGTATAACAATACAATACAACTACACTTTGGTTACACCAAGTATAGTTTCGCCATGTTTCTACAAATCAAATTACACATTTGTTTCGATTGTTCATATTCTGCTATCGTGACTCGTGTCTTTGTTCTAAATCTATTGGTACCAGCTCACAGGCAATCATCACCTTGTTGAAATTTGTTTGTCAACTTGTAGATTACTGGTTCAATGGTTCCACACGCCAAATGTTCTCCGCGTATTCATCGATACATCTGTCACTTGAGAAGAAACCCATGTTAGCAACACTCAAAACAGACTTCTTGACCCAGTTTTCCAAGTGCTCCTTATCTTTGGCATCACCGCCCTTGTGACCGTACACCTTCTCTAACTTCTTATGTGCCTCCAAGAACAACTCAAAGTCATCACTAACCAAATAGTGATCACCGTGGTAACGGATACTGTCAATCAATGAACGGTATTCGTCTGGGTTTCCAAATAATCCAGACTCAATTGTACTGAAAACCCTACCCAAACTCTCTGGAATGTGCACACCTTCGTGGAGATGCTTGTTTCTCAACTCAACGACAGATTCAGCCAACTTACCAAACAAAAAGATATTCTCCTCCCCAATCTCACGGGTAATCTCGACATTGGCACCGTCAACAGTACCAATAATCAACCCACCATTCACGGCAAACTTCATGTTGGAGGTACCGCTCGCTTCTGTACCAGCAGTCGAAATGTGGTTAGACAAATCTGATCCAGGTGCAATAATCTCAGCCTTTGAAACATTGTAGTCCGGGATAAACACAACCTTGAGCAAATCTCCAATAGACTTGTCATTGTTAACAACATCACCAACCTTGTTAATCAAGTGAATAATAGTCTTAGCCATGTAGTAACCTGGTGCAGCCTTACCACCGAAAATAGAAGCCTTAGGAATGTAGTGCTTCTTCTTGATTTCCTCAATGCTGACACCTTGCAGAATCAACTCCTTAATCATCAAGTATCTGTAGATAACGGCAAAAATGTTAAGTTGTTGTCTCTTGTACTCGTGGATTCTCTTAACTTGGACATCAAAAAGGTAATTTGGATTCAATTCAATTCCAGTTTCGTCCTTAACCAAGGCGGCCAAACGACGCTTGTTGTTAAACTTAATACGGTCCCACTTGATCAAAAACTCCTCGTCATTGACAAACTGCTCCAATTTCTTCAAGTTACCCAAGTTAGTGAGGTAGTTGTAGTTTGGATCATTCAACTTTTCACTAATCAACTTGGACAATTCTGGGTTGGCTTGCCTCAACCATCTTCTAGGCGTAATACCATTGGTGACATTGGTAAACTTTTCCTTGCCGAAAACTTGAACAAAGTCCTTGAAAATGGTGGTCTTGATCAATTCAGAGTGCAATTCAGCGACACCATTAACCTTGTGGGAACCAATGATAGCCAAGTAGGCCATTCTTACTGACTTCGGGGCGTTTTCATCAATAATAGAAACACGGCCCAAAAGCTCAGGGTCGTTGGGGAATCTGTGTTCAACATCCTTCAAGAAAAAGAAGTTGATATCGTAGATGATTTCCAAGTGACGAGGAAGCAAGTGACCCAAAACATCAACAGGCCACTTTTCCAACGCCTCCGTCATAACGGTGTGGTTGGTGTATGCGAAAACCTTGGTAACGATGCTCCAAGCATAGTTCCATTCCAAGCCTTCCAAATCGACAAAGATACGTTGGAGTTCAACAATGGCCAAAGTTGGGTGTGTATCGTTCAACTGGATAGCGGTTTGGTCAGCAAACTTCTCCCATCTGTTCTTGTGTTGTTTCTTGAAACGACGAACAATGTCATGAAGAGAGGCAGCAACCCAAAAGTACTGTTGGGCCAATCTAAGCTGCTTACCACTGTCAAAGTTATCGTTTGGATACAAGACTGCAGTGATCGCTTCAGCACGCTGCTGGGAGGCAACAGAGTTCTGGTAGTCACCCGAGTTAAACTTGTTAAAGTCAAACTCGTTGGTTGGTCTTGCATTCCAGAGTCTCAAGTTGTTTGTCGTGTCTGTGTTGTAACCTGGGATAGGGAAGTCGGCAGCGACAGCCAAGACACGTTCACCGCCGCGCCAAACCTTGCGCGGCTTGCCCGTGTTCTGGTCGTACTCCTCATAGACATAACCGTAAAAGTCAACTGGGATCTGGATTTCCTGACGGTCAATTTCCCAAGGGTTCTTGTATTTGAGCCAATAGTCTGGGGTTTCCACCTGGTAACCATCGATAATTTGTTGCTTAAAGATACCATACTGGTAGTTCAAACCATAGCCCCAACCCGAGTAGTTTTTCAGGGAAAGAGAGTCGACAAAACAAGCAGCCAAACGACCCAAACCACCGTTACCCAAACCGGCATCGGGCTCCTGTTCCAAAACATCCTCCAAGTTGAAGCCCAACTCTTGCAAGGACTCGCCAATTGTGTCTCTAGCCTTCAAGTTGATAATGGCATTGTCCATGGCACGGCCCATCAAGAATTCCAACAGCAAGTAGTAAACACGCTTACCGTCAAAGATGGTTTGCTTTTGCTGGGTGTTGTTCCAGTCGACAAGCAACGAGTCCCTCACAGTATTTGCAGCAGCTTGGTACGCACCGAGATTGTCGCAATTGTACATGCTTCTGGCAAGAGTGGTTTCCACGTGCTTGACAAAGCTCTCTTCGAAACCAGCCTTGCTTTCCACGGCGGTTGGCTTGGAGGGCGTTCCGTCTGGATTACGGAGCTGGGAATAAGTCTTCCATACGTGCTTTGCGCTTTCGGGAATTGAAGAGTCAATTGAGGTAATCTGGTTGGGAGTGAACCCTGTGTTGGTTCTCTTGAGCTTAGGAGCAGGCAATTCAGAGGGTGTCGAGTAATCGCCCATCGTGTATGTGTTATAATTAATTCAGGTTGTTGTTATGGATAATTCACTCTATTTATACGGAAATGAGTTTAATTGGGGTCCGAAAATGGGGTTCCGAATTAGGCACTCCGAAAAGGGGGAGGGAGGAGGGGCAGGGCCATATTTTTGGAGTAATGGGAAGAAAGGAAAGGGCACAAGAGGGAATTTCGGCACCTTTTTCTTATGTACAGGGTCCATCACGTGTTGTATATTCTAGAAACAAATAAGGAGTGTTTCCATACAATCTTTCTGTGAATGTTTGATTGGTGTAGAAGGTTCCTTGTGATGAGAGCATAAAGAGCACTAGAGAGATTACAATGCATCTTGGAGGGAGAGGAGGGGGTTTTTTTGAGACATACAGATCCCAATTAGTGAGCATTGCTACGCCCAATTAATTATTTTTAGAGTTTCAACGTGGTACGGTTCCAGAGGTTCCGAAATTCAGTGGTTATTCCAGACAATGTGGATATATGCTCATCCACAATTGACATAGATTTCAATTCCCGAAACCTGTCACGGATATGATTGGCTTGCGTCAAGAGGTTTCTTCTTTGGTTGGTTCGTCGTTCTTTGGTTAAGCAAGTTGTTCAATCTCTTGTCAGACTCTCAATTGATTTCTTGGATTTTTTTTTTTTTTTTGACATTTATTATACAAAATATTGTTAAATATTGTTAAATATGAAAACCATACAGGCCCATGATAATTCTATAACCTCACTAACACTATTAAATAATACCAGTTTTGCCTTAACTAGCGGTGGTAATGAAATAAAACTACACAACTTGGAGGCAGAAAACAAACCCATCACGTTTAATCGTGAATGGCGGGTGCTTCACCCTGTGGATTGTGTAGGGTTATCAGAAGACAATCATCGATTTGCTGCAGGTTCGAAAGATAGTTTATGCCATTTTGATTTGATAAAGCAAAAGGAGATTTGCCACAGCAAACTCCCTGGGGATGACCAGGCATTGGGGTGCACAATAATGAACAACCAGCTATGTGCTAGTGTGGGTACCAGTCACAAGTTGTGTGTCTACGACTTGAAACAGCCAGATAGAGCACCAATATACACACTTAACTTGGGTGATGACAACCTAAACTCCATCGTCAGCGATGAAATATTCAACACCTCTATCGGTAGTAGTGACGGAAACGTCTATTTGGTGGATTTCCGCAACCAATCCCTCAAAGTCAACCACGGAACCGTTCCCATCAACCTGGTGGATGTGCTAGGAGACTACCGCTTAATCGATAGAAATAATGGATCCATAGATATACTACATTCAGAATCTCCATTCGCTCAAGTGGAAACTTCAAACAATGGAAACTACAAACTAACCTCGTGTTTTATAAACCCCTTGTACTTGGCTACTGGCTCAGATAATGGCTTGGTACACATCTGGAGTTACGATGGTTCCCCGAAAAAATTCAAATCTTTGAAAACTAACTCCTCCAACATAGTCTCATCTGTATCATATGATACACTAAATAACACTTTGGTAAGTGCAAGTAGCAATGGGTCCCTTTATATGTGGAGTGGTGTTGTATAGTATTTTTTTTTTTTTATTTTGGTTAGTTTTAGTTTTTTTTTTTTTGTTGTTGTTGTTTCTTTCCCAAATGTCTCAAGATATTACATACCAACCAACAAGTGTAGTACTAGCCAAGGTAAAGGGGTACCCGCCATGGCCAGCGATGGTACTTGACGAAAGCATTTTGCCGTCACATATTTTGAACAAGAAACCCAAGGGAGCTTTAGGTGGAGCAAGAGGGTCTAGAGGTAAGAAAAAGCAGGCTGCACAAATCATGCCTGTTCGTTTCTTCAGCGACGATACGTATATTTGGATTAACTCTAACGACGTGAAGCCATTGGAGAAGCCTGTGATCGAAGCTTACTTTGAGTCTAGCTCAAATAAAAGAAGAAAGGATAACTTGTTGGAAAAGGCATACAAATTGGCTAGCGACCCTCCAGATATGGCAATATTTGTGAAATGGGGCTCAAACATACCAAGCAAAGAGGAAATAGAGGCCATTGAAAAATTCGAGGAAGAGGCTGCCAAAAATGACAAGGAGGAAGATTATGAGGCCGAAGAGGATGAAGAAGAAGAAGAAGAGGAGGAACAAGAGGAGGAGGGGGAAGAAGAAGAAGAAGAAGAAGAAGAAGAAGAAGAAGAAGAAGAAGAAGATTCTTCCGAAGAGTTATCCGAAGAAGATTCAAGGTCTAACAAAAGACGCAAGACTACCCCAATGCAGAAGCCAACCAAAAAATCCACAGAAAAGTCAAGAGCCCAAGATCGGAAAATACCCGAAGGCTACGACTCAGACTGGGGAATCGAGCTTGCACCTTACGACGTGAAAGTAGGCAACTACATCTTTGATACAGAAAAGGAACAGCAACGTGTGTTCAAACAGGCGGATGCTGCCAAAGTGTATGAGAAATTCACACACTACCAAGAGGAACTCACGGATATCAGCGACAACTTATTGCCTTTACTTTTAGCTGAAAATGCAAACGAAAATAAAGTTATCAAGTTGGTAGATCAGCTTGGGAAAACATTGAAGTCTGCACCACACTCATGGTTCTTGAAGAGCAAATTATTGCGTGGGTTGATTTTGATTGCAAGAAAACCATTCGACGAGTGCAACCCCAAAATCAAAAAAAGTGTGCAGAAATTATTAAAAGAAAGTTTACATTTGGAAGTTCCTGTGAATGAACCAGAACCAGAACCAGAACCAGAACCAGAGCGTCAAATCGAAGAAGAGAAGGCAGGAGAAACTTCTCTGGAAGCAATAGCTGCGCAAGATGCAAAAGTGGAAACACTAGAAAATACTAAAATCGAGGAAGAAGAAACCCCCAAAACAGAGAAATCAAGGGATGAGAATGGAACTGTAGATCAAAAGTAATTTTTAGATTTGTATATTATTGTAATATTGATAGAATAGGAGAATTCGTGTAAAGTTTAATGGAGGGGTGCGTTTCTCCTCTATCTTCAAGCTATCAGTGTCAAAAGTATCTCAAAATATAGAGTCAAGAGTAATCTCAAGAGATAGAGTAAAAAGTCAAAGATATTTCAAAGGATAAATCGTTGGGCGAACCGTTATGCGTTGGTGAATGCGTGAAAGAGGCAAAACGGACGAACCTTTATATGTGGACAAAATAAACCGTTTAACAAAAACCCATCAAGCGGAACAATAAAAGGGTATAACATTCTTAGAAAGAGCGCAGGAACCAACGTGTAAGCAAGATTTTAAACATGCGGGCTTTGATCTTGTGTTTGTATGAGTTTGGAGAGCCAGATTTCAGATACACGTGCTTTGTTCTTGTGTTGGTATGAGATTGGGATTTGGCATTCCATCTGCAAAGACCAAAGAATAGGCAAGATAAAAAAGATGAAAACAAAGATGAAATCACTGGCACAATAAACCGGCTGACAACTACAACTTGAAGTTTGAAAATGCACATCGTACACAACAATTGAAACGAACAGTGGGGATTCCGGATTTAGGTAATTGTAACGTGAAAAACATGATTCCGAGGAAAGATGCCTTCCCTAGATTGAGCAAGGAGAGGGGCGAAGGGGGGTCAAATACGGGATCCTATTAAAAATACATTAAGAGTTATGTTCGAGGTGGGGTTGATAAACAAGGGACTTATTGAACACTACACGTGCAAAGAGTAAACCGTGGCGACACAGGCGTAATTTTCAGACCAATACATCACCAAAAATCTCACTTTAGCAATTCCCTATTAAGTAAAAAATCCTCTTTCAACAAAATTTTATTTTTGTAATTCTTTTTTTTTAATCAGTATAGTGATTGTACGTATGAATGATATTGATTGTTAGTCTTACATGAGCATTGAGGCCGATAAAACGTTTGCTACAGGTACAGGTGATGATGTACATCATATGTTCCTTCAAAAGCTGGACACATCACCACCGTTTGCCACTGGGTTTCACTTTGGACATCCCCTAATGTTTTGTTTTTTGAATGATTAATTTTCCCTTTTTCAGTGGCCCTCTTTTTTCGCTGCCCAGAAGACCGAGTTACCAGTACTTGCCTAATCTGGCGTGTCCTCACACCTTCCTATTAGGGTCCAGTGTTGCATCCTTCCATGAATGGACGTTGAAACAACCTCTGGTAGTTTGGTGAGGGTGCGATATGTCTCCTGAAAAAATACAGTGTGGGAGGAAAAAAAGGGTGACTAGGATCTCTGCTGGGGGAAAATTATTCATTTCATTTTTTCTTTTGGGTAAAACTCCTTGTGTGGACTACAACTTACTGTAGTAGAGGGGTGTGTGTATTCTTTCCCTAGTCATTAGTTATTAAGGGGGGGGGATTTACCACAGAGAAAAATAAAAAAAAAAAGACGTGGAAAAATAAGGGACAAAAAAGCGACCAAAAAAAAATAAATACAAAAAACTCCTGAAAGACGTGATTTTTTTTAACACATACTAACTCGATTAAGATGTCTGAAGCCACCGATACCAAATTAGAACCTCAAGACCACCATTATGATGGTGCACACGGAGGCGTTGTTTCTTCTCACGTGAATGCCGGAGGTGCAGACGACGACGACGACGACGAACCTAGTGGAAAGCAACAAAAGGAAAGAAGAAAAATTGAAATTAAGTTTATCCAAGACAAGTCGAGACGTCACATTACGTTTTCTAAGAGAAAAGCTGGTATTATGAAGAAGGCGTATGAATTGAGTGTTTTGACCGGTACCCAAGTTTTGCTTTTGGTTGTTAGTGAGACAGGTTTGGTGTACACCTTTACTACCCCTAAATTGCAGCCATTGGTTACTAAGAGCGAGGGTAAGAATTTAATCCAAGCGTGTCTTAATGCACCTGAGGAAGGCTTGGGCGATGAGCAAGGTGACCAATCTGATGGTAACTCACAAGACTCCCCAGACCAACTGCCTGTTCCAAACCAACAACAGTCTGCCCAACAGCAAGCTGCCCAACAACAGGCTGCCCAACAACAACATGCTGCTGCTGCTGCGGCTGCTGCCCAGGTACATCACAGCCAACAGCAAATACCTGGCGGTGCACACATCGCCCATGGTATTCCATATCCAAACGCAGGTCACCCACAACAACCGGGAATGCCAATTCCTCCAAACGCGTATGGTGATTCACAAGTGTACCAACAATATTTCAGCAGCATGCAGAACGGAAATATCCCTAACCAGCAACCATATCAGTAGTGAGTGCTGCTTCAATTCGTCTTTTTTATTGGTTATGGTTCTATGTGTTTGACTCTTTTTGGTAGTTGTTCTACTTCTCTTTTCTATTATTAATTATTTTAGTGTAATATATGAAGTTTTGTTAGGAAATGGCTGGTTGGATTGCATTAATTTTGGTCAAGTTTTGTTAAGAAATGGTTGGTCGGATTGTATTAATATTTTGATATTTTGAAGTTTTGCTAGGGAAAATGTACTAAGTCGATCTATTTATTATTTTAGAAAGTTTTGTTAGAAAAAGTGTACTCTTTCGATGATAAACGTTGAAATTTTGAATTTGAGTTTTTAGCCCCTTCATACTGGGCATGACGTGGAAGGAGACGGGGGTGTTCCATAGGTGTCTACATCACTCAATTAGCCTTGAATTCTAATGGAAAAACCCAAAGATAATGGCTGGAAGGTGTTCTTTTTCGGGGGTTGAGTTTTCACGATCCAGAGATGAAAAAACATAAAAGATAAGCGTAAAACGTTTCAGATTAATAATATTTATTATAACAAGAAGAATAGGAATTTTTTTTGGGTCAACTTTTGCATCAGCACCCAAGCAGAAAACAATCCAGACCCAAGTACCAACTATTGTTTGATTAGGACGTTTTATGCATCAACTATAACTACTACAAAAAGAGAGGACTAAAGAACAAAGCAAACGAAAATCAGAGGATAGTGACGAATTAACGGGAGAGGGGGTCCCTTTAATTATGAGGAGATTACCAGTCCCCTCAGTGTTATAAAGCGCGTTGGCAAAAGAGGAACCATCCAATGTAATTGAAAGGAGCCACCTAGTTGCGGGCGTGATTGGATACACAACCAATCCATAGAAAGCACACCCATTATACCGTAGACACCTTTTATTGTGTATCTCTATTTCTTCAACACTCCACAGAAAGATCATAAGGAAACCAGAAGGGGTGGGGAAATGAAAGAGCTCAAAATGCAAGTGATGGAATGACACCCCATTATCGACATCCCTGGGGATGCTCCACTATTTGGTAATTTAAGTGTGTTATTCACTATATACATGTAGTTGGCTTTATCTTCTAATATGAATGGTTGAATCACCTCACCATGACCTGAAAAAAAAAAAACGAGACCTCATGTAGAAATGAGCCCAGTATAACATCGCGCCGTGCATCACCACGTTATTTTTGTTTGGCCGACATGCGCGCTTATATAACTTTCACCATAATTGGTAACGTCAATGGGAGAGGGTTTGCTAGGAAAGCCCTGGACTCTAAAAATCAAAAGTATACGCAAAAAAATAAAGTAAAATATTTTCCCCAACCCCTTACCCAAAACCACACCCCCTCTCCCAAAAGAAAAATAAAAAGAGAGTGCTGACCAATCATGAGACGGTGGTCATTTAAGCTCTCTGGTATTTATATATAAGGGTGTAGAAGGTACTGTTTCAAAAAAATACAACATTAACGAGTAGGGAGCATAACGACTTTTTAGAACTTGCCCCCAACAAACTGAAATTAAAACTAGAGGAAAGAAATATGCTACAGCCAATTACCTTGAGTACCGGTACATGGAGCCGTAGACCAAGCGACTCCATCTGGGCAGAGTCATCAAAACAGACCGGTGGATGGCGCCGGCACCTGTACGACTCACCACAGAAGAATGATGATTATTCAATTGTTACCGAGTACTTTGCAACCGACCCACACGAACGAGTTCATGCAACTTTAGGTTTTGTGGAATTGAACTACCTGCATGAGGTCAAGTTTTTAGCGGATGCCTACCAATTGCCCAAGTTTCCAATGGAACATCAGTTGTATCTGCTTAATTTGTGTATTGTTGAGTTTAAAGCTGGCAGAATTGATGTTTTCTATATCCCTAAGGAATTACAACCGATCTCCATTGGTGATTTGGTTATAGTTGAAGCAGACCGTGGGAAGGACTTGGGAAGAATTGCAAAAACAAAGGCAAATGTAGAAGAATGCAGACTAATCAAGTTACTTCAACTCCAAGAACAGCAATCGGCTCTAAGTGAAGATTTTGAAAGGTTAACCCTTAAAAATTTCCACCCTGGAAATTCAAGCCCCCAACTTCACCTCCCTAAACCAGTGATATCCTTGGCCCTGCATTCAGACATCCTCCAAATTATCTCCAAAGAACAAGATGAAGAAAAGGCTTGCCGTCTTTGTCTTGCAAAAATTACAAATGTTACGTCCAACAACTCGTCAAACTCTCTGGATTTGCTCCAAATGAAACTTATTGATGCAGAGTACCAATTTGATCGCAAGAAACTTATCTTTTATTACTCCACAGCTAAACGTATCGACTTTCGTGACTTAGTTCGTGAATTATTTAGGATCTATAAAACACGCATCTGGATGTGTGCAGTTGTGGGATTACCATACTCTGAACAGAATGGCTCTCCATTGTCTTCAGACTCACCTTTTAATTTAAAAAATTATACAAATGTATCATCTTCAGCTGGTCAGATGGGGCAGGTTCCTCGCAAGTTCGCATTTAGAAGAACTTCCTTAGAAGATGGTGCTCATCAACAGTTGATTTTCCAGCAACAACAACACCAACAGAAACAACAACGTCAACTGCAGACTCGAGAAGAACAACAACTACAAGAAGAACAACAAGTTCAAGCACAAATTCAGAATGAACTAATTTCCACTAGATTACAGGCACCTCAGATTTTGCAACTGCAACAACCAGGTTTTCAGTATGCACCTACATTTTCACCAAACCAGCAAACATTTGCCCAGAACTACGGAAACTTTGCGAGACGTACAAGTGCTCCAACAGGATCTCAATTTCCAAGGTCTCAACAAGTTGGAATGTTCAACTTGAATGGCAGAGGAGAGAATGAAGGTTTAATGTTGAAACTGTTGGTTGATTCACTAAACCATTAGCGATAATGCAAATAAAAAAACTTGGTATGCTTAAAATAAGGACAGTTAATTGTCAGGTCAACTAGGTTTTGCTAGTGTAAAACCGCAGTTCAACAGAGACATTTCTAGATAATTCTGTCGTAGATTTATATGTATTAAATAAACTTGGGTAACGGGTTCAAGAGAATGTAGTGAAAGTTTTTCTCGATAGTAGATCTGCAGCCAATTCCGGTACCTCATACTTCAAAAGCCTAGCGTACTTATACAGGTTTTTTTAGGTGAAATTCTACCCTGAATTCTGAACCCACTTGCAGAGACAAAAATCATGAGATACTTTAACTTCGGGGGAAGCAAGTATTATTCCAATATGCTCTGGTATTAAATGACTTACACCTATTGTACTGCGGTTATATGTGAATTCCAGTATTCTGAAGAGAATGGCACGGTGAATGTGATATCAGATATGTAAATCTTTCTTTTGTTGTCTAGTGTTTACTCGGGTTTCCGTTAAACAGATATGGGGTGTTTGATATACAGTTTTGTGCTGGAATAAAAGTTTATATTTGTGGTTAGATAGTGACTTTTGTTTCTTATTTTCATGTATGATCTTCCAGGGCTCGACTTCAAAACGTCTGATATTTGATTTTATTCGAAAAAGTGGAATGTTATTCCGCTTGAAGAAAGTCATTTAGCAACCTATATAGCATGTTTTTTTTGCTTCTAAGGATTTTTAGTGTGATTTTAAATCAATAGTCGAGAAACAATGTAGCATTGTCAAAATAAAAAAGATTCTTAAATGATATCAAGTAGAGGAAAGTTATTGAGGGGTTCTGGGATAATGTGAGAAACGCATGACACATAAAAAAGTAACAATTCTAGACCCATCACCTTTATTCTTTCGTTGATTCATTTCTTTTCATTCATTCCATTATCTTGAACCACTATCGAGCCATCTGTCTACCATGATAGAGGGATTTTGAGATATATGATTTACGTGATCATTTACACGGTGAATTTAGATATTACTATCTTTAATTGAACCCATTCACTTTCCAGTCGTTGTATAAAAATCATTATAGTATAATTGAAGAAGAAGAAAACAGTTAACCATCTAGTACCCTGTTTTTTAGTTACATCCTTATAATTGTGCCAGTCCTTTATTCTTTCATTTCAAGAAGTCTATAAGGTTACCCGAAGATAAACAAGGATTTCAATTAATCATACGATACAAATGTCCTTTGATTACGGAATGAAGATAAAGCAACCTCATAATTGACCATTTTAAAAAAAGCAGAGGTCAAACATTTTTTTTAAAACAGACAGACTCTCTATGAAATATACAGAATTCTAAAATTTTCTCATATGGTACTTGAAGTCAATATCAATGGATATATTTCATTTGGTCACCACAGGACAAGCTGTATTCCAAATCCAAGGTTTTAGTGTTACGACGGGACAGAAGCTTCAGAGAAAAACAAGTTATTGCTGGAGCCAATGACGTGGTAAAAATGAATAAGACAACTCTAAGAAAAATGGATGATAGTTAACATCATGGTGAGACAATACATGAATACATGTTAAAGTCAATAACACCATAAATCTTTCGCTTTTATTTATCAAAGCAAGATGATGAAGAAGACAATTAAAAGAGGAGTGTGATCAAGGAACAAAAAGTTCCTTCAAGTGCCAAGAGACAATTAAAAATTCCAAGAGTAATCGAAATGAATATACACTTTCATTGGGAGTTGGAAGTACTTGCATATAGCATAAAACGAATACCTCCGCACTGAGCCAACACATACAACCTAAAAATAAGACATTAATTGGCAATGAATCACTTGAAAATCTCTAATAAAAGAGAATAACTCTATGTTGAAACCCTTGAAAAGTATTGAAGAAAACTCTATAATTCACTTATCAAGCCATTTTAAACTAAAGCATTTACAATGTTGAACAAAGACAATACCTTCATACAAAATCATCACCTATTATTACCAACCTACAAACAAAGAGGATATTTCAAAATTCAAAAGAATCAACAGCATATAAAAAGCATCAGCCTCACAAGATATTCTTAACAACCTGAGGAAAGCTAAAATCAAGAAGAATATTTCCTAATCTGGGAGATGTGGCTGTCACCTTTGTATGAAAGATAATGTCACAAAACAATGTTTTATCGCATCCGTAAAGTTAATACGACAGTTGACATCAAACTGACCATAACGTGCTATTGTACGAGTAAACGGTCGACATTATAGGCAGGTCCAAGATGACTGAATGTCTGATTTTCGCTAACAGTATCCTGATTCGACATTATCTCATCTTGAAAGCGCTTCCAACCTTCCATTCAGAACAGTGTCAAGAAAAATACACCCTGTTAGCCCATTTTGTATTACAAGGTAGCAGTCATGGTATCAGAGATGGAATGAGCGATGGCTACATAACCTCCTAACTATATGCAGTTTCTTTCAGGGCCTAATACTTTGCGGCATTTTTAGCCGTTTCGCAACCCTTGTTTTTTTCTCATTTCTCATTTCCTGGTATCATGTTTGGTGTTATATATAGATGGCTTAAAATCCCATTGATTCAAATGAAACTTACCTTTAACTAATGGTTTTCTTAATGAGTTAAAAGTGTTTAAAATGTCCGCAAGACGCTCTTTAGAAAAAGTGATTTCCAGCTCCGCAGCTGTATCTGTCGAAGATGATAATGAAGTTGTACGTAACGACGTATTTCTTCCTTTGAATGCTACTACATGTTTCAAGTTCGACTTGATTGACGAGTTTATTAAAAATGAGAGTGTCACTTCAGATGGTTCTTCAAGAATGTTCATGGAAGCAAATACCAAAACAGAATTTGAGGATGCAAGAATGAAATATACCCCAAAGCATCTTTGGGGAAAATGCAAGGACAAAACAGCTTATCAAAATGATGATTATGCTCAAGAAATGTCGTTTGATAAAGCAAGGTTTTCATTCTTTACAGCGAATGCACCTGCAACTATACATTCTCCAGACTTAGCTTCTTTGTTACAGAAGGATCAAAAGTTTGAACTGTTGTTTAATGAGGAAACATGGTGGTTGGACTGTTTGTGTCCCACGGATGCTGAAATGAAAATTTTGACTGCTGCGTTTGGAATCCACCCTTTAACCGCAGAAGATATCAAAATGCAAGAACCCCGGGAAAAAGTTGAACTTTTTAAAAATTATTACTTTGTTTGTTTCCAGTCTTTTGATTCAGATTGGGAATCTGAAAACTATTTGGCCCACATAAATGTTTACTTTGTGGTTTTTAGAGGTGGTATTTTAAGTTTCCACTTTGAACCCATCTCTCACCCAGCCGCAGTGAGAAGAAGAATCAGACAATTACACGACTACATGAATGTCAGCCCAGACTGGATTTGCTATGCCATGATAGATGATATCACAGACGAATATGCTCCAGTAATCAAAGATATCGAATACGATGCAGACTACATCGAAGATGCAGTCTCAAAGCGGTCTCGGTTGGAGTTTCGTACCATGTTACAGACTATAGGTCAATCTAGACGGATTGTTATGACATTGATGAGATTGCTCTCCGGGAAAGCCGATGTTATCAAGATGTTTGCTAAAAGATGTCAAGAGAAGTCGGCCACTGTTAACAATACAAATGATGCCCGTCCAAGAGCAGATGTTGCTCTCTACATGGGTGATATTCAAGATCATATTGTTACCATGTTTCAAAACTTGGTTGCTCAAGAGAAAATTCTCAGTAGAGCACATGCTAACTATTTAGCACAATTACACTTGAAGGCTTTTAAATCAAACAACTTGTTGACTGAAATGTTTTCCAAAGTTACATTGATTGGTACTGTTATTGTTCCAATGCATGTTGTCACAGGGTTATGGGGAATGAATGTTAAAGTTCCTGGGGAACACGGCGATACCCTTCAGTGGTTTTTTGGTATTTTTGGTGTTATTTTGGCGATTGTTTTTGTTTTGACGTATGTAACTCAAACATGGTTTATAAGGATTGTCAAAGGAGATAATACCAGTCCCCAAAAGGCACCTTTTGTTCTGAGAGTGCTGATGGGCTTACGTTCTGTTACAAGATCGCTTGCAAAGTTTTCTGGTAGAGAATTGTAAGAATTGTTTAGTATATAAGTTCAATAAAACAGTTAGATAGAGCAAAACGTCTGGCAATCGAAATTTACTGGTAAACCAAGGGGATGTGCCTATTACTTTAATATGGGGCTCATTTTCACCCCAATACTGTATACAACTTTAATAAGGCAACAGGGCATCAAATCATACGCTAATGCTCAGTATGGCTTAAGAATACACATGCCTAACCAATTTTCCTATGCTTATTGAAAGGAATACTAAAGTCCAATTGTAGGTGACAACAATGTCATGCTATATTGATATTGATAGCTAACGTTTCCTCCCTCAAGTACAGTGAAATCGATGGCAAAGGAACCCTCAAACACATTAAACCAACTCTTAACTGTATTGATGCTGGGTCCTTCTCTAACAACAAGTGCAAAAATCCTGTTAAAAATGACACAACAAAGTGATATCAATTAAACTACAGAACAGACTAGGATAATGTATTTAAACACCCTTTCTATCTTCTGGCTAAGGTATTGCCATTAATAGCGCTGGTTGACAGTCTAAAGAGTCGTGCACAAACCAATGTAAATGCTACTAGTACGGTTTTTAATATTTTTCACCTCATCTCATCTCCATCATGGCTGCCAAAGAACTTGTTTTAGCGTACATCCAAGAATACTTACAAGGAGATGCTCAGTTCAGTAAGACCTTGGCTTCTTTAAAGAAGGAGATTTCCAAGGCTGGTTTAGAACTTGCAAAAACTGAAGGTAAATTGGAAGATTTTATTGAAAAGAAGACTGAACCTAAAAACTCACAGAGTGATTCCGACAGTGATTCTGACAGTTCTAGTGACTCAGATTCTGACAGCGATTCTGATAGCTCTGATAGCGACTCCGACAGCGATTCTGATGACGAGGAAGAAAAGACTGAAGCTAAGAAGACTGAAGCTAAGAAGACTGAAGCTAAGAAGACTGAAGAGAAGGCAGAGGAATCTAGCTCTTCTGACTCTTCATCTGATTCTGACTCTTCATCTGATTCTGACTCTTCGTCTGATTCTGACTCTTCATCTGATTCTGACTCTTCATCTGATTCTGACTCTTCATCTGATTCCGATTCCTCATCTGATTCCGATTCCTCATCTGATTCCGATTCCTCATCTGATTCCGATTCCTCATCTGATTCTGATTCCTCATCTGATTCATCTGATTCCGAATCTGACTCCGAATCCGAATCAAACAAAAGAAAAGCCGAAGATGACACCAAGCCTTCCAAGAAGCAAAAGAATAATGAAAACTCTTCTCAAACTGCTTCATTTGCATCTTCACAAGAGTCATCACCATCACCAGCATCATCAATCCATCCATCTCGTAAAAACCTCATTCCAGCAACCGCAGAACCTGAATTAAAGCCTGGTCAAAGACACCACTTCTCTAGAATCGACAGAAGTACGATTAGCTTTGAGAACCAAGCATTACAAGACAACACCTACAAGGGAGCTGCTGGTACCTGGGGTGAATTGGCAAACGACAAGTTGATGCAAGTTAGGGGAAAAGACTTCACCAAGAACAAGAACAAGATGAAAAGAGGTGCTTACAAGGGTGGTTCCATCACCATGGCTTCAGGTTCTTACAAGTTCACTGATTAAATAGAATGTATAATATGTTAATAGTAATAGTTAGGAAACTTATTACGGAGGATTTATGTATTCACAAAAACCATGAAATAATGCCATCCACTATTGCAATTATTGTCCTGTCATCAACCATTGGCGTACAAAAGAAGAAGTGATGTCAGCCTGAACCATTCCAGTATACCTCGAAATGGCAAAACTTGGTAACGGCACTACCTATTATTTGTAGCATTTACAAGGGCAAAGGAAAATAGTAATCAATTGCCATCATGCTGAAAAGGGTTAATTACGCTGAGCTTGAGAGGGGGAACTTCTCTGAGGAATCTGATGAAGACTTGAGGGCCGGCGAAGACTACACATATGGCCGTAAGCGTAAACAAAAGAAAATCCAAGAGCAGCAAGCACCCAAGGAGATTGATGAGGAGCAGCGGCGGAAAGCGATGGACTTCATGCAGAGAGCCAAGGCGGAGCTTGACGAAAACAAGTATTCAGATGATGAGTTGGTTCAATTGACGACAGATCTTCCATCCGACTATGTCCCGGATGCTGTGTCCAAGATATTTGGGAAGGCGGACTTTTCGTACCTAAAATTAAAGCCTGACCATTTCTCCAGACCCCTTTGGATTTCCCCTAGTGACTTGAGGGTCATCTTGGAAAGTTTCTCACCGTTGGCAGAGCAAGCTCAGGATTTCTTGATTACCATCGCAGAGCCAGTTTCGAGACCTCTGCACATCCACGAGTACCGTATCTCCGCCTATTCTTTGTATGCAGCAGTTTCTGTGGGATTGGAAACAGACGATATAATTTCTGTTTTGAGTCGTTTATCAAAAGTCCCATTGGCAGAGCCTATCATAAAGTTTATAAAAGATGCCACTGTTTCCTATGGTAAAGTGAAATTGGTGTTGAAACATAACAGATATTTTGTGGAATCAACGCAAGCAGATATTCTCCAGATGCTTTTGAAAGATCCAGTGATTGGTCCATTGCGTATTGTTTCAAGCGAAAACTCAGAGGCAGAAAATGGCTTGGTGCAAAATCCCGCCCCTACTCAGGGTGATTTGACAATACCAGGTACCAAAAAGGATGATCCAAAGGATGCCGGAGGAGTAACACAGACAGAAGATATTTTCAGTGCCGTTGTTGGTGAAAAGAAGGATGAAGATGAAGACGATATGGATACAGTCCACTCTTTTGAAATTTCAAACGACTCGGTGGAAATCGTAAAGAAAAGATGCCAGGATATCGATTACCCAGTGCTAGAGGAATATGATTTCCGTAACGATTTACGTAACCCAGATTTAGATGTCGACTTGAAACCCTCCACACAGATTCGTCCGTATCAAGAGAAGTCTCTCTCTAAAATGTTTGGTAACGGCCGTGCAAGATCTGGTATCATCGTGTTGCCGTGTGGTGCAGGTAAAACTTTAGTTGGGATCACTGCGGCATGTACCATCCGTAAGTCTGTCATTGTCTTGTGTACATCATCTGTGTCTGTGATGCAATGGAGACAACAATTCTTACAATGGTGCACTATCCAACCTGAAAATGTTGCAGTATTCACGTCGGAAAACAAAGAAATGTTTACAAGTGAATCTGGTTTAGTTGTATCCACATACTCCATGGTTGCAAATACAAGAAATCGTTCTCATGATTCTCAAAAAGTTATGGACTTTTTGCGTTCTCGTGAATGGGGTTTCATTATTTTGGATGAAGTGCATGTGGTTCCAGCCGCAATGTTTAGAAGAGTGGTTACAACAATTGCTGCACACGCTAAGTTGGGGCTCACTGCTACGTTGGTTAGAGAGGATGACAAGATTTCAGATTTGAACTTTTTGATTGGACCAAAGTTATACGAAGCCAACTGGATGGATTTGGCCCAAAAGGGACACATTGCTAATGTCCAATGTGCCGAAGTTTGGTGTCCGATGACTTCAGAATTTTACCAGGAGTACTTGCGTGAAACTGCGAGAAAAAGAATGCTCTTGTACATTATGAACCCTACAAAGTTCCAAGCATGCCAGTTTTTAATCCACTACCACGAAAAGAGAGGGGATAAAATTATTGTTTTCAGTGATAACGTGTATGCGTTACAGGAGTATGCTCTCAGATTAGGTAAGCCATTTATTTATGGGTCAACTCCACAGCAAGAAAGAATGAAGATTTTGCAAAACTTCCAGCATAATGATCAGATCAACACAATTTTCTTAAGTAAGGTTGGTGATACCTCTATTGATTTACCAGAAGCAACTTGTTTGATTCAAATATCGTCACACTATGGTAGTAGAAGACAAGAGGCGCAACGTTTGGGACGTATCTTGAGAGCCAAGAGAAGAAATGACGAGGGTTTCAATGCATTCTTTTACTCTTTAGTATCCAAAGATACACAGGAAATGTATTATTCCACCAAGAGACAGGCCTTCTTGGTTGATCAAGGTTATGCCTTCAAAGTGATCACACATTTGAGTGGTATGGAGCAGTTGCCAGATTTGGCATATGCTCTGGCTAGAGAAAGAAGGGAATTGCTTCAACAAGTGTTGCTTAAGAATGAAGATGCTGCCGGTGTGGAAGTTGGTGACGATTTGGATACCAACTTTATCCTGAAAGAGAAACGTGCAATGATTGAAAAGTCCAATGCACAGAGAACTGCGGGTTCGTTAGCCGGTTTGGCTGGTGGGGAAGACATGGCATACATTGAATACTCCAAAAACAAGAATAAGGAGTTAAAAGACCACCACCCATTAATCCAGAAGATGTACTACAAGAAGGAGAGGAAATAATGATTCATGACTATTAGATAAGATACACACCAAGGATCATGGTTGAGTTATATTGTTCATAATTTTGCTTAAATCTCAAACAATAAACATTTTGTATAATTTAAACTCGTCAGCAATAGTGTATGTGACCATGCCCCATTCATACATCTACATTAGTCACATTCGTAGTACACCTATTTTGCTGCTATCTCCAACAAGCTGACGACTTGGATTGCTGATTCTGGCAAAAATATGATGATAATTATTATAAAACACAAACCATTAGAGAAACTAAGCTATTTAGTGTCAAATTAATGCTCATTTTTTCGTGCTCTTTTTGCAGCCTAATAATACAACTTGTAAATATACCATGTCCATGAAAGTCTATATAAAAAGAGATACCTAGATAATAAAATATATAATATTAATCAGCGCTGACAAAATCATCAAATTCTTCATCACTTTCTAACTGAAGTTGTTCCAATTTCCGTTCCAATAGCCTTTCTTCATCATACTGTTCTTCGTAATTTCTAAACCTGCGTTTGTATAAAACGAGTGATTCGCTGAATGAAGCGGCAGAAGACGAGTCAGTGAATCTGAGACCCAAGGCTACTTGGATGGGGGTATCTGAAGGGGGTTCATCCTGTTTCCAAGGCGCGTAACCAGAACCTGGGAATTGAACTACCACTCTGTAAGTTCTGGTTGATTCCTTTGTCATTCTTACAGTTTCCTCTTTGTCATGGGACACGCTCCAAACTGTCCTTACTGGGTTATACCAAATCTCGCCCCACATGAAATCTTTTTTGATAGTAGTCAAGCTCCCTACTGAGGGAGGGATTGATTTCCTATTGAATAACTCTATCTTCGCTCGAAGCCCAAGGAAAGGTTCAATTGGCTCACATTCATCGTCCTCAAGTGTATCGGGTACTAATTCACCTTCAAGGGCAGACATGGGTGTTGACCTTAAAACCTCTTCCTCAATGAGTCTTAGCAGTCCTTGCCACACAACATTCAGTGCATCAAGATTCCATTTGACAATAGAAGGTTCACCTTTAGGAATCTTATATAAACTAACTTGGGGAGTTTCATATAGCACATTGGAAACGATGCTCATAGCTAAAGGGTTTTTATGTAGGGTTATAAAGACTCACTCAGCCTTTTGATCTCTCGTGATATACTTTCAGACGACACGCGACAAATCTAACAGCGACATTATTTTTTTCTCAGCTTGATCAAATTTGACTATTTTTTTCATCACCATCAAAGAGTAAGATGCTTAGGTCGTTTATCAGCGCAAGGCCTATCAAGCCGCTCATGAATGTCCGTTTTAACTCAAAAATCTCAAACAACTTTGATGATTTGTTGAAAGGTATTAACAAAACCGCTACTGGCAACAACAATATTGAATTCGATGTTGAACAAGTGACGAATTTTTCACTTAGCAAAGGTGACACTGTTGGTAGCTTCAAATCGGCTGTCCCACCACCACCAAACCCTCGTGACATAGCAAAGACCGTCAGAATCCATGGTCCAATCGCAGGCAGAACTGTTGATGTGCAACTGAAAAACTTGGGTAGGGCCATTGCAAACCTTAACTCTTTGAACAACCAAAGTAAGGTTAGATACTTGAAACAAATTCAAAGTAGATTTATCAGACCTGCTAAATATACAAAACAGAAGAAGAGAGAATGGTGGAGAAGAAAGTTTTCAGCTGGTTTCAAGGAGTTAATGGGACAAGTTAACGATGCAAGAAGAAGAGGATACTAGGGTGATCTGTACATAATAATGAAGATAAATCTCGATCATGAGAATGTGTTAATAGTGATTGTAGAAGGTGCCTTTTAAAAAGGGTTTTGATGTCTAGAAAATTTACAAGGATGAATTGGCGCTAGTTCTTTTAGCGCATAAACTGTTTAGGAGACTAGCATGCATTTATAATCAGGAAAATACAGCCTTGAGTTGAGTTGTTGATTACTAAAAACCTTTAGAGCTTGAGTATTAAGTATCCATTTCGAAAGTCATACTATACCCTTATGCTCCTTATATTTCTCTCTGGTTCGACGTTAACTATCTAGTTTTCCGAAACAAAGCTTAAAGGAATTCAATGAATAGTATTCTCCAGTAAAGCCCCTCATAAATCTTTACATAAACAATAGACACTGTGGGTGATTATGATAACACGGCAGGCATTTACTCACTTTAGATTAACCAACACAGTTTGTACCTAAACACAGAAATAGGTGTACATATTAATCATTTGTAGCGCTTTTACACAGTTTAGTTAGTTACCACAAGCTTGTTTTTTAAAAGCTGACAAGGCCGTATAAGGCACTATGTTTGACAAACTAGGCGACACCAAGAAGTATCACAAGGACAAACAAGACAAAAAAAAATGGAAAGCGAACGAAGAGACCCCTGATTAGACAAGATTCAAAGGACATCGGAATTTAAGAGCAAGTTCTCTTATTCCACATAACACATAACACAAATCTCAAGATGGAGTTTAAGAGATCAGCTATGAGTTGTACAAATAATCAAAATAGAAAAAAATGACAAATTGAGCAAAATACTAACAGTGTGAAGCAGTAGAGGAGAAGATTTGCAGTTGATTTAATAACGCTAGCAGTCGTCAGCATGTATACCAAGTACCGTTTATTTTGGGGTGTTCCTTAGCTTATATGCATATGTGCGGCTCCACACCATATGATCAGCTCGACGGGCTAATAATTGTGTAAGAAAAGATTTTCTTATATAACAGGAAGCGGGTTTAGATATCGGTCCTTAAAATAGAAAGGGGTATTAAAAGCATAGAGTTCCCGCTGGGTTCCTCTCTTTTTTTCTTTCTTTCAATTCAATTGTGATTCAGAGTCATGTCATCGGGGAGTCAATCTAAGGCACGTGAGTTGACAAGTAAAGTTGATCGTAATCTTGCCTTTCATGTTTATCCAGAGTCATTGCAGCCTGTTAGAGGTATGATCAATGCCATCGGATCATCCATGCTTTCTACCGCTTGCGGCTTCCCTTTGGATGTGATAAAGACAAGAATGCAAACCCATAAACATTTCAAAGGTTACTGGGACTGTATCAAAGTGACATATACTCTGGATGGTATCCGTGGGTTCTTCCGTGGTATTTCTACTCCCTTGATTGTGACCTCTACGCTGAGATCCGTTAACGTTACCCTTTTCACAAAGTTTAAGCCAACAATTTACAATGCCATTTATGGTGACAATGGTTTGTTTCCCGATTCTTTGAAAGATAGCGTATTTTTGAGAAACGTCCCTGTCTCATTTCTCTCTGGTTTCACTGCCGGTGGTTTGTTCTCCTTAGTAGCGGCGCCATTCGAGTTTACGAAGATTTATGCTCAATTGGAGACCCTTGTTGAAAAAAGAAACAGAGACTTGTTAACTCCAGAACAACTTCGTGTTCTCGATTCTAAAAGCACTGGCCCTACCAAAAGACCAAACCCTTATCAGATCTCTAAAAAGATCGTTAAGCACTATGGTATAACTGGTCTCTACTCCGGTTACAGATACCATTTTATGCGTGATGCTTTAATGCTGGCTTCTTACTATTTCCTCTACGAATCAACCAAGTACGGAATGAATGTTTTAGTCAATGGTGATCCGGACAAAACTTCCCCATTATCTGTCGTAGGCGCTGGTGGTATTGCCGGTGCTTTAATTTGGTTGGTGGTCTTCCCAATTGACACTACAAAATCGCTTATCCAAAGAGATATTGTTAGGAACATTATGCGTACTAACCAAGGTTTGGAGGTCTTACCACTGATAAAACCAGGTTTCCCAAAGTTCAATGCTAGAGCTTACCGTGGTATTGGAGTCACAATGACCCGTTCCGTCATCTTGAATATCGTGTTCTTCATGGGATACGAGACTTCAATGGCTTATTTACTTTAATTCTCATGTATCCGACTATTAGGTAGTTTACAATTAACAAAATCCAATGAAAAAGAAATTGCACAAACAAGTCGAGATTTGTTTTAGTTGACTTTTGATTTTGGTCGACTTTCTAAAGTATAGGAATATGAAAGAAAAGTCAGAAATAATGCACATGTAGGCATTCCAACCCCTCTTATCTATTATTGTTATTGCTTTAGTGTTCCACTCTAAAAAGTAAACCATTTCAAATTGCTTTGTTATAGGTTTGTGTTTTATTGCGTATAGATTTTCGGTTCAGCGATTATACGCATCAGGTATCGATTTTTGATCAGAGAGACGTAAATTAAGATGTTACATGGATGTAATTGAAACTGTAGTTATTATTGTGAAGTAAATATACTATATTTAGTATTTTAAATGCTGGAAACTTAGACAATCAATGTCAAGAATGCCAGTCATAAATATAAAACGAATCAAATAGTGGGGTGTAAATACTTAAAAGAACCATGGCTTAAAGTGGCCCCCAGGTAATATCACCAACATATGCAGTCAATTGTTGCAAGTCGAAGCTTGGGTCGTATTGACGGTAGATACCAGTCTTAAGGCTTGCTTTTTGGGAGTTTGAGTACAAGGTTGGACCTCTGTATTTGACGGAGGCCATTGTAGAGTTTGCGACGTTGGCCAATCCAATAGACATGAAAAGAAAACCATCATTACCTTGAGAGTAGTTCACGGTAACATTACCTTGCAAGGTCTGACCCCTAATCTTATCGAATGGAATAGACTTCGCACTGACATCACCGATATCAGCACTTAAGGTACAATGGCCATTGGAGCAGTCGAATGTAGCAGCTGGTAATCTGACTGTTTCACCAAAATCGTTTTCACCCTTCAATTGCATGTTGTGCATCCAACCCTCACTAGTTTGGGCAGTTGGATCAAAGGCGAACTTCCAGGAGTACTTGACGATATCACCCTCACGACTATATGGAGTATGTAATTCAATACGTTGTCTACCAGATCTACCATCTTGTGTGGTGGCTTGCTCACCGGTAGGGCTGAGTTGAAGAGTGTAACAATCCTTAATTGGGTAAACAGGTGGACATCCAGTTTTTAAGACACCAGATGCTTCCCAGTTTAAACCGTTGGAAAACACACCATCTCTGTAAGAAGTACCATCGTTGACAATGGTGCCACGAGGACTAGTAACAGGCTTTGCTTGGGAGCTAGTAATAGTACTGGCGAGAAGTGCGAGTGTTGAGAACTTGAAAGAAACCATATTTAAAGAAAAGAGTGAATATTTGAGAGAATATGAGAGACAATCGTCTCATTAAATACATCCAATTAACACTATAACTATGCTGTGGCCTAACAGAATACGATCAAATAATATTTCAAATATTAAGTTGAAAATTAAACGAAAAGTAGTCGTTGAATAACAATGTAATCACAGAACTCATCCGATTATCGATAGTTACAAATTCATGTTACCCTATTGTTATCCACAATTACGAAGATGATATTGATCAGTGAAACTATGCATATAGATATTCGTCTTCCAATCAAGCATGTGTTGAGTGCTTTTTCGGGAAAAGCACATACAGGAATTGTAACTCTATCTCTTGAGGGTACTAAAGGAACTTGCAGCTGCAATTACTCCTACACGCATATCCTAAAAGGGAAGTAAAATACGTCAAAATATCCGGACAGTCGTAAAAACTGAAGAAAACAAAGTCACAAACACCCCTCACCAGAAGCATTTCCTTAATTAAACCAAATTTGTTGACTAAATCCAAGATAGTGAATAAAATGTTTCTATAGGCAGGCGAGTGGGAAATAGAAAAGAGGGTAGATGAATTTTAGGTTAATCAAGTGGTTTCCAGGAAATTATACACTCTTCGTGAGAGCGATATCGGAATCGATCATTAGTATGTTGCATGATGCATATGCAAGACATAATAAAAAGACAACAATACGATGAGGAACTAGCTCTTTTAGTTTCTTCAAGAACACGAAATTTGACAAGATACATGGAATATACAAATAAAAGGGTGATGCCCAAAGTGTGTTTTGATTGAAAGCATATTCCAAGATATTTTCTTTGGCATTCAGTATACATGGCCACAGGGAAACGAGCTCTGAGCCTATTATGTTTTCTCTTATTTTAGTAAACGGTCCTTTTTCCTTATCTAAATCTTATCGTTGTAACAGTTATGTGTCAAGTGATATCAACAATACCACGAACGTATTAATTCCTTTGACCTTAATAATTTATACAAGGGAAAATGTATTTTGTGCCCCTTATTTTCCCCACATGTGGAATCCAACACTCCGATGCATATCTAGTCTTTGCTTTCTGTTCTGGATCCCTTCTTTACTAATAACTGCATGATACCAAGAGCATCCAGTTCTTGTACCTGTACTCAAATGTACTCTGTCAGCGTACTGCGTGCTTTAGCGCTTGCTATTCTCAATTGCATTACATGTTCACTGACTTGTTACTATAGAATTAAAAACTCTAGTTTGTACAATTTAATTGTTGATTGTAGATGGGTTTTCTGCAAAGTTTGACGTAAACAGCGATCAACTATTGTTCACAGCCCGATTATTTTCGGCAATATTTGACATGTGCGTCATCTGTTCAATTAAAGAATATTATGATAAGCGATTAGGGAGAAGATATAATTTCAAAAACTTTTAGCTGAATGAATATTCGATCCAAAACATGACCTAGTCCACTGTAATTGCTCAAATTTGTTCGCTTAACTAGATTACAATAGACCTCAAAATTAAGAATATAATAGATACAAAATAAAACTAATTCTTCCTTCTTGTTCTGGTGCGCCCACGAGGTCCCTCCTCTTCACCAGGCTCACGCTTTCTCTTAGGCTGTCTCCGTGGTTTCGGAGCTTTTTGCTCCTCTTCCAAATCAGAAGATACAAGCTCTGCCATGCTGATTTTCAAGGGTGATTTCAGGCGGGTTCTCAGAGCAGGATAATCATTTTCTTCACTTACAACACGACGCTCATTAGGAGGACTCGATAAATCAGGCAACCCACCAGATAAATCACGCTTCTGCTGAGTCTCTAAGTCAAACCTTGATTTGTCCTTGAGGAGCCTCAGAGTCTTGGTTTTTCTGGGCTTCCTAGACTTTTTCATTTTATTTGGTGTACTTGGCTTGGTAGCCTCCAAAGTTTTCTCTTTCTCAACATCCAGCTGTACAGTATCAATTTTTTTAGATTCTGTAATAGAACTTTCAGTTTCAATGCTTTTATCTAAACCATCCAACACATCTTGCTTCTTTTCTTCAATTTCACCATCGACACTCTTGTTTGGCTCCTCAGCACCAACGTGCTTGTCTGCTTCTTCAGGATCATTATGCTTGTCTGTTTCTTCAGGATCATTATGCTTGTCTATTTCTTCAGCATGCTTGTTTGGGTCTTCAGCACCAACGTGTTTCTTTTGATTCCTGAGTGATCTTCTAGGAGCTACTTCAATGGAATTATCAATCTCTAAACCTAATAATTTTCTGATTTGAGGTTTGGGGTTAATTTCATCGTCTGAATTGTTGATAAAACTAGTTTCCTTGATATCACCATCAATGACATTCTCTTCCTTCAAATTTATGATTTCTGGTTCAATTTCAGAATCGAATCCTTCTTCTGCTTTCGGGGTCTTACCAACCATTTCATCACCAGTGTCTTCTACCTTCAAATTAGCCTTATCCGGAGTAACTAAACCTGCTTCGCTTGACATCTCTTGCAATTCTTGATTATTTTCTTCTTTGAGGATATCCTTCTGTTTCCCATTTAAGTTGGAAAATGGCCTTCTTTCCTCAAGCTCAACTATCATATTGGAAGTCGGAACGTTACTCTCTAAAGGTGAGTTGATTGTATTGGAATCTTGCTCAGCAGAGTCTTGTGACTCCAGTTTATAGTTAGGCATATAGAGCTCTGTTTCTGAGTCAATTTCAATGTCATAAACAGAATTAACCTCCTCTGTTTCTGGAGTAATATTCAGCGACTGCTTGTTTTCATTCTCCACAGTTTGCTCTACTGCTTGAAGATCAACAATTGGTTTTGATTTCAATTCAAAAGCTGGTTCGGGTGATGATTCTGCAGAAACGTCGGAAACTGAGTCTAATTTGGGACGCTCGATAGAGATTCTCGAAGATTTAGAACGTTTAAACCAGGAAATCGGGTTGACTACCCCTAAAATACCCTTAAATCTTTTGAATGGTGATTCTATTGCTTCTTCTTCCAGTTTACGCTTTCTAGACACTCCAGTCCCAACAGTAGGGAGGATTTGTGGTTCAGGTGTAGCAACTTCAATAACTTCAGACGGAAGTAAAACCAGATTGCTAATCGTGTCATCAATTATTTCAAGGGTATTTGGAACCGGCACAACACTTCCTTCCCTGCTTTCAATTATATTAGAAGGAAGAAGAACTTCAACTTCATCAACGCCATCCAATTGTGCAGTTGTTTCTATTATTTCTATGTTATGTATAATAGGATCTTCAACGTGAGTTACTGGTATGGGTTCAACATTAGATATTGGTATAGAGTCAACGACAGTTACTGGTATGGATTCAAAGTGATCATCACTACTTTTCTCCTGTATTATTTGAGTTTCTACTTCACCCAAAACACTTTCAAGTATGTCAGCTGTTGCATTTTCTTCCGCCGAAGCTTCTTGAATATAACCCATTTTAACTTCCACTTCTGTAATCTTGGATTCCTGAGTATCTTCTGGTGGAGAAAGTTGCCCTACTTGGTCGCTGATTTCAGCTTGCATGGTATAATTCGTATCCAACGCAGAATCGTGTGCTATATTTGATGTTTCGATTGAATTTTCTGAGATGTGGTGAGGAAGCTCATCTTTCTGTCCTGTAACCAATTCATCAGTGTCATAATTTTTAACCTGCAACGCGGCATTGTCGTCATTTTCTTCTAATGATAATTCTTTAACGAGTTCAACCGTTTGTTCATTAGGATTCGATTCTATTATATCATTCAAGTCTTCGTTCGTTAAGTTATCAAGTTCTTTGGAATCCCTTTTGAAAATTCTTTTAAACCTATGAAGTACGCGAGGAACTCCTTTCATGAAAGTTTCTTGAGTGGAAGCATCAATAGTTTGCGGTAAACTGTTGTTATCTGCGGTTTCCAAGGAGTCCGCAGGTGCTGGAATATCCAACAGATTAACATCTCCCTGGGTTTGGTCTGAAATCCCTTCGATGATCTCTTCATATGAGAGTGGCTCGGGTTCAAGTGCATTGTCTTTGGCATCGATATTTTGAATAGGAAAGCCTTCCAATTCCTTATTTTCAAAAAGAAAAGGAGATTCATCTTCTGGAATTTGGTTAGATTCTGGTTCGATATGGACAGGCAGACATAAATGTTTATCTTCATTTACCACATCAAGATGAATTTTCTCTGATATAGGATCGAGTAGATCAGACCGAGAAAATTTATCAAGAGCCAAGGATTCCGTAAGGGATTCATTAGCATCCTGTTTGTTGACAAATTCCTCATCATTAGCTAAGCTAACATTGTGTTGTAGCAAGTCCAGATCCACATTTTCATCGACAAGAACTGTAGATTCTTTAAGGGCCATTTCTTCAGATACAGTTGGAGTGACTTTGGAGATATGGCTAATGATGTTTGAGTCATTTGTAATTTGGGGTTCGTCTTGGTTTTCAGAACCCACAACAGTATCGTCCTGGTGTGCACTAGGTTTTTTTGCGCTAAAAGAACTGAGAATTCTTCCAAAGAAACCAACACTTGCGGTTGAGTTTTCTTTGGCTAAAATGTCATCTAAAAACTCATCAATTTGTTCATTAATGGATACATTCATAGACACATCCTTATCACCTTCGTCGAGATGTTCATTAGTAAACACATCCATAGGATCATTGTCATTGGTCGCTGGTTCTAATTCATTGGTATTTTCATCTTCACTGACAGTTAAGTCTTCATTTTTTTCTTGTTTATCTAGATCATTGGAGATTAAATTATCTTGCGAAACATTATATTTAATGACGGGAATCTCGTCTGACGATTTTGCAGTTTCAGGATCAATTTCAATTTCTGTATCTGTATTAATATCTTCATACTCACCCTCAATGGAGGTAACGTTATTAGATATTTCATTTAGGGTATTACTGTGAACCAAAGAGTCAGATTCGATTTCGAGATTCTCTGCTTCATTTTCTCTTTCAATATCGGATGTCGAGAAAACGGGTTCATTTTCATCCTCCGAAAAGAAGTCCAATATTGGTTTTTCAACAGGAATAGACAGCACTTTATTGTTTCGTAATATATTCTCGAGATCACGCACTGTGGTCAATTTAAATTGAATTTTATCTTCAATAGCACGTAAATTCTCCAAAGTATCAAGAGGGTTTTCGACTATTGTTCTGAATATCGGTTTAGGTGGAGATGGTGGAAGGGAAGTCACTGGGGAAGGGGCATAGTCTCTGAACGGATCATTATACTCTTGTAGTAATTCCCCATTATTGACATCCGTGATTTGATTAATTTCCGCATTGACCGTTTGAGGTTCCGGTTCATTGACCGTTTGAGGTTCCGGTTCATTGACTGATTGAGTTTCGATTTCATTGGCTATTTCAACACCGTCTTTATATGCTGAGTGATCTTGTAGATCTTCGGGGATTATATCAATTTGCATTTGCGGGGTTTCTACTTGTGCATCAACAAAATCACTATAACCTTCACTATCAGCAGGAGATATAGAATGATTGGATTCAACAGATAAATTTTCTTGGTTTAGGATTGCAGGGCTTGAGTTCTGTATAATCTCATCAGCATTTGATTGATCGCCAAAAATATTAGGAAACTGTTCACGAAAATCTGGCCCTATCGGTTTATCACCTAATTCAATAACGGCATCAAACAAAGAACGGGAAGCTTCATCTTGGAAAAACTCCTGTGAAAGTTGATGTAGATCAACATTTGAGTCTTGATCGCCTTCTCCTTCGGATTCACTTTTAATATCATACACTTCGTCTGGCAGGTCCTGCTCGCTCTCCTCCTCATGGCTAGAATCCTCAATTCGGTTTACTTCATTGAGAGAGCTGGTATCATTCTCCAGCAATTTCTCAGCATACATTGATGGCACGCTATGAATGATGCCACTTTCTGATTCCAGATCCTCGTTTTGATTGTAATCGTGATTCTGGAGCTCAAGCGAATCCATGTCTTGAGTATCTTGGTGCTGTTCTGCGTAGAATTGGGTATCATAAACATTCTTAGAATGGGCACTGGTATAGTTGTCGTTATCATTATCATCATAATTGTAATTATTGTCGATTTCATCTTCGTCATTATCATCATACTCATTACTATCGTACTGCTCATGGATTTCGTCCTGTTCCTCGTCTTCGTCGTCATTCTCATCATCTTTTTCTTCCGAATCAATATCATACTGTGCATTAAGAGGTTGAGATAATCTAGGTCTCCCGTTTTGGATTAGGTATCCAGGAACCTGTAGTGGCTGCTGCCCTACTTCATCCTCAACAATTTCCGGATCATCAGAATCAATACAAATAATCGATTCGTCGTCGTCATCTTCCTCTTCATTAGTGTTAATATTGATCTGTTGATTGTCATCTGACTCTGCGGATTGATCGTCTTGTTCCAAATATGAGCCTAATTTATCAAATTCTTCAGTATACACCTTTCTTTGGAACTTCTCTCGTAACTTAGCCACTTCTCGTTCTTTGTATATTTGGCGGACTGCCAACGCTTCCTCTTCTTGGCGATTTTTCAAATTTTGATACTGCGAGTCAATGTTGTCTATCCAAAGTAAGATATCATCAGTTGAGTTGTTCTGTGGAGTATTTAAAACCTCCGGTTTCTTTAGATTTATAAAAGCATTGAAGCTGGGTTGAACTTTTTTGCTCTTAAAAGATTTATTTACATCATCTGTGCTCCCTGACTTCTTTTTCTTCTTAGCCTCAGAGACTTCTTTAAGGGAAGGGAAGCCCATGTCGTGTTAACTTCTGATAAGACTGTAATTGCAAAATTTTTGTTAGTGTTTAGGAAAAATACTCTTGAATATTGCAGAAAAAATAATGTCACGTTTTCAAAGCATGATTATATAAACGTGACAATTATCACGTGATCATAATATAGACATATCATAGCTTGGTGTGCTTCATTGTAGTTTTATCTTGTTGGGGAAGATGTAATCAATAGAAGTATAATCAGTGCTATTAAAAGAAATGGATAATCTGATCAAGCAAATATTTTTTCGTAAAATATGGTTGAGCGTGGTTGGGATTGAGACACCAAATTTCTGATAATTCAAGTCCAACCCTATACAGTCCATTATGGATTAATGTAATTAGTATTTCTGTAGATAGTATTCCATAATGCAGAAGGAAGTTTATTTTAGAAATAGATGCTTCATTGACGTTCTCTAAAAATGTAATCTCAAGGGGTATTGTTTTAAAATCTTAAAATACAGTTTTTTGAGGCGATATTAGAATTTAATTGCAAGGGGAGCAAGTTAAGCGATCCTCCAAGCTGTTTCATTTCTCACCCCTTGGATTCTACTGGACGTGTCTGAAAAATTCATCTCAGCCTTAAGGATTCATTCTTCCGATGCCCTTCAGTTAAACACAAAATGTAGACGTATTAACTACTAGGAAATTTCATACTAGATTGCTTTAGGTGTTGAAAATAGAAAGCATCATTTACTATTAAATGATTGTTTTTCTAGCGGATGATTAATTCTTAATAATATGAGTTTTAGTGTTATTAAACTATCATATGTTTCAAACTCCTTGAACTTAATGTTGCTTTCGTACTCGGACATTAGATTTGATACAGTCAGAGATGTAGACATGACAGTTTGAACATATGAGCCTCCGGCCATCAATAAATGTCTTTTCAACATTTATTGGTCTACAACAAGACCAAAATAAAAGAACAAGCAACTTTTATGCACCGTAAGAACCCCATCAGCATAAAAAACGAAGAGCAACTGATGACATCATGATTTGAGCCCTATACAATAATAGGCATTCGAAGGAAAAAAAAATTATTCTGAACGTCGAAAATAGAACAAAACCGTTTTGTATTACTTGTTGAATTCTTTGTGCTGGTTCTACACATATTAAGCAATGCTAACATAGGTTTGTATTTCTAATGACTTTTGCGCCATGCATTCATTTCAAGAAAGAAGCTTTCAAAATGTGAGGACGTTTCAGACTAAAATAGATTACTACAGTAATAAGCTTTTTACATCTGCATTATTGTGATTCTCTTATACTTCTTAATAGAACGTTGAAGACTCAAAATAAGCACCCCGAAATAAAAGAAATTTAACCTTGAAATAAATGCCAGCCAGAAACCCAACCATACCGAAATGTTGCTCTGGCCATCTAAGTGAAAAGATCAACGAATACACACAAGATTTGGCTTGGCTGGTTTGTTAAAACTTTCTTTTTCGAGTTCTTCCAAATACAGACAAAATAATAATACTAAAAATACCCACCACTTATTCTCTATTGCATTCGGTTTTATTAATGCGACAAACAGCAAAGCCCAAGAACTCTTGTATTGTATGATCTCTTATTAGATTAATAGCATATTGTCGCTTTATCCATTTTTCTTTGTCTAGGTTTGTGAAGGGTACTGGACCCAACCAAACGCTCATGTAGAATTTCATCTACGACTATTGTTCGGAAAGATTTTTCCTTGCACTTGTAAGGCACTGCAAAAAAGTAGGCCCTCGAACTGTGAATGCCTGACCCGTATTTCCATGCCAAAATGTACATTTTAGCTGACCAATTTCATAATTTTAGAACCAGGGAAAATAACAAACTAGGGATGAATAAGGTAAAATTTTACGGCTGCGAACACAAAAGAAATGTGTGAATTGCTGCATACACCCTTTTAGAACTTTATGCTTTCCAAATTGAACCGTTCACCCCGACACTTTGACAAGAGTCTTGAAGATGGGGGAGAAGATGGAATAACTAAAATCTGAATATATAAGGAGGTTTAATTCCAGCTTTAAAATTAAATTATTCAATTATCATACATTAGAAAAATGACTACAACTGCCTCTCAAGAAATCGACAGAGAATCTCAACAACCTGTTGTTGAAAAGTACGAACGTAAACAAGCATCCAAGTTCGGAAACTCAGATATGAAGGGTCACTTGAACGCCTTCTTGGGTGAGTTCTTTGGTACCTTTATCTTTTTATGGTTTGCCTTTGTCATTGCACAAATTGCAAACCAAGCACCAACTACACCAGACAAGGGTTCCAACCCAGCTCAATTAATTATGATTTCTTTTGGTTTTGGTTTCAGTGTTATGATTGCCGTTTTCTTGTTTGCTAGAATCTCTGGTGGTAACTTGAACCCTGCTGTCACTTTGACTTTAGTTTTGGCTCAAGCTGTCTCTCCAATTCGTGGTGTCGTCATGTTCATTGCTCAACTTATTGCTGGTATGGCTGCTGCTGGTGCTGCCCTGGCTATGACCCCAGGTCCTGTCGCCTTTGCTAACGGCTTGGGTGGTGGATGTTCCAAGAGTAGAGGTCTCTTTTTGGAAGCCTTTGGTGTCGCTTTCTTGTGTTTGACTGTTTTGTTCATGGCTGTTGAAAAGCACAGTGCTAACCACGTTGCTCCAGTTGCTATTGGTCTTTCGTTATTCTTAGGACACTTGGTTTGTGTCTTCTACACTGGTGCTGGTTTGAACCCTGCTAGATCTTTTGGTCCTGCTATCGCTGCAAGATCTTTCCCTGTCTACCACTGGATTTACTGGGTCGGTCCTTTCATCGGCTCTTTGATTGCTGTCGGTATCTACAAAATCTTCAAGCTTTTGGAAGATGAATCTGCCACCGAAGATGCTTAAGTTAATTCTGGTTCACATTGAACTAGATTTAATTTCAAGTTTATTCAATGCGATTTCAAAAGTTTTTATTTTAAAAGTCCATGGTGACTTTTATTATTCATTTAACAAAAAATTTTAGATGCTTTTCTAGAAGCTCTGGAAGCTTTCCATTAATTAAAAGAGCTTGTCATCTAGATTAATAATTAATTAATACAATGTATTTACCTTTATTTAAATTTTGTAGTGTGTCCGTTGCATCCTCGTTATTCATTTTTTTCCCTTTTGGAACCAAAATTAAAACCATATATATTATATTATGATGATTTTTTACAGTTCGGTTGAAACTCACCGATGGATGATGTTTCTGTAAAACCTTCTTCCAGATGTACTTCTCACACTTCCGTAAACAGATGCTACAATTTCCTCAACAATTGCAACCGCAAGTATACAATACAAAAAATATATCATACATAAAATATTTCTTTTTGTGCCTTTGAACGATGCTGTGCAGTAGATTCAAATTCACGACATCGCCACAGATTGCTAGCATAAAATTAAAGACATCTTTATTGTTAACAATAGGTGGTGTATTGTTTGATACGATAATTTCCGCCGTAAACACATGTCCTAGAGATAGATCATCGTATATCTGTACTCACCAATAGAATGAGCATTGACCGCCGGTTTGTTACTCTAAAATATCAATAACCTTATTTTTACTGGATGAACTTTTCGGGATGTTTACAGGTTTGCATCATTGATGAAACCATATTGAATAGTTGGTCAATATTTGAAAAAGCCAAGAGAGCAGACATCTTTTTTTTTTTTTTGTAAACAGAGTTTCGAAATTCTGTATAGTGTGTTTTATAATCCGAATTACACTTTGATTAATCAGAACAATAAAACAAAGCGTTGGCAATCAAAACTGGTTTTGCCGCTCTCTCTAAAAGGTTGCCAACGAACGCTACAGCAAGGCTAGAATAGAGCAAGTTCAACCCCGATTGGGTTGATTGCTACAAATGATTTAGTCAGCACTTCTTTTAGACGTTTTAAATAATTGGCCCAGCAAAATATTCTCAAGAAGAAATCCCAGCCAGATATCATGATAATAGCCATAACAGGAAAATCGTATGAGCTAGGAAGTCTGCAGATATCTAGGGTAGACAACAAAACCCGGCTGGTGTGTGTATAAATAGCCCATATTAGATTCCTGTTTATATATTGCTGAATTAGGTAATCAGTAGTGTGTATAAAAATTTGTCACGTGGTAGCGTCAGTATCATGTACGAGAATTGTTGGTTGCAGCATCTAACAAGGACTTAACTTACAATAAACAGTACAGATAACCTTTTTTATTTATTATTTACTTTAATTTCGAATAGAATATGTATATGAAGACCTGTTAGTATTTATTATTTCTCAAGTTCATATCACTCATTGGGAAGAATAGGTCGTCGTCATCTTCTTGATTTTGCAGTTGAGGCTGTTGTTGTTGATATGTCCTCTGGAAGAATTCTGGATCGTCGTCATCGTCATCAAACACATTTTCATATTGGATTGGTTTGCGTCCATAAGCCGAAGGAGTTGTCGCCATTCCGACAACATCTCGGGAAGTGGATGATGTTGTAGCTTCCAGTTTCTTACTAGGTGAAATCATATCTTGCAAACTGGCCTGTGCATTGGATATAACTGGTGTAGAGACAACCTTGTTTGTAGCTTGCAGCTTAAGAAAAGAAGCATTTGAGTTTGTAGAGTATGTGATGCTGCCTCTACGGGTCCATTCTTCAGGTTCTTGTGAGGAAAGACGCCTCGTGGAGTTTGTAGATCCATAAGACCGTACAGGCGATACTTCTTGCAAGCGCAGACTAATACTAGGAAGTTGAGGCTCAAATGACCCAGAGGGAAGTGATGCTGCTGGTGAATGATGAGAGTGCAGCGATTTACGGCTGGAAGTACGGGAGTTGTGTGGATGTTGCAAAACCAAACTGGCTCCAACACTGTCACCCAATTGTTCATGCTGGCTTTTAAGTAGTTGAAATTTACTTAAATCATTCATGATTCCAGAAGCGGTTGCAGAGTTCGCAGATGAGGTTCTACCTAAACGTAAATCACTCTTACTATCAATCATACGCACAAAATCACTAATATCATCGTCAATATAGAGCCCTGAAGTTGGTGCGCCAGATGAGTTGACCAGACCAGCGCTAGTACCTAAATCTTGCAGAGACCATCCAGAGGGACTAGTCATAGATTGTGGCCGAGCACTAGTATTAGAGAATCTTCTGCTGGCACGCAGACCGAAACTGGAAGAGAATCTAGGAGTGTTGGAATTGCCCCCGATTTCCCCATAATCGTCCATTGCCGAGCCATGCAGGGAAGATACCAGGCGAGGGAACGAGCTCTGGAATTGAATAGGCTGACTTCCAGCAATGGGAATATTTGGAGTATTTGAGGACGTGTAGCTTCCACGGGGGTTTCGAAGCATTGCTGCTAATGATGCGTTTGAAGTTGACTTATTGTTAATCAGGATCCGGCGTTCGAGCAGACCTAAAGGTGTATATTGAGGGGCCTGTGATTCTCTCTGAGGAGGAGAGCTGCTAAGCGAGCCCACCCGGAATGGTTGAATGGAAGATCTCTGATTTGCAGGGGGTGTCAGCTTTTTCAATCCAGGAGATACTTCTCTGGTTACAGACAGGTTTGGAGAGATTGAGTAAGAGTTTGAGAATGAAAGCCGTTTGTGGAGATGATTATCACGGAACCCTACGGGGGATACCGAAATGGCATTTCTTTCTTCCTGATCTCTTGTGTTAAATCTTTGAGTTTGATCGGACATGCCAATCTCTGTTGAGTCCAGATCTGCTTCATTAAGAGATCTGTGTGGAGTATCATCCTGTGGTTCATGTATGCTTATTTCGGAGTCGATTTTAGCATCTTTCAGGGAAGGTTCTGAATATGCTACATCTGATGTCAGGCTCACCACGAAATTGTGATGCTTCCGGTATGCTATCAGTACTTTCAAAGTTCCTTGTGTGGTGTGTATTGGTTGAAAGTGCTTTTGTATCACATGCGAGTCCAGTAGAACTTGGTGCGGGATGATTGGTTTCAGGAGGCCAATACGACCTTTCAGGCTTATTGGTTGTTTGCCATCAAGTATCTTATTGCCTAGAGAGAGAGAGGGGTCGATTTTTGACTTCAACTTGTAGGCAGGCATTAGGCGAGAAAAGCCGTACAAGCTTCTAAAGAGCACAATAGCCTGCTTGTAGATAACGGGGAGCTCATCCAGGGTGGATCCAGACACCTCCAGAGAGTCAAACTCTATGAGCCAACGTTCAAGAACTACTTCGAGTTTCTTGCTTCCAAACTTGGTGACAGTCCATTCGTTTTGGCTATCATCGCGTAACATCAAGATTTGGTCTTGCGATAATCCCCTGAGGTCAAGAAAGGTTTCAATGATCATTGGAGGTATTGACGTGAGATCCAGGCACGACTTCCACTGCTTCAAGCTCACGTCATACGTATTGCGCATATGCATGTTGAACCATTTGTTTAGCTTTTCCAGGGGTTCTTTCACCATGGGGTTTGATTCAGCCAGAAGCCGCAGCGTACCCATACGTGGATCAGCACGGGAATCCAAAACAACCTGAACAGACTTGCTGAAGAAGTTCTGAATCACCAGAACCAACTTCTGACTTTGCTTCCTGCTGTATGGGTCATTCTTCCTTTCCTGTTGCATCAGTCCCTGTCAAAAATAAGATCTCTAAAGGTTATGTGTGTGTGTATTCTCTCTGTTCCAAAAGAATTTCGACTTCTCTTTTCGCTTCACTCCACTTGCTCCCTATTATCACTCTGCAAGTATGTGCTTTCTATGTAGTATCTTTTAATTTCAAATGCTTCCTCCTTGATTAAGAATCCTATGGCATTCACCACAGTAATAGCGCGCTAAATTTTATCTCTCCTCCAGAATTATATTTGAGGTACCTAAAGAAAAATAGGAAAACAAAAACAATGCAATATTAACAACAACAATTGGACTGTGTCTCACAAAAAAGAGACAGCAAGGGAGAGAATGATGGAATGTGTATTTTAGAGTCAATCGGACGTTCCGAAGCACTTGGTTGCACTGTGGTCACTGGTATTTACTGTGGTTGTCTGGTTGCGCGAGCCTTTTGTGATTGCCGATAAGTTCGCCCGCGAAAGGGGTTCACGTTTTTCGCCCCAATTATACAGAGGTGGTCAGAGGGATATTTTCCCCTTCTTCGCCATTTTGGGCCCATTAGAGTGGATAAGTGTTCTAAATTACAAAAGAAACACTCTTTGGAACAATTGAGTGGAAGTTGATCACGCTGGAATGCACTATCCTTATCTCTCTCCCCTTTCTCCCTTTTCGCCACCGCCATTCCCTCCCCCCTCCTCTTTGTCTGCTATATAACGCACGCTGCCACGGAAAAATGCATCGGGCTCAGATCAATTCGCTAAATAAACTTCTCGTTCCAATGCTAACTATACGTTGGTCTCCCCTTTATCTACACATGGTCTGCTCTGTTGTGCTTTTTTGTTAAACTGACAACACTTGTGGAAAAATCTGCAACCCCCTCATTTGTGTTTTCTTGCATAATCTGAACATAGGGGCAAGTTAGTGTCCCGCCACTGCACCCATCGTATTGGTGCGTGTTAATTGCGATCTTCCTGCTGCACCTCCCTCGAACTCTCCCTCGAGTTGTCGATCTAAAAAGATTTACCCTCGTTTTTGTAGTCTTTATCATGTCTGTATGTACCTTATCAAGAACCCCAAGAAATCAACACTTTTATATCTTCTCCAGATTTATATCTCCTAAATTTATCTTCACTGCATTGTCCCTCCCCTGTTTTACTCTACAAGCGTTCTACACTGAAGAAGGATTTATCAATAATCTTTTCGCATTTGGTCATCTCTTTACTCCTTGAAGACATTAGTGTCACTCAACAGCCGATATTTTTAAACTTCCCTGCAGATCCAACTTGGAGCTTCACAACCACGGTATGGTGAACTACCTCTTAGAAACTGCCGTTGTGCGCCCCCCAAACATTGTTCCCTCATTTCTCTACGTGCCCTCTTTCCCAATCCAGGCAAAAGCAACATACCAGCCTGCCTTACACAAATTGCCCCCTATACCTCACTAAATGCTTACAATCTTTCACAAATATTTACTTTAGCTTCTGACTTGGAAATCTCTAGCCCAACCCGCCGATCGCCTACTGTCGTTGCAAGTGACTCAGCCACAAGAATCGATCGCTCTATGTTTTTTTTGCAACCTAACGGCCATTACACAAAATCTACAATCATTAAATCTTAGGTAAAAGACTCGTTTACAATAGTTTAAGTTTGGGTAATTATTTCTATTCCATTCGAGAGTTGGAGTATATATATATGCATAATCACGATCCCCTGATTATTTTCATGTCAAGTTTATGAGTCCCAAGAACTTCTTTTTCTTTTTCCCTCGCTTTATAAAAAACAATCCAAGAGATGGAATCTTTTGCAGCTATTCCCAATCATACGTTAACTGCTAAACTTCTCACCTTCTAAATATCCTCAAGCCAAGGAGATTGTTTATTCATTGATTCAGAGAATTTTCCCAAAAATAAAAAAAATCACCTTGTATTACCCTTTTCTTATGACTAACTCTAAATAAAATTATAAAAATATTCGGTAAAAATTGTTTAACTTATTCAGAACTCATTCAGAAACATCCCTCCAAAGCTTCTTTCCCAACACCAGGCAACAACAACATACCTCTCTGGATCTGTCTCAAAGTACCACCAGTCAAGTAGACTTCTGCTAACTGTGTTGCTGTTACCTTCGTATCACGTAAACTGGCTACAGTCATGGCCATGGCGTTATTTAATTGTCTCCAGACGTCAAAGTCCAGTGGGAACATCAATGCATAACGTCTCCACAATCCACCAGGCAACCCTAATCTACTGTTGATTTCAGTCAACAATTTAGGAACCTTACGTAATGAGTCATGAAGCAACTCATCAAGTTGCAATCCCTCCAACTCCTCCTTGATTGCACCAAGATACTCATCCAAATTGTCCACAATAGAGATTGCTCCTAAAGTCAAAACAACAATCAATGACAGGCCAAATTCTTCGATAAATGAAAACAATTGGTCTAATGCTGCCTGTTTACAATCTTCATCACCCTTCGCATGTAAAATTTGAGCCACCAACGTGACCAATCTTTTGGAATCACTGTGCTGTGAAAGAATCATCTTGAGCTGATCAAGAGCGGAATCAAAATCACCACTGAAGAAAAGACCCAAACCAATAACAATTCTTGCAGACAAAGTACATTTGGACTCACCTTCAGCCAAATTGAGAACATATTGCGCATGTTCAACAGCTAATTCATATTTACCCATGCCCAAAGCTATACGTGCAAGTTGGGTTTTTGCAGACATAAAACTGTTCAAAACAGCAACACTTTCAGTTTTTTCATAATCCGCTTCTAATAAATTACATAATCTTTCCCCAATTTCAGTCAGACGGTTCCAGTCTTTACATCTTTCACTAATGGTAAATGCTATCTGTAATCCTGCAATATCATTAGGTGCAAATTTGAGGTATTGTGCCATTGCAAAATTCGCAACACTGAATTCTTGCGCTGTGTCTATGTTTCTACCATCAGCACCCTTCTCCACGTACTTCTCAATGACTGATAATGCATACAATAATTGTGCTAATGGCGACCTTCCATTAGACAAAACAAATGAATGCATGAGAACTCTGGCAGCCTTTTGTTCGTCGCCTTCAGCTTGGGCGGTTAAGGCGTTTCCTATCCATGAATTTGGTTCTTGAGGGGCCACCAGCTGTGCACGACCGAATGCTTCTTGGGCCAAGGCGATATCACCAAATCTCAAATACATCACAGCTAGATTTATCCACACACTAATATTTCTGGAATCGAGAGACTGAGACTTGATGAAGCAGTGCTGAGCAATCAGAGGTTGCGTAGAAATATAAGCATTTCCTAGTGAAAGCCAGAAGGAGGCATTGTTGTCTTCCAACTGAATTGCCTTTTTAATATACTTGATTGATTCCGATGGACGATCCATTTGAAGCAATGCGAGACCAATGTTATAGTATGCAGCTGAATGGAGATACTTGTGAGACTTTGGAGGGAGAAATGCAAGGGCAGCCAAGTTGGCCATAACTATAATGTTTTGGATCTTTTGAACATTTTCATTCACATCAGAGGAGCTTTCCATGCCCAGCGAGTCAATTGATTCAATTCTATACGTCCCATTCACTTGTTCAAGCTTTTCTTTAGTATCACTGAAGATAGCACGTATTTGAGCCCAAGGGAACTGATCAATATGTTCTTGAACAATCAAAAAAATTCTTAAACATTCACTCAATGATTTCCACAAATTAGGTGAAAGGCTGTTAATAGCTTTGGAGGATTCCACATAATCTACAGCTTGCAAGGCAAACTTTATAGCACGACCAAAGAAACCACCTTCAATTAATTTGTAAGCGTATTGAGTATGTGTTTCATACAAAGCCAGTAGAATACATTGTTCTTTAGGCATGAGTTCGTGAGCTGAGTACAAACTTTTCAAACCTGCTTCAAATTCGTTTGTACGACATAAAGCCACACCATGCATATATTCAACCACCCAATACTTTTCAGTGTATAAATTTTGTAAGTGAACGAAAACCTTGATCGATGCATCCAAACGGCCAATGTTAGAGTAAGCTTCACCTAGACCTAACCAGCAGTTGCGATCATCAGGGTCCATACGCAATGCTGCTTGGAACCATTCTATTGCTTTGGCGTCATCTTGTCGGTTAAGTGCAGACATACCTAAAGCACGATATGGCCATGCGTTATCATCGTGATTTTTAAGAGCACGTTTAGAGGACACTGAAGATATCACACGCTGACTCAAAATATCACTAACGTCCCATTCATTATTACGAGAAAACTCGGATACTAGGTATCTCGCAGCAACAACCTCATTTGTGTCTAACTCGAATGCCTTATAAAAGCATTTTTGGGCCTTTTGGCTGTCAGCGTAATGTTCTTCAAGCAATACACCTAACAAGGTATAGCTGGGAGCAAATGTCTTTGATTCCTGAAGAGATTGAATTGCATATTCATACGCCTTGTTGATATCTTTTTGTTGGTAATAACTTTGTGAAATACGATATTTGATCTTTGAGCGCAAGACGGCATTGACCAAATCCATGCTGTTGACTTTTGATAAAAGATCGGACAAGACGTCACGACCCTCTGTTATTTTATCAAGTCTGATTAAACACCAACCATACTCGAATGCTGCCTCATTGTTATAAGTCTCTGAAAGGACATCTTTGAATAAGTCACTGGCTTCTTGCAAATGACCCTGTTCCATAAAAATCACACCTTTACCCACTTTGGCTCTAATGTGGGACGGGTTATTCTGTAAAATGATATTATATAATTGTAGTGCCGGAGAAAAGTTACTGGGTGCTTCATGATAAGTATAGATGGTGGCAAGCAGACAAAGGAGGCTTTCCTTGGAGTTTGGGAAAACCAATTGAAAATCACGTTGCAACTCAGCTAGAAGTTTGATTGCTTCTCGACATGGACCAATACCAAGTTCATATTCATGCAGTTCGATATAATACTCACATAAAATACGATTGGCAAGCACCAGCTGTGGCAGCTTTTTTGTACCACGGACCATCAAGGATAAGATTTCTGCGGGGGAGGTAACTTGGTCTTCCTTTTCGTCTTGTGCGAGTACAGCAGCAGCAGCAACGAGTTCTTTTTCCTCCTCCTCTTCTTCTTTAGATTTAGGACGTCTTGAACGCTTTCTTGTCTTTTTGGACCTTCCTAGCTTGAAGCCATCAAGTTTGGCAGTAACATCCTGTTTGTTGAAAGGGTTCATGGAAGATAAGAGTAATGCGTTGAAAACATAAGACAAGCCTTCATCAGGGAAGGTTTTCAAGTAGAACACAATTTGATTTAAATCCAAATTGTTGTATTGTTGAATGTCAATCCAGTCAAAATGAAGATTCCATGCAAGTACGTTTGGGCTATTGATCAAGATCATCAACTCCACTATACCATTTAATTCTGATTTGACATGTAATTTGAGATCCTGTGGGGCACATTTGAAGAGTTCGTATTTAAAACTAAGATGTTTTGCTTGATATTCTTGTCTTAATGCTGCGTCATCTACAACGTTAAGATACTGATCATATAAACGACCAACATCAGCATTATCTTCATAGATTTGGAACAAAAAGTTATCAAAGATTGCTTTTGAAGAGGCACTCATTTTCTTTCCGTACTTTATTCTTTCTTTTGAGGATTTCTTTACAAGTTCCAGTTCGAATGTGCTTGAGCGTAAATCCAATAACGCCTTCAAGTGGTCAACAGGCGAGCCCAATTCGGAACCAATCAATACTTCCAACGACCCACCCGGAATAACCGAGTGCAAGAAAGTAAGGTATAAGGCCGTATCTTTCTTGTATTTCTTAATATTGAGCCAGTTACGGAAATCCTTTAGAGTCTCAGCGAGTGGTTCTGACGCAGAAAGGAGAACTTCAAGCAACCGTTCCAAAGACTGAAACACCAACTGGTAATCAGTTCCCGCCTTGGAAGTTTGGTACAACGCCTTCCATCCTAAAACATTCTCAGGTTCTATAGCGGTCGCCTTGTTGAATGAGTCGATGGCATGGGCGTTATCCTCCATTAGTTGGTACGCTTTACCTTGAAAAATAAAGGCATAGTAATTCTTTTTATCAATCTTTAAAACCTCTTTCACATTGTACAACACCTCCTCTGGGTCATTGTTTGCGATTGCCGTCTTAGCTGCCTTAAGGCTTTGTTTAAGAGACATGTGTCGAATTATTTACTCGCTACGAAAAAACGTGAAGAAAATATCACCGGTATCGCCATCCAATTATCTATAGTAATTATTGTTCAGTTCTATGTAGAAATGTTTCCCAAGACCCATTTAATGTTGGCAGGGTAACTTTCAGATTAATTTGGAATCACATTATATGAATACTTGGAGATGTCTACGTTTCTTACTAATGATCACAGTTTTCTGTAATCAAAGTGCTTCTTTGCATAGTTTACTAATCATATTTGCGCAAGCGTTTTTAAGAAAACAGTTGGTCCCTTGGCCCAGTTGGTTAAGGCGTGGTGCTAATAACGCCAAGATCAGCAGTTCGATCCTGCTAGGGACCAATTTTATTTTTGCTTTGAACGAACTTTAGTTTTCAGTTTTTTTTTTATCATTTAATGTATGGAGAACTCTAGTATTTGGTAATTTAAAATAGTAGGATATTAGACCCATCTTTAAAGATTTTGGTAAAAATATCATTATTAAATATCGAAACCTAAATTATCCTTTCTATTGGAGACCAGGTTCATTCTATTGGTGATCAGGTTATTTATTCTACTGTAAAGTTGCTTTATTGTGGTAAATTGTTTATACTATTGTACATTGTTTATTCTAAAGTTGTATTCCATTCCTTCGTATATAGCTGGAAGCATTTATTCAACCAACCTTCTATGGTCTAACAGACAACTGGGTTGCCCAGGTTGTCTGTGGGAGGGCTTTGTTTGTGAGTGTGTCACCTGATCTGGTATGAAAAAAGAGAAGGTTGATTTTTCCCGATGCTTTTTACACCAATGGACTCCACCAGGCTAGAGGCATCTAAGACACAGTCACCAAGCTCGTACTTGCTCACAACGATAGCTAAGACCCATCTTGGTGAAGTGGCACTGATTATTGTATCGTGTTTGATTTCCTATGGTAGACTCTCTTCCAAGGAGATCAGTAACCGGACACTGCTCCCATTGAAAACGGTGAAGTCTGCCTTGGTTTCATTGATACAGTTGAGCTGTGTATATTTTTGGAAGGAGCAATCGTCTAAGACATTCTTGTACAGCTTCAACGAGACCGGATTGTTGTGTTTCCTTCATAGTGGTGATATTCTCACCCATATTGGTGTCCACTATGGTGAAGACTGTGCCCAGATCATCCAGAATATCTTGATTCATGGACATGTCAAAATAGAGGATTATATGAGTAACATCTCGGATCCAGAGATAAAACTTGAAACCCAAACGTTGTTTTTCAGGCTATTCACAGAAGGTTGGCTCACTCGTTTACAGCCATTCAACTACCACCCCAAGGAAGATATATGGAACCAGCTCTTCCAAGAAACCTCCAAAGTGGTCCCTAGAACATCCACGACTTCAGAGGTTAAGAGACTCGCAGAGGTGAAGGAAAAAACAAAGCAAAAGTACTTGGAGTTGATGGAGCTGGGGAACACCCCTCGTGATTTATACTCCACCCAAGACGGTATCAAAAAGTTACAACCCAAATTGGTTGTTCGTTTCAACTTGGCTCGTTTCCAAAAAGTGTTGAAACTGAATGCATTGATCCTGTTGGTCAAGCTGAGAATAGGATTGTTATCCGCTGCAGTCTATGAAGCTGCCTTGAGATCCATCGAACAAAACTCACCAGATTTCTCCCACGACTTTTTGCAAATATCCGGTCTCATCAATGACCCAGAAGAACAGAGGCTGTTCATTAACTCAATAGAAAATAAGCTAGTTGAAGATAAACGTATTGTTTTCAATGTTCGTGATTTGTTGCGTCTTTTACCTGATGACATTGACTTGAAAGATTCAGTCTTGTCCCACAACTCTTTTACCAAAAAGAGAACCAATGATGATGATCTGGAACAAGGATCAAAGAGATTGAAAATGGATAATGATCTTATTGAATTTGGTAAATTAAACGGTGTATTCGATGACTCTTCATCCCTGGAAAACTTACAATCGCTTGTCGAGCACCACTTGAGACTTCTTGCCAACGGTACAAACATCCGTTTCTTGACTGAAATGACTCCTGGTACATACACAGTTCCCTACACTGCTTTGGACAAGCAAGTTAAACAACACAACTTTGAAACCCTTATTAAAACAGCACTTGGCTCCAACGCTTTCCGTATTCTCAGATGCTTGAAGCAACTCAAGTTGGGTGACGAAAAGTCCATTGCGAATGCGGTTTTGTTGAAGGAGAAGACAGTACGTAATGAAGTGTACAAGTTGGTTAAACTTAACTGTGTCGAAATCCAGGAAGTGCCCCGTAGTGCCGACAGAGCAGCATCCAAAACTTTCTATTTATTCAGACACAGAGAACAAATGTCTTATAATCATTTCAGAAATGCAATCACTTATAGTATGTCACAGATACTTACCAATGTCGAAAACTTTAAAGCTGACCACCGTATCTTGCTCAACAAGTGTGAAAGAGAAGATGTCATTGGTAATGAAGATCAATTGCTCTTAAAAACAGAATTAAAAACATTGAGAGACTTACAACTTCGTGAAATTAACAACACTGCACAGTTGCAAAGATTGAAGACGCTTTACGATATCTTTGCTTAATTTCAAAGACTGTTTTAATATAGAACCTCTCCCACCCCTGCACAGTCTCATCTCTGTAGTGTACGCTTGTAGATTATTAAAACTATAATACGCATTATATATCCTTGTATTAAGAGATGTTAGTCTTTATAAGAACCAAACTAATTCTATAAGTAATCTTAAAAGATAATTTTCATTTTCTTTAGCATGTCAATGCTATATCTACAAAGTATTGGGGAATCCTGCAAAATCAAACTGGTCTTCAAAGGTGCTGCCATTTAAAGTGTACTTCGCTTTGACTCTCAATTTTATCTTTGCTCCTTCCTTACCCACAATCTTCAAGACTTGCTTGATAGGATGTTGCGGTGATACCGACTCTCCCCCAGACGATGTGATTGTCAACTTTTGTGACTTTGGTACAGCGATAAGAAGCTGGAAGCCCTCCAAAGCAAAATTCAGTTCCACTAATGCTTCGGACGAGACATTCCCTGGAGCAAACTCAAGGGGTATAAAAGAAATCTTGATGTTTGAATTTGAAAAAGCTTCAATGGCATTTACCGATGCAGTCTTAGCCACCGATGCTGCCACAGGGGCACTATTAAACAAATCAAGGATATCGGCATTAGAGCTCCTTGTTTTGGGTGCAGACTTGTTACTGAATATATCATTCAATAAATCGTTACCTGTGTCAGCATTATCATTGTCAACCAAATCTAACAATAAATCATCAACGGTGGATGACACTGCTGAACTATTTGCCTTAACAGGTTTCTTGGCTGATTTGTTCAATGAGATGGCCTCTCTTTGTTTGATAGGTGGAGCAGGCATTCTGGCCAATAAACCCTTCCTCAAGGAAATATCTTGCGAAAAGATTTCTTGGTACTCAACTGCTCTCACTTGGATTTCCAAGTTGTTATCGTATGTTCTTGAGTTCAAGATACGTCTCAAGCTTTCAATCAGCTCTGCATCTTGAAACTTGACTGACAATTTGAGAATAGTTGTAAGGATGTATGTAACCAATTGGACATTCTCGGAATCGGAGTACGTGGAGTTATTTGTCATATCATTAATCAAGTCAATGATGAGCTTTTCGGTGACAGTAGCCTTCTTTCCCCCAATGGTTTCGATTTCGGACCCCAAAACAAGATCACCATATTCACCAATGGTCCATGTTGTTATTAATGCAAGTCCATACTGAGTGAAATCTTCCAAACTTGCTGCAATCAAACGACCGACAACATGCTTCTTTAATTCATTGTCATTGCACAGCAATAAGAAAGCCAAAATATTAGAAACAATGTCATTAGTGACATAATTACCAGCCACTTTCAACATTCTAATTAAGGTGTCAAAATGCCACTTTTCATTAGGAGCGTACTTTGCAGCAGCCAATGTGAGTTGTGAGGTTATATAAGTTTTTAATTCTGAATCTGTGCTCGATTCTAAGAAAGTTAATATTTCCCTCACTAAGACTCGTATATTTTGTTCGTTCAAGATTACAAATGTGAGTTCCAAAGCTCTTCTTCTGATGGAAATATCACCATCACTTAAACATGACACAATGATTGATCTGTGTCTTTGAACAGCCATTGGCTCGATGTTGATAACAGTGAGTAAGGTATCCAATGCAACGTATCTTGTGTTGTTGTCTTTTGCAGACAAGAACTTACCCAAGATGTTCACACCTAAGATTCTCAAAGATTGGTCGGCTTGGATAGCGAAAATCGTTTTCACACATTCATACAAGACAGCGTGTGCTGCATTTTTACCATTTTCCAAATTCAGAGCAACTTGAGTCAAGATATCGTTGACTTGTTCCATGTACTCAGAAGGGCAATTTTCATCTGTAGCTAATGTGCGTAAAGTGGAAAGCAAAGTCACTTGCAAAAACGGATCGGTTATACCAACAACATCATAGTCAGGTTGATACCCGGATCCTGAAACTCTTTTCAAGTGGGCAACGATCTTTGGGATGGTTTTCACTAATGCAGGTCTGCTTTCTGGACTGACTGAGTACAAGGATTGGACCAAACGCAAGTTACCCAAGAGAGGAGAGGTACTCTTTTCTTGGATCAATGTAACAGCCTTTGGAAGGAAGAATTCAGCTAAATCAGGTTCCTTTTCAACCAATTTGGCTGCGACAAGGGCGGCTTTCTTCTTCAAGTAGACATTGTTAGAACCTAAGATCTTTTCGACATTTGTGTATAAATCACGGGCCAATTCAGGAGAGGCCACATTACCCAAACAGCATAATGCCAAACCCACGATGAAAGCGTTTGGATGTTGCATGTCGTTATCCAATGAGTTGGTCAATAAGGTCAAAACCTCAGCCTCTTCATCCAAGAAAAGCATGGTTGCAAGGTAACCTAAACGCTTATCTGCGAATCTTGGGGATGCCAACACCTTTAAACATTCCACCTGGCCAAAATGTGTCTTCTCACCCATAATGTAGAGGTAAAGAAGTTTCAGAATATTGATACGACGGCTGGTTTGGTCAAGAGTCGCATCACGGAAAGCGGTTCTAATAGCAGCAGACTCCTTACGCACAACTGCACGCTCATCAGCAATTGTCTTAGCCTTTCTTACAGATTTTATAAATGCTTTCAAAGAACCCATAAGTTGTTGTTGATTTGTCTTTTTCTAGTGGTGTTTGAGTATAAAATAACACTTAGTCGTGCAAGTACCGTCTGCAAATCACGCGTGCAAAGCAAAAGTCTATAAAGCATCAAACGACATCCTTTACTAGAGCGACATAAGCGTGCAAATGTCCTTGGAACCTGAAACCTCAGGAGTTGTTGTGTTATCAACTAGCAAGGGAGAGATCCAGATAGACTTGTGGTGTAAGGAATTACCTAATTCGACTAGGAAGTTCCTCCAAAACTGTATAGATGAAAAGTTCACACAGGCTAGTTTTATCAACGATGCTACAGATCTTCTTGTTGATTCAGGGAACAACACGTATGATTTGAAAGATGAGTTCCACAGTCGTATACGATGGTCCCAGCGTGGTCTTCTTGGGTTCACTAAGGAAAATATTGATCGCAAGCACGGACATACTGCAGACAGTTTCTTCATAACTCTGGAAGCGATGACCCAGTACAATAATAAGTATATTGTCTTTGGACGAATAGCAAAGGAGTCATGGTTTACCGTGGTCAGAATACGCGAACTGGAATTCCCAGTGAAAATACTGCAAGTTATTGTTCAGTTAGATTACTTTGGGTTGAAGAAGCATATTATAGAAGAGACTAATGATAAACAGCAAAAGAAAAAGCAAAAGAAGCTGATTAAATTGAATTATAACGAAGAAGAAGAAGAAGATTCTGATGATGGTGATGGGGAAACTTTCAGAATGAAGTCAGCTCATGAATTGTTAGGTAAACGTGCTAGAAAAGAAGTTACCGAAAATACAAAGTCAGCCAGCCCCCCTAACGACAAAGGGGTCGTTCCAAAGTCAGTCATTCCCTCTAATGACAACGCAATCCTTCCTGGAACACAACCCAAACAATCACAAGAAGTTAAGCGCTCTTCTGGTGTGAAAAAAAAAAAGTTAAATGCCCTCAAGAGAGACCCATCGGTAGATTCAGACTTTGATCCTAACTTAGACTTTTCCGATTCAGATTGTGAAGCTTCAAAGCTTCAGGACCATAAATTCAAAAGTCAAGTTTAAGTTTGAATACAAAGCGATTTTTGAAATAAGTACATCGAAACTTCAAACCAACAGAGTGGAGCACATAAAATACCCCAAAAAAGGTATCAACTAAGCCTAAACTTGTAATGTTCAAACGGTTTTGAAATATCAAATAGTCTATTAAAAGTATTAACTTAAACAAGAGAAGAAGTAAATTGGGTATTGGGAATATATTAATACTCTTCGTCATCTTCGTCGCCCCAAGTACACGTGTAACCTGGGACATCGTCATGTGAATTTTTCATTGATGCCATAGCATCTAATAATTGTTCATTGTCTTTAACATTGAGCCAGTCGATGTCATCTCTAAGCCATGGATGTGCTAATAACGAATTGCAATCGAATCTCTCATCCAAATTGTAGCGCAAGCATTTCAAAATCAAGTCGCTAATCAATTCAACCTGAATATCATCCAGGCTAAACTTGTATTTTTCAACCAAAACATCCTTTAATCCCCAGTATTTCAAGTTTTCGATATTCTTTAAAATAACCTTGTTTGTGTGAGGTTCCAACTTAAAATATCTTGATGTAAGGTGGCAGTCAACCAAGTATTCATCTGAAGGGTACTCTCCAAGTAACTCAATAATCTGAGCCAAGTGGTCTTCATCCTTATCAAATTGTTTTCCGTCACATGGGTCGAACAAATAGTCACCAGTAATCAACTCAAAGATAATACATCCAAGAGACCACATATCTGTCAGTGCACCCCAAGTCTTGTATTTGAGAATGATTTCAGGCGAACGATATTGTCTAGTTTGAATCTGGTTAGTAAAGTGTGTATGTGAGAATGTGGCATTACCAAGGTCAGCGATTTTAATTTGAATAGCCTTTTCTGGAGCGTGTTCTTCGATAATCTCTTCCCAATTGTTTCCAAAGGCTGGCTCTTTTGAAGTTGATGGCAATGGCTTTGAAGTCCTTATGCAAGAATCACATCTTTCTGAGAAAGAGTTCTTGCTCATTTTGTAACTCATTGATGCGTTTGATGTAATGCTAGCGTTACGGCGTAAAGAAGTTGAAGCATGGACGCTCGTGCTATTCTTACGTTTTGTTCTCTTCTCTTGTTCAAAGACACGAATTACATTGTTGATGTCTGAAATATCAACCAAGATATTCTCTGGTTTCAAGTCAGTGTGTATGACACCACAGTGGTGGACGTAATCCATAGCAGAAAACATTTGCTTTACAATTTGGCGAACCAAATTGAATGGAATACCACCGCAGTTGCGCAGTTTCTCGATAACCTTGAGTAACAGTTCAGTGTTAAGTTCTTTAATACGGGCAGCAGTTGCGTTACCATCTTCCAGTTCGAGGCTTCCAGTTACTGGAGGGATGCTTGTGTTTATAAAAGGGGAGGTTGTGCAATCTGTAGGGCTAAGCTGCTTTGAAGGAGAAGTACGCAAATTGAGGCCCAAAGAGAGCATCAGCTTTGTATTTTTCTTGATTGCCTTTGAATCCCACTTGTAGAATTTCATGCTTGAAGAACCAAGGGGGCTGGTCAGGTGTGTTTGGTCCGATGATTCTGCAATTGATGAAGATTTTGAGCTATTTGTAGCTGATGCTAAAGTGTCTTTGCTTTTAATGAGTTTATCATTCATGCTGCTGTGCAATTGTTTGTATCTGTAAATCAAGTTCAAGACATTTTCACCTAAAACTTCAAAAACCATACAAATGTGTTGCCCATTCGGGCCACAAACTTCAAAGTCATCCAATAACTTCATAACTTTTTCGAATCCGTCATGGTCCTCGACGTTTGAAGCAAAATATTCCTTCTGTGCCTTTGTCAAATGGTTTGCATTCTTCAAAGGATCTTGCAAGGCACGCAAAATGCGGATTTCATCCTCTGCAGCCTCCAAAAAGTTCTTATTTGACTTGACAAACTTAATAGCAACGTATTGGGAGTCTGCAGGGACATTTTGGTCGCGAGTCTTTGCTAACCACACAGTCAGAAAGTGGCCCCATCCCAACTTTCTCAAAATAACATACTCACGGCCATCAATTTTTGACAGGTAGTAAACCTCACCGTTGTACACTGGATGATAGCCACCAAACCTATAGTCGCTTTCATTTTCCTCATTTTTGGGGTCAAAGTTGATATCTGACTCCAGGTCAGAGAGACAATCGTCAGAGTCTTCGGCATCCGAGAAAGGCGCAAGCGGGCTATGTACCACAGCACAGTGAGCAGCATGTGGAACCGCTGCTGTGACTGCTGCATCGCTCAACATGGCATTCAATGATGTGCTCTGGGTGCCGGACATGACTGGGGCTATGTGGGAGCTGTCAAAGGTCATTTCACTATTCTGGAGCGAAATGCACTCCAGCGTGAAGGATGGATAAGCCTCCCGATGTGTGGTGGAGGTAGTGGTATAGTGTGTGGATAAGAACCGGGAAGAGTCCAGACTTGCCACTGTCGACAAGAACAGAGTCTCCATGCTTTCCATCTCCTTCTTGGTTTCCTTCTTCTTCTTGAACAATCCACTCAAGTTCAACTTGAGTTTGTTGTCGATACTACCAACAGTGGTGGTGGTAGTTGCGGGTGCATTGCTGGACTTTCTATTGATTAAAATCATGTTGCAATCATTGATTTGATTTCCGTACTCTTTATTTAGTGGTAAATAAAATCCCTTATCTTTATTTGGTTGTAAATAAAATCCCTTATATCCTTTCCACTTATATAAAATTGATCCATAATAATTAGAGGGAGGGTCAAAAAAAAAAAAAAAAAAACTTTGTCCTTTAATTGCAGGGCACAAAAAAGAAATGTAGCAGTGCAACCACGAGATAAGATTATGTTGAGCAGATCAGGAAATGCTAAGGAGAGAGGGGGAGGGGGTGAACAATAGTACAACGTTACATAAAGACACCGATCGGGACAGAAGCTCAGCAACAACCGCTGATCGAAAGTTCTGTATCGTCTCAACAGCAACTCATCTCAGATAATAGAACGGTAGACAGTGTGACATACAATGTAACGGTGTGAGGGGTGCGGAAAAACAAGAGAGCAAAAAATGCCGTACGCTCAAAGTGTGGTTTTAAGGTTAAATTAATGGGAAAGTTTAGTGTCTATGTGCTCAATACAGTAATAAGGAATAGAGAAAAAAGAATAATAGTAGTTTACTAATTCCATTATACCTGTAAGACTATACCATTTAGTTTGCAAAGTGATGATTTGAGGGAAAGTAGTGATGGTAGTGCCCTAGTCCTTGTTTCACATTTTCTGCAGGTGCACCACGGTCCAGCGTGATGAAAAGTTTTTTAGCGGTGGACACGAACACTTGGACATTTCCAAATTGAACCCTTGTGTGGTGGTGCTTGGAATTACATGGTTAGAAGTTCTGGTCGGCTTTATTGTAGCATTTTATTGTCTGTCACTTTTTAACAATTCTTTTTCTGCTAATTGGACCAGTTATGAACGAGGTGCGGGCGAATTCGCTCGCCTTTGATTGGCTGTGCGAGGGAATTACAAATGTTAAATTACGTCATTTCAAGTCCTCGCGACGAAACATTTGTCGTGGGCCCTGTTCTCCTCTCGCTTCTCATAGCGGCATATCTATACAAGAGAAACACCTATCCCTTCACAAGACCACTGCTCACAACAGCTGCTTGCATTCTCCTCTTCAACACCTACACGTCTCTTCATAACCTCTAATCACTCGACTGCTTCCTCTACACGTGCCCCTCCCAGAAATAAATATACTCCGATTGCTCGCTAACCACTTCTACCCCAGAAAATGTCCCGATCTTGTGCGAGATTCCTTCCTTTGTGCTCCATGGCTCTTCTTGAAACATCTCTCTACATGCTGTCTTACTGAAACGGTGCTCTTATTGTCTTCCTTAAACACCGCTCTGCTACGACTATCTTATATACGCAGTAAGCCTTGCTAATCTCATGTTTCTTATTCTATTATTTTGATTCTTTTCTATTATATCGATCATACTCTACTATATTGTTCCGTTTCGATCCGTCTCTTGGGGACCTCGCCCCTTGGGCACGCGTTTTATAAGCAGAGTTTGGTACCACCGCCTCATCTGCTTGCAACTCAGGTTAGGATGTTTAGAGGTTAGTAAAGCTCTTGTCTGGTATTCTGAGCGGATTGCTCTACCCTCCGAGAATCCTCAGGAGCCCTTGCTCCACATAGCTTTGTGCATGACACATACTAATTCGCCTTGTGTTGACCTTTTAGGGGAGGGGGGAAGAGAAGCGCACGCACTGACCGCATGTAGCACCATTTTGGTTTACCCGCTAAACATTCTCCGATTCTTTGGGTCTTTCATCCTCCGCTTTTGGCGCATTTCCATAGTGTGTTCTTATGTAGCTCCACTTTTCGTAAGCTATCAAACACTCTCTAGGTGGAGTTCTATCCTCGCATGACCCTTTCGCTATCTACGCTCGGGGTTACTTTATAAATCAAACCGTCACTTCCACCAGAAATCCAACATTTTTTTTTATAACGTAAATTTACCACAGGTTGCATTTTTGAGTGGGCTACTGTTTTGTTAACCTTTGACTTTACTCAACGACATCATTTATGTATCATTCCCTTCTTACTTTTATGGTGTGCAAGTTCTCGGTCCTCTATGCTTGCTTGATCCTTTCATAATCGCATACTATACTGATAGCAGCCAAAACTCTGCTGTTTTTCTACGTCATAAAGAAAACCAATGCATCAACGGTTTCTTAACAGCATTCAATTTGGTGATACTCGCGCTTAATATGTAGTGGGGTTTAATATAGTATTTCATATCCATGGATTAGCCTCTATAGTATTACTATATTTATATTATTCAACAGATTACTCTCTGGATATGATCAGTGTGCCTAAATATCAATATCTGAGAACTATTAAAGGTCATCATTATGTGATAAACAGAGAGTCTGAAGTTGTGAAGTTGTGAAAATACCTCCTACAATGCTGAGCACAAGGTTTTGTTTTTCAAATTGTGCAATCTCACTTGATATGGCTCCTCCATGAAACCAATTATAGCCTAATCAAAAAATGCTCACTTTTCAATAAACACTGATATCAACTAATGCACCTCCTGTCTTGGAAAATTAACGTAGAAATACATCAAATTATACTTCTTTCTCTAATATTTGATCGGTATTAAATGTCTTAGAAAGGAACTCTTATTCTTCTTAATCTCATTCTTCCCTGTTTTTTCTTCAACAAGTTGGTTGTATAGTGTAGTGGTTATCACTTTTGGTTTTGATCCAAACAACCCCGGTTCGAATCCGGGTACGACCTAATTTTATTACTTTTTTTGATATGTAGTGAGGGAAAGCCAAACTCTCAATACCACCTCTAAAGGATTGTTTGGTTAAAGGGGTCTTTTTGTGCAAATTTTCTTCAGAAATAATGTTAACTAATAGCAATGTTTTCACTATTTCGTCTCTTTGAAGTTTGTTGTGTCTATTTATCTTATGTTAAATAGATGGTTAACAAATACAACAATTACTAATACTTGCAAAAATTACCCGTTAAGATTGATTTTCTATCGATTTAATATTTTGGTTAAAACCAATACATAATACCTTTTTAACTAATAGTCTGCTCTCGCTATAGAAGCCCTAGATATTTTTCTGATGCATTGGAATTCTATTTAATCAAAAGTAGTCATATGGTAAGGGAAACAAAACTGCTATGAAATGTTAGATGTTAAACTATAAGTATAGATTTGCAACCAATTACTCTGGTTTTGATCACGGATCAAGGAAAATTCTCAGTTTCCGAATTTCAATTTTGTTGAATATCTTCTTGCTCATGTTATGTATTAACATACAGGCAATAAAGCTTAGATACAGAAATGTGTAGCTAATATTCCAATTTAGAGAGATGTAATAACAACGGTCGAAAAACTTGTTAACAAGTTGACTTTGCCGCGCATCTGTGATTGTGTCTAGTTGTATTAATTAGTGCAAATTATAACGGAATTTTGAGGGAATAAAGGTAACGTTAACTTCTAATGCCGCACTGGAAGAGCCTTCGAGATTACTGGCACTGATAACTCTTTATCAGCCGTAAATGCTTCTTTGGGACTGGAATCCTAGGACCATTGGACTATTTTTTTTTTTTTCACTCAACATGACAAGAGCGGAACCGAACACCTCGGAATATGTGATAATCCCGGCTTCCCCTCTTCGAAGGGTGCGGATAAGCCGATATTGTGGAATTGTGGACCGATCTACAGATTTAAACGTAATAATAGTTCATAATTAACAATGATGACTAAAACATGTTCTGGTCAATTCCATAAATAAGTATTAAAGCTTGGGGTGAACGATTCTGAAACCCTTGATCTGTTCAACCTTGCTGTCTTGCATCAATGAGTATTGCAGTTTCACGATAGCTTCCTTATTACCCTTGTAGACAAGTTCTGGTGTAGTCTTGTTATCTTCGATATTGATCTTGAGACGATTCGCGAGATGACCCTTAATAACATCCAAAATAACTTCAGGGTTTTCAACATTTACCAAGTGTTCACCATCAACATCATGGAAAGACAAGAATTCTTTTTGGACACCATTACGGAAAGCTTCCAGGGTTTCAGGAGGGTTCCAAGTGGCTTGTTTTCCGGCAACATCTAAAATTGGGGTAGTGATGGACCCGTAAGAGCTCATAGCCAATGGGATGGAAATAATAGCACCAACGTATGAGGTGATTTGATTGTAGGAATCACACTTGGCTTTAATTTTAACTTCACCGTCCTCATCTTTAGTTTCATAGAGCTCATTTTTCAAAAAGTCCTCCATGATTTCTGGATGCAAGTTTTTGAAAAAGTGATATTTCTTGAAATATGTATGGGCTTCTTCTTCTGAGTCAAAGGTGTCTATAATCAATTGACTAATCTTTCCGATACGACTTTGGAATAATTTGGCTGATTTTTCAGATCCGTAAATCACGGCTTCAACCAAAACAACAGAGTCGTACAAGGCAGGTTCTAAGATAGTGGCATAAAAGGAAGAGAAACCACCATACGAGTGACCAATGACGATATTTCTTGTAGTGAAAGTTTGCACAAGATCTCCTGAGGAAGATTGCTCGTGCTTGATGATATGGTTCATATCTCTTGCATTGTCATCCCAAAAGTGTAACCAGCCAAGTTTACCCTTATTGGCAAGGGCAGAGTCACCGTGTGTAACACCATCATGGGCAATTACTGTATCCAAGTACCAGCCATTGGATCCACTGAGATCGTACAATCTACGGATGTAGAAGTCCCAAACACCCTTGTTGAATCCGACACCATGAGCAAAGATCAAGTTGTATTTGTATGCGCCTTCTGGCAATCTAGACTTGTTCTTAAACTTGTTGTAAACCACCTTCAAACGATCGTCTATAAGAACCGTGACACCTTCTCTTCTGGGGAAGTGTGCTTCAATGGTTTTCTTCTCTACTGTAAATGACATTTTTGTTGACTTGAGATTTCCGGTCCCTCGTTAGGTTTTATAATTTCCTTTTCACTCCGCATTGTTAGCCATGTGAAATCCAAAATCCCCGAGGATATCATACACATACCAGAACCGTTATCTAAGGAGGGGAGGAGAACTTACAGTTTCTCTCGCGTAAACCTAGGTATCATTTAGTGTCATTTGATTCATTCGTAAGCAAATGTGTGTTAGAGTCCAATCGGTATTAATCCAAGCCGGCAGTAGACATTTTTCTTAATGCATTTCTTTTTGTACTTCTTTAGAATGGTAAATGGCTTTGTTTTACCTTCTCTACTCTTTGTCTAGCGGGCATTTTTTCTATTTCCCTAGTGTAAATCGATCAATGATAGCAGAGAGGTTTGATGGTTTGCGGGATATGGGGGAAGTGGCATTTATCACAAGGCAAACAAAGAAAAATACAGCACACTGTGGGAAAATTCGTGCCGACCCGTGACATTAGAAAGGGAAATCTATGGGTGAAAAAAAAAAAAAAAAAAAGAGAAAGAGAGAGCATCGGTGCCTTTTTCAACACACTGGTAGCGCACTTTTTCAAGAAGGGTAAATGAGTGGAGGTATACAGATCTTGCGTACTGTGCAACAGGTACGTGCCTGGCGCATGCAAAGTATCATGAAGAACAAGACGGTTGGGTTTGTGCCTACTATGGGAGCTCTCCATGCTGGGCACTGTGCGTTAGTGGCCGAGTCAGTGAAGCACAACGACCAGACCATAGTTTCGATCTTTGTCAACCCATCCCAGTTTGCCCCACACGAGGATTTGGACTCTTATCCACGCACCATCGAAACGGACGTCAAGTTGTTGGAGGACAAGTTCAAGGGAGGTGTTGACGTTGTGTTCATTCCAAAGGTTTCGGAAATGTATCCAGTGGGCATAGAGTTGGAAGTTGCCAAGCAAAAGGGTGCCTTTGTCTCGGTGTTGGGAAGCTCAGAACAACTCGAAGGTGTAACCCGTCCTCACTTCTTCCGTGGTGTAGCTACCGTGGTAACTAAGTTGCTCAACATCATCACCCCAAACGACCTTTACATGGGCCAAAAGGATGCCCAACAATGTGTTGTTATCAAAAACTTAATTCGTGATTTAATCATAAACACCAAATTGCATATTGTTCCTACTCTCAGAGAGCCAAACGGCTTGGCCATGTCTCTGAGAAACGCATATTTGTCTCAAGAAACCAAAGACGAGGCTTCGCTCATCTACAAGGCTCTTTCTGCAGGTGCTTCCCTTTACGATGGATCCAAAAGCGTTACCCTGTCCTCGATCCTCTCGTCAATCAAAACTGTACTCGCCCAAAATAACGAATTTGAAGTGGAATACGTAGCTGTGAGCCACCCAGACACATTGGAAGACTTGGAACATGTCGAACCAGGGGTCGGTGCTATCATCTCCACTGCCGTCAGGGCTAAAAGACAAGATGGTGGAGTTGCCAGGTTGATCGATAATATCATTCTCGCTTAACCGTAGCCTACTTGTTAGTTAATTTATTCGCAAATCGTACCATTTGTATATAGAAACTTTTGCACCCAATCCTCAAATGTAGTTGAAGAAAAAAAAAAATTCCCAAGAAAATAAGTCAATTGAATTCATTATAGATTATGATTTCAGAAGCAAGTGTTGGTTGGTGACTTTGTTGTAAAGAATATAGATTGATCTTCGATATAGTGTGCTGATTTCATGGAAGAGACTTTGAAATCGAAATTTTTTTTAGGGGGGAAGAAAAGAAGGGTTGGGGTGGGAAAAGCCGATCACAAGATTACACGGTTACTGAATTTCATTAAGAATCTAAGGGTTTATTGCAATACATACTAGCCAAATCCAGAACTGCAGGCTTAGATTTTCTAATATGGGGATTTCATTCGTAAAAGTAGATAAAAGTCTAGACACTACAAATTTTGAATAAAGTTAAACCATCCTACCTAGGGATACGAAGGACCATAAAAAAAAATAAGTATACAAGGCTGAATCATTGAAAATAACTGGCAAAGTGCACCCGGTAGAAGTAAAAGGTACCAAAATAAAGATAATATCAATAGATTATATGGGTGCATTTCATGTTAAGCGTTTCAGATTAGGTGTAAAAATTTATCTTTTGGGAATACGTCAATAGTTTTCGAGCCATAGTAATATCAGCAGGTATACAATAGAAACTAAAACCATCGAGCTATTCTCCAAAAAACTAATAAAATAAATGTACAGGCTCTTAATAGGGGTTTGTCTATTTGAAATAGCAAACCTCACCTTGTACGTATATGTACAGTGTGGTAATCGCAAGTAAGGGCCGATAAAGCTATCTAAATAGAGACAAAATGATTTTAGAAGAAAAGGTGAATGCTGACTCAGAAATGTTCACCAGGGGGGGCAAGTTTCGGCTGTAATGCTCCTTCGCGGGGGCAACCATCTGTGCGGGACGGTTGCCCGGAACCAAAAGTCACAAAGCAATGCGAAATGTATATGCAGCTGTTGGGGAAGTAGGTATAGTCTACATGCTTATTTTAACGTAATACTCAGAGTTTATTATTTATCATTCTTAAGGAATCATATCCTCGTCAACTGCTGCTCAATGGCTTCTTCTTCTCAGGCTATTTTAAGAAAATGGCCCACACACATGTGTCTATTGTCTCTGTTTGCAGGGTTCTGCCTTGTTTTCGGATATAGAATAGATAAGGAGAGATTTATGCTTATGAGATCACATTTTGTTTTGGAACCCGATTTAGGGTACTCAAAATTCCTTGGTGAAGTCTTACTTGATAGCTATATAGCAGCGATATATACTCCACTCTAAAAACTATACAACTATTGCGATTTCTTAGATATTATAATGCACTGAGAAATGTCCTAGCAACAAGCAAAAGAAAAGTGATGCGAACGCATGTACGATGATCAATATATCGACGCATGCTTGATGATTCATGAATGCATGTAAAGGCATGCACATATGGGATTGAAAGTGGAAGAATATGACACTCACATATGCTGACTCGTTTTCTCCTACAATAAGAGAAATAAGGGTTTCAGGGGATATGTATGACGTTGGTAACCTTGTCAATCAGTGGATGGCTTATGTTCATTAGCATCAACAAACTTCGCAAGTATGAAACGACTAACCATTAACCAAACTATTAACACAGCCATAAGAAAATATCGTAGATGGTTGTAAGCTAGTCATCTTGATGCCAATAGTTAAAACACAATCTGGCCAAGCTCTCACTAATATTGTCCCCAACCTTTTTAAATTTGTGAACTAACAAAGCCCTAGGAGTTTGTGATCAAATAATGACCCTGCTAATTCAAGGTAGTAAGCTGCCTAATTATAAATTTTTAACTCTTAATGTCCCAGAGTCATATATCTCTACAACTCGTAAGTAAACTTCCTGAAAGCAGCTCAACTCGATAGGAATCTCTCTAATTCTTCAACTAAGAGGGATCTCCATGATTCATAAATTACTAAATTACTAATATCAGTAAAATCACTGTACAGCCATTCGAGTTTATGGTCCATTCATCCTATAAATATGCAAGCTATGAACTACAAGACATCAAAATGCACGACGCCTCTTGAACATGGACTTCTGACCAACGCTTTTCTTTTTAGCTTGACCATCCATCCGACGTTTCGAAAATAGGGCCTTATCAGCCTCTAGAGACTTTGCAAACTCCTCCTTTGTAGTATGCTCAAACAGTAAATTTGAGATCTTCTTAGTAGAATCATAAAACATATAACCAAATTCAATAAGCCATAAAGGGTCCACCGTTGTAATAAAGTTCATATACTCCTTGGATGTGAGCACTAGTTCATGATACACAACGTAGTTGGTGGTCAAGTTGCTTCCATTCAATACACTTGTTGGGTGTAAATACATCTTCATATAACTGTGTCTCAAGTTGTAAAATTCCGGAGTACCATGGACGTTGATTTTGCTAAGCTTTGCAGCCTGCTGATAGAATGTAGCAGAAAGACATTTGCGGAAGCTAGTATCGTTCGAGCTCACCAATGGAAGTTCCATGGCTTCCATAATCACAATGATTTGTTGTCTAATATCTTTAGCACGTACTAGGGATTTCATCTGTAGAAAGTTCTTTGAACACCACGCATTTACTTTCCCATAGTTTCCTTGAAACTTTTTCATATTCATTTCCCATTGATTGTATACGTTCACCAAAGTCAAATGGTCCAGTTCACTTACGATAAACTTCTCTCTTGCTAAATCGGCTTCAGTCGCTCGCTCTCGTGGACGTTGATACACACTTGGTACAGATAACATAGCAACCATTGTCACCATGTCTTTTGAGCATCTGAACTCTTTCTTGCACGAGTACAAAATTGCCTTTGCTAAAGTTGGTTCCATAGGGAATCTTGCCATTTGTTTCCCCAAGTTGGTCAATTCTCCCATGTTGTCTAAGGCTCCAATCAGCCACAAATCATACAAGGAGCAGTTAAGTAAGTCTGGTGGTGGAGGATCCAAAAATGCAAATTCATTGATATCTTTAACATTGAGAGTTTTAAGAAGAAGAATGACGTTAGCCAAATTGGCTCTCTGGATTTCGGGAATGGGTTGAACGAACATCTGGTCCGGTTCGCTCGCTCTTTCGGTATACAACCGATATGCGGTACCAGCGCTTGTTCTACCAGCTCTACCACTTCTTTGTTGTGCATTGGCGAGTGAAATGGGCACCACCTGTAAGGCATCCATGCCCAATTTTGCATTGTAAACTTTCATTTTCACTAACCCAGTATCAATTACATACTTGATACCATCCACAGTCAAAGATGTTTCTGCGATATTCGTAGCCACCACCACCTTTCTGCGATCCCCCGTGGACTTGTTAAAGATCTTCTTCTGTAACTCTGCTGGTAATGTAGAGTAGATGGGATAGATGTCAAGTGGTGGCGGGTTGTCCAATATCGATAACTTTTCTTTTAACAACTCGCATGTGATCTCGATATCCTCTTGACCCGTCATAAATACCAAAATGTCACCCTCCTTCTCTGTGAAGTGAATGGTGAGTATCTGTTTGACCGCAGATTCCACGTAATCACTACTAACATGCTTACTGTACATTATATCCACTGGGAAAGTTCTACCTGGTATCGTAAACTGAGGGGCATCTCCAAAGAACCTCATAAACCGATCAGCATTCATAGTGGCACTTGTAACGATCAATTTCAAATCCTTTCTCCGTGAGAGAAGCTGCTTGAATAACCCCAACAAAACATCAGCATTCAAAGACCGCTCGTGCGCTTCATCCATAATCACACATGAATACTTACTTAAGTGTGGATCCGTCAATAGCTCCCGTAGTAAAATACCTTCAGTGAGATACTTTATCACAGTTTTTTGGGAAGTGGTGTCGTCGAATCTAACAGTGTATCCAACTTGTTCGCCCAATTCTCCTCCCATTTCCTCACTGACTCTCTTTGCAACCGACATGGCAGCCACACGACGCGGCTGTGTGCATGCAATCATCATATTGGAATCAGATAGTCCTTCTTCATACAAAAATTGTGTCAATTGGGTTGTTTTACCAGAACCAGTTTCACCAATCACAATGGTGATTTGATTCTCGCGGATAGTTCTAACCAACTGGTCTCGCACCGCATACGCTGGAAGGCTCTTGCGTTGTCTATCTATCACATCAGGGTCCAAAACTTCGGGCTTTGCGTATCTCTGTTTCTCCTCTTCTTGTTCTTCGGCTTCGTCTGTTTGGCCCACCCTTTCTCGTGCTCTTTTCGTTCGTTCATCCAGTGCTCGCTTCTCCTTCACAACATGGCTCCCTCTTTTAGCAGCTAGCGCCAACTCAGAGTCCGGGTCTTTTACAGGACTAATGGTGGGACCGATCTTGGTGTTGATGTCAAACAGCAATTGTAGGTACTGCTTGGAATCTTCAAGAAATGGGGGAACAAATACATGACTCAATATGTTCACTGGAGCAGTGCTTGTGGAACTGATGTGGTCATAGTCAACATACTCTCCGGTAACCTCATCAAATCCTCCACCCTCTCCATCACAGTTGTGGTCGGACTTGGTAACATCTACACTTGTCCGAGATGTCTCCTCCTCTTCTTCATAGCCCTCGTACCATAACTGGTCCTCTCTTTCTTGTCTGATCTCATTGGTGTTGTCTAACGAAGTTTCAATATCAATAATTCCCCCATTTTCTGGACTGATATGCAATTTGGCGTCTTCAATCTCGACATTCTTAATTCGCAATGCATCATCCTTAGAGATCTTTTTAAATGCTATCTTCTTTGGTCTCGTGGGTTTCTTCACAATTACTTCATGTAAATCATCGTCGTTATCAAATTCAATCTCTATCTTCTTCTTCATTTCTGGCTTCCTGGTGCCCAACTGCTTACTCAATATATCTATGTTGTCTCTGATTGTGATGTAAACGTCGTTCACCTCTTGGCTATTCTTAATTCCTAACACCAGCATGTATTGGGTAAACCCATCGAAATCGTTGTCTTTTTGATATAAATCGATTAGTCGTTTTGTTAAATTCACGCTTACAGTCTTGTTAAGGGCTACTCCAAGCTTTTCTGTTATCCTATCCACTATTCCCATCCCGCTGTGTGATTTGCTATAATATGATATTCCATCACGTGTACAGGATGAGCTTCTTTATCTGCAGTACACTTTAATTAGAAACTTTCAAACGGGTTTCCATGGAGAAGAGCATTGAGAGTGTCAGGGCAAACCATATTGAGATTTTTAAGGCCAGACGTATTGAGAGGGTTAAGGACAAAAGTATTGAGAGTGTTAAGAACAAAAGTATTGAGAGTGTTAAGGACAAAAGTATTGAGAGTGTCAAGGCAAACTGTATTAAGTGTTAAGACAAACTGTATTGAGAGTTTCAAGTGATACCAAGATTCTTGAGGGCTTTAGAATTGCATTCGAGTTAGCAGGAGCAATATTAATACACAATCTAAAAGAGCAAAGAGTCAATAGTCACCTGTTAGAAATGACGTTAATTTCTACCTTTGATCAGAAATTAGCACACTGTTTTAGATATCATGTTCATGCTACCATCAAGATTGTTCCAGTGCCCACATCTGCAAAGGAAGTGAGTTTCTTGTACGATAAATTCAAAAATTTGGGGAATATGGAAGCGTTCAGTATATCTCCAGATCCTACTGGGAGAAGCAGGTATGAGAATGAAATCAAAGTGCTATACAATCCATCTACAACAACACGCCTGCTTTCTTCTGACGATCCATCTGCACCTAAACAACTTTCTACTGGTTTTAGGGGGAAAGGAAATAGGGAGTCCCATAGTGAGTTGATGATAAAACAAAGTCAACTTCTAGCAGATTTGCATCAGTTGGTTGGAATCCCACGCTATTCATACATTGAAGATGATTCCGATTTTTTACTGGGGAAAACTAACGTTCTTTTCCAACATCATTTGTCACCTCCTGAGATTGCCTCACGATACAGAGATGAATATAGTATTAATACTTCAAGTTTCAAAGAACCTTTCTTTTTCTTAACAGAGAATTCGTTTCCAAATAACGAGGCCAGAGAGGAGATACGAAAGGCAATACGTTTCAATTTCCAGAACTTCCATAAATTTGAGCTGATCAAAACCCTGGTTGGTTTAAGTTCGGTTGGTTTGGGTTATCTTAAATCAAAGAGGAGAACATAAATCAATGCCAGTACTTGATGGCATACACACACCCCTTAGCATAACATCTTTAGTTTATTTTATGATTTCATTATATTTACGAGATATCCAAGAGATACATGGCTTGTCGCATGTTTTTAGAGTTTTTAGCAAACTTCTCTAACCATGTGACACCCAGGAACATCCATAAGTCAATAAAATTAATATTTCCTACACGTGGATGGAATTACACGTGTAACGATAAGGTTAGGTAGACTTATTATCAATAATAGTACCAATGTGGTTATGTATGATATACTACTTAAATTAAACAAAAATTCTCTTTCACTATTGGAGGCCATACCAGGATGGTTGCGATAAAAAACTTGATCTCAGGGGGACTTTACTTGATAGACTCAAGCAGGGTGTTGAGTCAAGTTGCAAGTCTGGAACAGGCAGCCTTAGAACAATTCAATATCATCAGTTTTCTAGGTGGTGCTGGTCCCTATCAACAATGGAGTGGGTATGGGATTTCTGTAGACATTCCAGAAGACTGTGCATTGGAACAAGTTCAATTGCTATCTAGACATGGTGAGCGGTACCCGACTGCTAAAACAGGAGCTAAGTTTGAGAAATTATTGAGCAAATTACAAAAGCACGGGAACCGGGGTCATTTCGATGGGACCCTCTCGTTTCTAAACAATTACACATATTTTGGTAGTGAGTCCGAATACGGTTTGGAAACATCTCCAGAGAACTCGGCAGGTTTATTCTGTGGAATACTTGATCTCAATCAACATGGAAAACACTTTAGAGAGAAGTATGGTTCTCTCTTCAATGACACAAACACACTTCCTGTGTTTACAACTACCTCCGAAAGAGTGTACCAATCCTCATATGCATTCGCACAAGGATTTTTTGGGCATGGGTTAAACCACAGTCTAGGTGAGGAAACCAAATTTGTAGTACTCAATGAATCGAGGTTGATGGGGTTGAATTCTTTAACTCCTATAATGGCATGTGATGCTTTCGATAAGCACGAAAATAGGGCCCGGTTGTCGCTTTACGACAACAGCTATTTACATCGGGCCCTTGCTCGCTTGAAAAAGCATAGTCCAAATACAAACCTAGCGCACTTGAATCCGAAAGATGTTCTTTTGATGTTTCGAATGTGCTCTTATGAACTTAATGTTCGCGGTGAATCACATTGGTGTACATTATTCAATACCGATGAATTCCAGTATTACAAGTATTACACTGATCTCTCCCATTATTATAGTAAAGGGCCAGGAAATAGTCTAAGTGCAACCATAGGATCCGTATTATTAAATGCCTCGCTAGCATTGGCTAATGAGGATGATAACCCTCAAAAGATTTGGCTTTCATTTGTTCACGATACTGATATCGACAATTACTTGTCTGCAATAGGCTTACTCATGCCAAAATATGATCTCCCCATAGACAAAATTGAATTTGCTAGAAGTTATGTGCATGGAAAACTTGTACCAATGGCAGCACGGATCTACTTGGAGAAATATAGACATGGCTCCACCAGTTATGTAAGATATATTGTCAATGGATCTGTTGCTCCATTGGACGAATGTTACTCTGGTCCGGGCTTTTCTTGTCCGTTGGATGATTTCAACGTACTCGTCAAACAAAGGCTAAACAAACTAAACTTTTCTAAAAGCTGCAAGCTTGACAAAACTTCCCCTTCAAAATTGTCATTTTATTGGGATTATGATACTGTTGATTACTCTGGTAACTTACATGTTGCTTTCAATAAGGTGCCCAACAGGCTGCAAAAGATACTAAGTTGAAAAATATGTAAAATCCTGCTTGAACTTTGTTAGCTTTAGTTACCCCGTATTTATAAATATATTGTCAATGCACACAACAATATCCTGTACTCAAAATGAAGTTGCAAAACTACAGTATCTCAAAATAAAGTTGCAAGACTACAGTATCTCAAAATAAAGTTGCAAGACTACAGTATCTCAAAATAAAGATAAAACCGAAATTGTAAGTGGGCTCGTGTAATTGAGCCTAGTGCCGTGTTAGACTCTTCTATTGACAACTCGCTTACGTGAGCTGTAACTGAACCCTTAACTCTTTTATTCAGTGTGTCTACATTCAAGTTAAAACGGTTAATGGTTTAACACCTTAATATACATTACCCCTTTTATACAAAATTATCTCCGATTAAAGCAATAGCACTTGCTTGTACCATATTTGGACTTCTAGGAATCCTTCTTCGCAATAACAACTTGCATATCTTTCTCTAAAACATCGTTCAAGTAATTTAATCCGATTTGTTGTTTCAACAATACCTTGGTTAATTTGTTGACCATTTCTTGTGAGTTTTCTTTAGCTTGGTCCTCGGTTTTTTCTTCCAAGAACCCACTAATCAGATTGTCGAATTGGTAGTTCAAGTCATCTGCACGTTCTTTTAAAATTGCTAAGCGAGCAAATACGTCATTCAACTTGCCAACTGGATTATTTGGATCGTTTAATCTAGTATTCAACAAGTCAAATTGCTTGGAAATCTCCTCTTCTTCTGGAAGAAGTGGGTATCCCTTTAACTTGAGAATAGCCAACACAGTAGCCAAACGAAGAAGTCTACGTGATAATTGTGTGTGCTTGGCCTTGGCTTTTAAGATCCTGGTAGTGTTGTCCAAATCATGCTTTGCAGATAATCCATCAACTTTGGAGTTAATCTCATTTAACAAAACACGAGACTTGGCAACATAGTCCAATTGTGTTTCTATTCTTTGTGCAACCTCTGAAAAGGATGTCACCTTGATTGGGTAATGAAGGGACAGAGGTCTTTTGTTCATGGCTTCGTCCCAATCCTCTGGTGTTTCATTGGCAGGGCGCTGTTGATTGAGTAAAATGTTGATATCTTGTTCACTGAATTTATTGTAAAAGTGTGTCTTCAAAAGACATTTGGGGGAGTTTGGGTCCCATTGCTCTTTGATTTTTACCAATTGGTCATTAACAGCCGGTGTGTAAGTACTTATGCTTGGTTGTGCCACAACGTTAGGTTGGGCTACTGCGAGAGGTTTGGCAGAAGTTCCAGATGACCATGCAAATGATGGCTGACTGTTGTTTAAAGTGTTTGCTTGAGCCGGTTGAGCTGCTTGTTGAGCAGGCTGCTGACCTGGTAATCCTCCCAATGTACCATTTGCAGCTGCCCCACCAAATAAACTACCAGTGGTATTTGTCGCACCTGAAGATGTACCGCCAAAGAGGCCTCCAGTAGGCTTTGCTGCTGTGTTAGATGATCCAAATAGCCCACCGCTGGATGGATTTGTGGAGGTGTTACCAAGCAATCCTCCACTAGTCTGTTGGGTACTTCCAAATAATCCTGCAGGTTTATTTGGTGTGGCAGTTGTATTAGATGTAGCAGCAGCAGCACCGAATAATCCACCAGTGGTTGCGGGTTTTGCCCCAAATAATCCACCCGATGTGTTGGAGGTGTTGTTAGATGCTGCTGCCCCTCCAAATAAAGAGCTCAGTGCACCAGGAGTGGCATTGCTAGACGCGCCAAATCCAGTAGTTGAGGCAGGCTTGCTGGCACCAAATAACCCTGAGGAGCCTTGCTGTTGATTCTGTTGCTGGTTCTGTCCAAAGAGTCCTCCACTGCTTGATTGTCCAAATCCGGTTCCAGAGGCCCCAAATCCAGTCGATTGGCCCGCTGGTTTGGCTCCAAAGAGCCCTCCCAGCGACTGCGTATTGTTGGTACCGGAGGCAGTGCTACCTGACCCAAATAATCCACCGCCAGTGGTGTTTCCTGTGCTTGAAAACATGTGTGGAGCTTAAAAAAATTTTGTTTGTTTTCATGTTCAAGTCGCGATGAAATCGTGGAAATCATCAAAACCGATTCACTCAATTGTCATAGTCTGCTTTCACTACTTTCGCATTATACCATAGCTAGTATAATGTCTTGGTGCCATAAAAATTTAGATTCACACAGTATTTACTCTATTTTGCTGTTTAGTTTCTTGCCTTTATTGATATCATTTCAGAAACTAATTCCATCATAGACCTTCTCATCACTAGAAAATGAATCATCTGTAACGTCAGTACTAACAGTAGAACTATTGTTTTGATGCAGAAACATCACTTTCACCTTTTCACTCTCTCGTCCCTGTGATTATTAAGAGCAGTGTGACCTTTTATAGCGAATTTTTATTGAAACTTACAATAGGTTCTTGTTCTTCAATTACAGTAATCCTTGCAAGTTTTTCTGGGAAGGTGCCTTGCTATTTATCTTAGTTCAATTCACCAATTAGTATCTTAGAATATACCAAAAATACAAAAGGTATGACAAGATATAAAACCAAGTATCCCTGGATGCAATTAGACCATCCCCAAGTGACTAAGGGCTGGTAAGAAGGGATTGGGATTCCAAGATTTACTAAAAAATGATTGGGTGCAAATCTCTGTTCTAACATGATCTTAATCATTTGTAAATATGCAGTTGGAATGATTTGTTAGCTACCCTTCTGTCGAGGCCTCGATTATGATCCTGTATACTTTGGGTGAATTTCAAAAGATAATTTATCAAATGGTTCCAAACCTACCAGTAGTATATCAATTGGTTCAAAATCTACCAGTAAATATCAGTAATTTCAAAAGAGAGTAACCAATTTGTTCCAAATCTGCCAATAAACACCAAATTCTACAAATAATACATTAATGCATATATTAGACATTCCCTTTATATATATTTTAAGCTTCTCTTGTCTTCAAGAAAGCAGCTGTGATTGCCTTGTCCTTCGAGGTACCTTGGTAGATTGGGTTTTCGTTCAAGTGAATTTGCTTCTCGACACCTGGAATCTTCTTTTCCAACTTGAAGTTGTCAAAAATGCACTTTCTAAATACTGCTTCGGAGGATCTGCAGTGTCCCAATCTGTGGTTTTCTTGTTCCAAACATTCATAGTGTAACTTGAATTCATCAAAGCAGTATTTATTTATGTCCTTCAACACAGAGACGGCACATCTAGTGACTCTTCTACCTTCCTTCAAGCACTCCATGGTACCTCCATTGTTTTCGTCTTTACACATCATGAAATCATCATTGTAAGGCTTACACTTGGCGCCAATAACGAATGCAGCAGATAAAAGGGGTGCTGATGTGGCACCAACTTCATCGACGTGAGGAATGTCCTTTGGTAATGGGTTCTTGTCGACGTTCTCCCATTGATGTCTCCCAATAAACAAGTTTCCTAAGACCATGTTGACTGTACTATCTCAATTTTTTTTCACCTTGTTGCTGAATTTTCCCCCATCTGTGGTTGGTGCGTAAATTTACGCTACGATCAGACAGGTCGTGTAAATATGAGCATACATTACAAATATCCCACGACTCCAATTGATACAGAGAAAAAGCCCATTTATGCCATCTATATAATACGTATTCATTATATATTTGAAACCCTATGATTTTATTTTAGAAATCACGTCGTTGTATCCAGTCAATTTGCAGATGTTCAACAACAAAAGAACAACATCACTTTGCAGTTTGTCTTTCCAATCCATCAGCAGTAATAGAGTGTCCAAGTAGGATTTGAATTCGTATTTCAATGACGATACTTTATCGGTCAAAAACTTACTAGTGAATAAACTTGAGTAGCTACTCTCCAGGAGATATCTAAACAAGTGAGTGATGGTTAAGTAGAGGCCAGCTAATGTCTCTAACCTGGATTTCAAATCGGAATCTTCTAGTAATAATGCATTTTCAAAGCTGGTAACTTGATCATTCAACACAAGATTGACCTTGGCCAAGGTTTTTATGTGCTGTAATTCCTGTCGGGTGGTGAGGGCTTCCTCCACCAAACTATGCGATGCGCTGAGTTTCGATTGATGGCCAGATATTTCTATTTTGAACCGTGACAAGTCTGACAGAATCTCTTCTATAAGTGTAGATCCCTCGTTGATGGACTTTCCTAACCGTATGAAATCATCGTAATCGTTATTCACAAGATCAAGAAGAGTTTGGTTCAACTGCTTCAGTAAGTCCGTAAGCTCGGCAATCAATGTGTCAAGAGGAGTAAACCGGTGTGTCTTGAAAAGAAACTCGTCGATCTGTGTTTTGTCAAACTCGCGGAAGTCCGTCCGCTCAATCGATGATGGATATGGGAAATCTTCCTCTGTTCTTATACCATCTTCCATGTTGACACTTGTTTTTTATCGTTACGTAATATCGACTGCAAATTATCAACATGCAAGCGTACAACCTGCAAAAATAATAACCAGGTGAAATGGTAGTGTTACTCCAAGTGAATACACAAGATAAAAGCGAGATAAGTATATAGAATATGTTTCATTATTATGGGGTCTCTTTTAAATTGATTTAGGAAAATTAGGTGATGCTTGTATGAAACAGAAAAGAAGATACCCACACATAAAGTGAAAGAAAAGAGTTTTAATGTAAGACTAAAAAATCGATATATATTATGAAAATATCAACTGAGATCTGAAATATACTGAAAATCATAGGATCCTCTGAATACGGAGAATAAATATAAACAAATCATTGAAACATTGAAACCTGGCTGAATTGGATATGTGGTAACTGATGGGAGCCTCATTGAAAATATTGAAAATGATTATTGTAAAAATTGTGATTTTTTTTGGAAAATTTATACTTTAATTCTCTATTATAGAGCACAATTATGAGAATTCCAAACAACTAGTATTTTATAGTAAATATCGAAGTAAAAATTTCAACTAATAAGAGTTATTTCGATGAAGAATAATAACAACGTTCAACATGACATTACATCTAAAAGGATTGTCAATTTTCTAACAAGAGTCAAAGTTTCAGTCCCAAGTGCATAGCACAGGATTTTTTAATACAACCGAGTCAACAGAAACAATCTATAACGAACGAGATCTGAAACGTTTTGATTTCATTGAATATGTCAAATGTGCTAAACTACAAGAGTAGCAAGAGTAGGAATAATTTAGCCACAACAATGTGTAAACCAATAGTCAATAATGCAAAAGTCAGAGTCTAAACAATACAACAATTAGTGTATGGTCTAGAATCCAAGAAAGCAATTAAGACAAGTAGACAAGTAGACAAGGAAAAGTGATGATTATAAACCATAATAATTGAACAGTTATATTCATTAGAGTTTTCAATAGGGAGGAACAAGAACTAAGTTTGAAAACGTGGGAAACCTAATTTGAAAAATAAAACAATAGGATGCCAACAACCTTGAAACGTTTTTTTAGGATGAAAGAACCATGTGCTCAACATGAACCGGAATGGAGGATACAAGCGGAATAATTAACAGTTAGTTATTTGTAAAATGAGTAAGAACAAAGGAAAGCCTTATTTTCAAAGAACTGTACAAAGAGTCACGGAAGAATCAGAAAGCAAAGAAGAAACGTAGAATTGGCAACAAGATCTACGGAACAACCAAAGGGAATTTGAAGGATTTGGTAACAGGAGCTAGGAATAACAGAGAACAAACCAAAGCCTTACGAAATGCGCGGAAAAACCATTGAATGGCTGAGGAGCTGCATTGGTGATCATTTGAGATGTCGGGGTCTAGTTCTGGAAAGCTGCAGAAGTGCCAAGATGGCTAAAGGCTTAGAAAGTGCATGGGAATTAACACAGTGTACCGGAAGAATTAAGTTCACCAACCCAAGGCACATCGAAGACTAAACAAGACGAGGATCGCTAGCAAGTAAGATCCAAACAATCAAGATGTAACAATCTAAAAAGATTAAACGATGTCGAATTCAGGAACAAGAGCTTATTGTTTAAAAAGAAGCCAAGAACAAAAGAAGCGCGGCAGTAATAACAACAAATGGAATACGGTGCCAATAAGGAGATGAATTGAAGATTTAGTACTAACAAGGAGATATTAAACAAAGAATAATCACAAGGTTAACCCGAAAGGCAGCAAGTATAAACATGAAGCGTTAACAAAAACTATTAAACAACAAAACGACAAATGAACAAGGAACTCATGGGGATCAACCGGAAAAAGCACGGACGAAGTGTAAAAGGAACAGATTGAAGCAATGCACTAACAAGGAGTTACACTGATGGAATGGAAGATAATAAAGAGAAACATTAGGTAACAGCAACAACCAAACAAGATAACAATAAGCACTTATTCCTTCAAGTAAGGGGGGATAATTGATGGGGAAAAATACTGCAAAAACAAGGTTGTGAGGGAAGATCACCAGGTTAACAAACCACTCTTAAAGCCGAAAGAATCTTAATCTTAGTAGACAGTCAATTTCATTGGTGACTACGAAATGAGATTTTCAATTGCACAGTTAAATAATACTTATTTTAACAGAGATAAGTTGGTGAATTTCATGCCTAGACCCGCTTTTACGACTGGAAATGCGCATCAATCGGTAGAAATGAAATAGATTGGAGGTTTTTTCACAGCGATCTTGTGGCACATGTATGTAGGATTTGCTTGTGATAATAGAGGAAAAAAAGAAGACCCATACGTAATCCAGACCCTTTTTGGAATTAATAGTAAAACATGACGTACAAACCAGCCCAAAGAAGCATAATTCTGGAGTAGGCGAGTAGGCTGAAGAATGTTTGTCGAGGATTTTAAAAAAACACTTGAAGCAGATGGTATGACGTTTTGGAATGGGTATATATTTTTTTTACAAAAAAAAGTATCAAAAAACATAACAACAACACAAGGTACCACCAAAAATTAGAAAGAGGCTTCTATTAGGGAAAAAAACAAAGTGATGAATGCAATCCAAGAATTCTTTTCACGCAAGCTCTTTGATGGGCAAGGGGAGAACAATAGGAGACCAACCAGGGAAATCTTTATTCGGCTGACTATTTTGACATAATCGGTCGCTGGGTTTCTGCACGTACATGACGCAAGAGTGCTATCTTCAATTCCTCCATAAATGATCATTAGCGACGATCTACAGGTTACATTTCAATCTTTGTTCAAAATGTAACATCTGTCAAGACTACACAATTGAGGCGGTACAAGTTTCCAGAAAATGCAGTTTGGATGCACAAAGTGTGGGCGCAAAAACGAGCACACCCAACTCAAAGTGAAATACAGAATGCTAATTTTAAAAAAATAATTAAGAGAAAAAAAAACATAACTCGTAGAGTTCATAGGGGCCGGATCGGCGAGTAAGTGAGCGAGAATAGGACAGTCGAACAATTATACACTTCCCATTAGAAAGCCATGTGTACGAGTTGGTATTATTACAAAAAGTGATCCGAGTGGAACAACCAGCAAGGTAGAAGACGAGCGTAGTTTGCCTGCTGTGAAAGCATACGCCAATTACTTATTTCCGCTAATCATCACAAAGAAGCTCTAATGTAATCATGGTTGGTGCATCTGGGCCCCCTCTGAGAAGAGATACCACAATCCTGGATCAAGACTGCATGTAGGTATAGTAAAATGTACCCTTTCTGCACTATACTGATAATAATGCTCTTTTCAGATATATTTTTGAATTAGGTTGATTGTTTCAGAAAACATGGGTGTGATTGTTGAATGCAGAGGTACATGCAGTGATGATGAATAATCAAGAACACAAAATAGTTTCATCAAAGCCCAATCAATACATATATTACCTAACCATGCATAAAATGTACGCATATAATACAGATACCAATAAAAGGTATGCTTGCTTCTAATAAACATATAGCCGATGTACAGGATTGATCAATCTTATGCACTCCACCTAAATAATATTTAGGACAGATCTCTCTAGGGAGGTGCCCGGTGAGGGAGTTCGTGAATAAGCACGAACAGTACAAAAAAAAAAAAGATTAAAACGTGCGAATACACGCATGAGTACCTGTCTTGCGGGCTGATTTCCAGCCTGCCGCTCCATATCCCCAGTCTGGAAATATATAACGCAATCACATCTCAGCTGTTATTGTGTTAATGACGTTAATGATATTTTTAGGAATCAATTACTCTGTATCTGTATGTACTCTCACCTGGGTGTATTTACCACAAGACTTGATTACGGATTTCCTGCCCAGGCGGATTGTGATCATGGTGTTTGTCGTAAAGCTTACTTATCTATCGAACGCATAATTGGTTAACATTATAAAGTTTGGTCTTCTTTACTTTTGCTAGTTTGTGAATTCTATCTCAAGTACTTCATTTGGGTGACTAAATTACCTATTTGATCATAGAGCTATTTATCATCTCGGTGTCTCCTGCTCATCAATCTCCTTTTGGCCATACTAGGATTGACGAACCCTTTACTAACTCTCAACAACAAGTAACCAGGATTTCCTAAAATGCGATTCCTTTGTCACCAAGTACAGATTAGGGTGAGTATATCCTAGTTCGGAAATAACCCCCTCCCCATAACCTGGTGATTAATAGTAATATACAATTGAAGATATGTGAATTAGCAAGAAGAGACAATAGGCGATGACATCCCAAGACTGTATATCTTCATTATTCTCTACTAATAATTACCCCCCCCCTCTCTTCATATTTTGAAAAACACCATGTTTGTGTACCTGATACTAAAGGTTGTGTCTATTATTCGTTGTACCTAACAAGGGTATAATTCCTATTGTTTGAATGATGAGCACGTACCCTTCCGGCAGAACTTTTACATTTTGGTTTATTTTTCTTCATGATCATTGGGGAATTTGTAGGCTATGATGACGTGGGGAATGCTGACACAGGCGGTGTGTACACTAGCGCGCACACCGGTGGGGGTACGATGATGAAAATTTTCTTTTCAACTCAAGGTGAATACTGGCCAGAAGCATTTTTTTTATTTTGAGAAAATGTAGCGCACATTACTGTGTATAACCGCCTTTTGTAGATACTGAACGAGGGAACCGTTCTCCCAGTATGGAAAGTATGCTTGTGTACCCTCACATTGTTACTCCTTGCTCCTTAGCCCAGGAGCAAATACATTACGAACAATGTAAAGAGAATCGGTAACAAAGAAGCTTTGTACACTTTAGCAAATTTCAATAATAATTCAACATATTTCCTCAAGCATCACAAGTGGTAACAAGATTACTGTAAACAAACAACCTAACAGAATACGTAAGTGAATAAGTCAACAATAACAAGTCAATCTTTAAATCAATACATCTAAGGGAACAATAGGTAATAATTCCTTATGATAATATCGTAGAACTGCAAATGAATTGGGTCCCAAAAAAAAAAAAAGAAAAGCAATGAAAGAGAGCAATAGAACTAGACCGTTCAGCTTCATTATATATACATGGTTCGTTCCAGATTTTTTTAATTCCCATGGGGTAGTCCCTTGAGCGTTTCTTGACATGACTTAAGTACTTGTAGATTAAGGTTAGGCGAGATACATTTGTAGTTTTCTTCAAAGAAAGAAAAAACAAAAATGAGTTATATACACACCATCCTGCAGACGACGTCCGTGTCGTACATGTATTAACATTTTAGGTGGGTGTACCTCCTAGAACCTGCACATACACAGACGAAGACAGTACGGTAGAGATCTTTAGTTGGGCAAGAATACGCAAGCTCAGGAGTAAACAATAGGCTTCTAGCGCTGAAGAGGTTAATTGCTTCGCGGCTATATTGAATATTGGAATATCCCGGCATAGTAACAATACAAACCAAGAATACCCAGGTACAAAAACGTAAAGCTCAATTTATGTGTCTTTTTTTCCGAATCCGATCATGTTGTTGATGTCCGGCTAACCATTTTCTACCCGAATAGATGGTTACGGGCAGCCTTGCTCGTGTTGTTGGTCCTTTATTTTTATATATATATTTTTTTTTCCATTAACCGCCTTCTAGCCAATTAGAAAAATCTTTGTCTCAGAATTAGCCAGAAACATCTTTCGCCTGATAATTAAATACAAGAAGATACTGTAGCTTAAGATAACAGTCATGTTATCATATACTTCAGTACGTTTCAAGCCCTTACTGCGCTGGTTTTCAATGTTGAGTTTGACATTTCAGGGACAAAGACATTATCAATAAACAAAAGGAACCCCTGCATTGGAACAACTTAATGTCGCACTAGAAAATGTCTAACTTGCTCTGTATACTGTAGGAGCCATGATTATGAGAATTTACAAATATTCAAGGATCCCCCATATATCCGAACGGAAAAGTGTTCTAGTGCTGTGTATTCAGCAATGCAGTCCAATACCAAATTCAGATTAAACTTTTAATTCTACGATAGATATCACCGCTTAGTCTGCTTTAATTTGCGACATTTGCTTTTTTTTCTCGTTATTTTTGCAGCTGCTCAAAAGGTGACAACTTTCCAAAAAGAGTACACACTCATAAAAAGTATGACAACCTAAAAGTTTAAATCACGACCATTAAGAAAACTAAAAAAATAAGCAATTTCTCTTAATTAGGTTAGAAAGACAGGGCCGAAATATATTGACATAACGATAATTAGAGATTGGATGGCTGTTGCCGTTTTTTTTTAATCACTATATTAAAAAAGTGCAAGCGAACGATAGTGAGCAGTGAAGATTATTATCAGCCAAAATGGACTCTAAATAAACAGAGCCCAAAGAGGTATTGAATCGGAAAAAGATCAATATGGAAACGGGAATCGGTAAATATTGTGAAAGAAGAATCAACATTAGTTACCAAGTAGGCATCACAATTAAAAAGGAAAAATTAACAGAAGAGGGTATTCATTTTCAATCGAGAGAACAAGCAAGATTTGAACAAGCCAGTAATAGAGACAATCGGATTAACAACATTATGTAGAACCGATGAGAAACGAAAAAAGAATAGAGACCGAGATTGCGAAGAATAAAGGGAACCGGGACAAAAAGAGATGGAAACAAAGCACTACACCGCAGTCAACAAAAGAGCAAAAAATAACCGAGCAAATCTGGTGTAGGCAGTGTGCGCTTGTGAACCGTGACGGTAGGAATGAGTGAACTTAAACAATAGGAACGCGAAAGAAGACAACGAAACAAGTATAGTGTATTCCCGACTCAATTGAACCGAGTCCCTCTCAGATCGCGATAATTTCTGCGCATTCCCCAAGATCTTACACTGCTGCTTTTCTTCTCTATTGTCATGCTGTAATTTTGTATATTAACCTGACATGTGCATCAATACTCGTGTTTAGAAGCAAATGATGTATACAGGGAAGACCCTAAACAATCACAATACCTATTGGTTCCTCAAAAGCATTTCGTGTTTGTTGTCTTATCTCTTCGTCTAGGGGCATTTTTTTTTCCTTCAATTGGTTCTATAAAAAATATCAACCTCTTATAAACAGTCGTCTACAAAGACGCGGGATCGATGGTTCTTTAGGGAAAATAGAATTGGCAAACCTAATGCGGATACAAAGTATACACTCGTTTTGGGATCAGAAATGTAGGTACTGCCTTCTGTTTTCGTAGATACGTTTTGTATACGCAGGAGATGCTTATTCCCTTTACCATCATGGAAAGATCAACATCCATCCTCATCTTCGTGATTTGGAAATAAAATTGAAAAAAAGAAAGTAACAACGATAAACATTTTTTGTTTTTTAAAGAAATCAATACTTCATATTTTTTTAATAACACTTCCCATAATGTGTTAATAGTATCCTTATTCAAGTTCGCTTGATTTTTTTTTAAATACAACAGTATATATTTCTCCCTTCAAAATAAAAAAGACCTCACCAGGCAACCACCCACAATACGAAATATATAAAAAAAGAGACCCGAAATGACGCACAGGTAATTTTCTAATATTTTTTTTCTAATATTTTTAAGCGCAATTCTGAATATTTTTGGGTGTACCTATTTTGGTGTTGCAAATAATTACCACAAAATGAAGGGGCTACGTATTTTTCACGCAGAGATCACAAAACCAAGACACTCCACACCTCAAAAATAATGATTGCGTATAAAAAAATACAGCACCTTTTCCAATGGAGGATATAAAGAATATGAAATCCTGATAAATTTAAAAGATAACCCATACAATGTCCGCTGCGGTATACTACACACACAATATGACTGAAGATGTCCATGCCAAACACACCTTGCCATCATTGGCTCAAATCATGCCTCCAATGGGTGAGGGTGCTGCTGCTACTGTGTCTCTGGGCACCAACTCTCCTCTGATAAACTCAAACGTTCTTTTTGAACAAAAGCTTTACCCAAATCAGGTTCAAAGTCAACAAGTCCAACAAATGATGATGCACCAATCACCTGTTGATGTTTTTTCACAGCAGTCACTGCAGGCATCGACTGCTAATACTACACCAGCATCTAGCTTTTCGGCTGGTTCTTACAATGCATACACCACTGTGGTGCCAATTTCCCATGGATCGGTTTCTGGTCTGATCTCTGGTGCTACAGGTATGTCTGCTGCCTCTCCTGTTACTGAAAAGTGTATCTGTAAGAGCAGTGCCAATAGGATTCCACGTCCACGTAACGCTTTTATCTTGTTCAGACAAAAGTACCACCAAAGTGTTCTCGATGAGGGCAATGTTATCCGTACCAACCCTGAAGTGTCCCGTGAATTGGGTCGTAGATGGAGAGCTTTACTGCCGGAAGAAAAAGACCACTGGAACAACTTGGCTGAAGATGAAAAGAAGAACCACGCCAAGAAGTACCCTGGTTATCGTTACACTCCTCGTCGTAACGGTAAGCTGAAGAACTGTAACGCATGTCGTCAAAAGGCTTTGAGACAACAACAAGTTCAATTGCACAACCAACAAATGATTCAATTACAACAAGACCAATACCAGCAATACTTGCAAATGCAACAAAAGCAACAAATGCAACAAGTTCCTCAACCACAACAAGTGCAGCAAGTTCAACAAGTGCCGATGGGCTACATGAACCAACAGTACCAACAATACCAACAACAGCCACAAAGTGCTCCTGCTTCAACACAAACTTTCCAATTTTCGTTTAATAACGAAGCAGTAAACAATGTGGTCCATGACAAGTTGTCTCCTCTCTCACAGATTCCACAGCCTGCTGGCCAGGACTTTGGCAACCAGCAGTTTATGTATGAAGGACAACAAATGGTTCAAATGGAACACCTGAGGTTCAACCTGTTGCCTGGTGGAAATACCGGATATGGATTTGAAGGTTTTCAACAATAAACACAAGCATAAAAAAGGTTCAGCAGTGAGTAGTAATATTAATAGGAGTGGGGAAAAACGAGAAACCACTGTAGCAGGCTATAATTGTTAACGGAATAACTGATTATATTCAAACTTTGTGAATAGTTGTTAATTAATGACCTAATTGTACTATTGATTTTGTAAGTGTAAAGAGTGACTTTAAAGAAATGGTAATGTGATAAATGGAAGGTGTATAAGTGTATTATGGTTTAACATTGGGACTATAATTTTAAAGGAGTTGAATTTCTAAGGTTATAGCCAGTCAATGATTGGAAAAGGACCGTTTAGATCTTTGAGCAGTAATAAGAGATACAGATTATACGGGACTGAGAAGCACGAAGTCGTCAATAAAATGTTAGAGACGATAACACTAAGTTAAGACTGGAAATAGCACCAGGGTTTGTGTATCGCAAAAGGTTTTGATCAACATGTGTCCAAGATTAGCCAACCGTGGAAGGCTTGAAATAAGCGACTCGTCTGAATAGATTGCGGTCGTTGATATGCCTGTTGGCTATGTTCATTCTGTTTTGTTACTCTTCGCCGTTTGTGCATGGTTGATCTCAAATCATTGTGAACGTGTCGAACGTGCATTGTTGACGACGTATATTGATTCCACTATAACAGATTTTGGTGAGCGAATATTTGTGTACCTCACTTTCATGTAGAGACGTCTTCGCAGATGTTGATGTACCTTGAATATGTTGAAAACGGTTAGTTTGGTAACTTAGGATACACCTGAGCGTTATTGTATACTTGAAGCGTCCACAAAGTATACTTTGACTCTATAATTTTTCTTCCGCAGACTGATCGCTGTCATCATGGTTCTGTCTACCAAGTTTAATGTCGGAATGTTACGTTGAAAGGTTGCTTCCCGTCAACGCTTCTCTACTTCTCTTCTCTCTTCGTCAATATCTTCGTATCTGTCAAGGAAAAGTTGAATTGCTGCAAACTTTTTTTTTCTGCTGCTGGGAAACTCAAACCGACGATGTGTCATAGAAATACGCGGAGATGGGGTGATAGAGGCTGCGAATGGTCATGATGGTGATACTAGTTTTATTGGGTGAACAAATTGGGTTAATTTTGGTGGGTGTGTATTTGTGACTTTTTGAATAATTTGTGAGTGTGGATACTTTATTAGAGTAATATAGATATTGATAACGGCTTAAGCTAGCTAAGATCAACTACATACTATTCAACACAATCAACTTGAGTGTTATTCAAATGAGTGTAATCCAATGTCTCAAATAACTATGGGTGCTGTCTAATACCTCAAATAACTATGGGTGCTGTCCAATACCTCAAATAAATATGGGTGTTGTCCAATGCCTCAAATAACTATGGGTGTTGTCCAATGACTCCAATGAATACGGGTGCTATCGAAAGACCCAAATAAATACGGGTAGGAGGTATTCAACACTTCAAAATACCTAAGGCCAATTTGTGGGTATGTTTCAACTTCTCTAAGAATTGAAACTTGGGTACTATCCGATGCCTCAAACAACTACAAACAACTTGGTATTATATAAGAAAATACCTTAATAGCCATGTATTATCCGGTGCCTCAAATATCCCGGTATGATCTAATGCCTTAGAAAACGAATAGCTGGAAAGTGATGGTGTCTATTTAGTTTCAGAAAACATGTTAGTTCACAATGTTGACCACACGAGTATGGTTTGAGAATATATTGGGTAAGATAATAAATCATATTTTGTACTTTGTCCATAGAATACTCACAGAGAGCCTTATCACTTCACCAAATCATGTGTGATTGCAGCTTGGCGATGAGATTCAATCTTGGCAATTATAAACTATGTCCAGGTAGAAAAGCGCCTCAGAGCGTTAGCTTCGAACATAAATAAAATAGATGTTGACAATAGAATTCAAACAAAGAAAAGAAAGAAGATATACATACAAATGCTTCCTGAGGACAAATTTGACAAAGACCTGGAATCAGGAACAACAAAGAAAAGGGATCTTTTAAAGTGGAGAGTCTGCACAAAAAAACACTTCTTCTAACTGTTTCCGCTTCAAGCCGCTATCATTTGATTCAATATCCGCGTTTTCTAGACTAATTGGGAACTGCTCCCCCAACAGGGAAAAGAATTTTATCACTTTGTACCTTCTTGCTATGTAAAAATAATATGGAATTAATAATATATGCTTCAATACGCCAAAGACTCTCTCTTGAGTTCTACTCCATCGAGCATACTTTGATTTTGGAATTCTTCAAATAGATACGGGAGCATTTTGGGCATATAAATGTGAATTCTTTGGTTTGAAATATGGGAGATTTGTGTCCAGGCTTTAAATTGGCAAGTTTTGAATTTGTTTTTTTGTTGAACGGGAAAAAATACAATATAGGAGAATCAGGCTAGCGAATGTAACAATCAATACTTATCTAACTCGATTAAGCAACAAAACCCAGTAAACAAGATTAATGAATTCCAGAGAACTTTTACAGCAGATGTGAATGAAATTTGAATAGGAAATATGACGAAGAAAATATAAGTGATGGAAATATGATGAAGAAAATATAAGTGAGGGAAATATGTGACAACATCAAAAGAAAAACGATGTATTATTGCGTGAGAAGAACCAATGCATAAATACAACATTCTTCTCTTCACCACCATGTGATATATCGTAATGAATTGCTAATCCTTCATCAAAATATCTCAGAGCCCCTCAACTATACGATTCTTGTGGGCATATTACGCACTTAAGACCCCTTAATGGCCGAGATAGTTTCGGCCACAATTTTTCCCAATGCTCATGCCCATTGCATTTCGCCGAGGTAATTGTGAGCGTGTACAAGCGTGATATCATAGAGCGCTGGGTATCATATGTTGGAAGTTGTGACCCCAAGAGTTTTGTGTGTCTGATTGTATTAGATAGCTTTGTGCTCATGGTATATACACCATTGAGTTCTAAGCTTGTTATAATACTGTTGTGAGCAAATGTATTGACAGTCCTCGGTAACCCAAAATATGTAAGGTTTCAGACCTTTTATGCCCTGTAACCATTCGTACCTTGTGTTATTTTGACCATAGAGAATTCCAAGTTTGTAATGGGTTAATGCAGAAGAAAGGGTTTTTTTTGAGAGCTGGAAAAGAATGAACTTCGTTTTTGTATCATGTTAGCCCCATGTAGTCAGTGATGCCCTCATTCCCTTCGATTCCTCATTTGTTTCTTGGTGAGAGAAAACCAGAATGTTGAGAGATTTGCGAGCTTCTTGATTTCAGATTTTTCTTTGTTGACTGTCTTTTGTTTTTTTTGCTTTCCATCTGTTGTTAATGTATATGAAGTCCTCATGAATCGATTTTTAATGTCCCTGCATTCGATTCTTTAATTTTAACTATTGACTTTATATTCGACTATGTGCAGGTTTATATTTAATACGATACTCAATTCTTTGATATTCACTTCTGTCAAGCATTCCTTCTTATCACTTCACATTCTAACAAGAATTTTTGTTCCGTCTATTCATTTCTAGTGTCCATTTCATATGTCAGTTTTTTTTGTTTCATGGGATCATTCAATTCTTGCGAAATTCATGTTTTCGGATATTAAAGGAGAAATATTGCTTGCTTTCCTCTTTGGTCACGAAACTACTCTTGGCCTATTTTTCTAATTGATTTTGCCTAGACATACCAAGTTGGAATTTTTGAAGTTCCAGAATCTTCATTAGGATTATCTGGAATACTAAGGCAGTAGAAGGCATATCGTAGGTATTGAAAATCAAAATGATGCTCATCACAATAGAGACGAATGTAATAGGGACGCAGAGGAAATGTTAAATTCTATTTGGTTATACAATTACACTGTGCGCAGCCTTAAAACGTGCAACAGACGCTGGAAAATAACCAAAAAGTTTCGTGCCGTTGGTGCCGATTTGATACCTACGCTTATACTTTTTATTTTGCTTCGGTAGGACGCCTCTACGTATATGCAGTGCATGTTAACCGGTTAGAATGAAAATTGTGGAGGACGTAAATTGACCCCTGTTCAACACTAGAAATTGAATAGAGACAATTACATAGGGAACCCCAATCGTATTTATAGGACAACATATTTCTGGAAAAGGACCTCAAAGTAAAGGTAGAGTTGACAAATTTTCGTATTATTTTCAGCGCTACAAACCTAACATGATCCAGAGCACTGTTCGATTATGCAGTGATGATGTTCATTATAGCCTTTTTCTTTGCGGAGAAGCTCTATCGGCCCATATGTCAAAAGTACTGCCGTTTCTTGAGTCATTCGTGCTCAGTTCTCCACTACTAGTATCACTCATTGAGAAATAAATTTACCAGCTTCTCCCGTTATAACCTCTTCCACAATTGCCGAATAGGGAACTTGGTAACCATAATTTTCTTTCTAGATGATTTTATTCACTTGGTGGCAGTATCATTTGCAACCCACCCCAAATGTCCACGCTTTGTATAGAACTGTAACCTCGGAAACAGAGCTGTTCATCACAATATACAATATGAATGTCATCTTGTAGTATGGAAAGTCCATAGGATGATAGCTTTTAGGATCTTTTCTTTTTCCTTGTCTGTCAAAAAAGGCATTCTGTCAAGCCACAAAATTAACAAGATACACAGCCACTTCATTAAATAAGCGGAAGGAACTTAAAATTGGTCTATTCGTTTGTTACCCAAAATGCGATTAGATTCCTGGGTCCCCTACCTAAATAGCAATCCCTACTTTTATGATATGGCACAAAGTAATGCTCAGCCTTTCAAACATCGCGCCCACTTCCTTTCTTAGGTACAAACCACTCAGAGATACGTCAAACATACAAACGTAACTAGTTTTCACATGGCTATTTGAAGGAGGCTATACCAATATATTCACTGTCATATTCTTCCTTTCTTTCTCTCTTTTTCTTTTTTTATTGTTTTGATCGTAGAAATTGAATACTGCATTTTTGTCGGGTAATAAATATGTTTTAAATTTTTGGCTTGAAGTCCTTGGGATCTCTTTTAGATTTTGTCGTTTAGTTTATGTTTTCAGTGTCCAACTTGTTTACTGTATGAAATTAACTAGCTACTTTATGAACACCTGAATGTGTTGCTTAGTCACCTCATACTGGCCGCATTTGCAAAGTATGACATCTTTTATCTTTCAAGCAGTTTGTTTTTCTGTCAGTTATGTTTCAGTCCGTATATGTTTGTTTAGAGGTGGTTCCTGCAGTCTTCTCCAATGCCTTCTTTTTCGTTTTTGTCTGTTTTCAGCCATTCAATAAGCCTTGCTCTGTCACCTGTTCAGTTCACTACGCCTACGGGGGATATTTTATTTTTTATTTCTATATCTGTTTTGTGTAATAAAAACATGCAAATTGATTGACGGTATATATAGATATAAATTTAACCCGACTTTGATTTAGCTAAAAGATTTCTTAGATTTCTTACCATCGCTCACATCAACGATGAAGCAAAAGGAACCAAACAACACATACCGTCATATACGGATATTATTGACTACTATAGTGAGTGTATGCAGCATAGCGTATTTTTTCTTACGCCCCAAAGAATTTGACTTGTTATCGCTCTTCAATGAAGAGACTGGGGATGCATGCAACCGGTACATCCGCATAATAGACACACTTGACCCTGGATGGAAGGCTGATCAGAGTAGTTCAAAGGAGCACATAAGGACATCCTTGACCAACTTGAGGGTGTTTGATAAGTGCTACCAACTGAATGAAATTTCTGATGATAATTTCGAGGCACGTTTATTCCCCTCTATCAACCACGGGGCTGATCCTTTATACAAAAAATCCACGCAAGATAACTATGAACCCATGAGTGAATTTACATCTGTTTATGGCTTTAACAAGATCACTAGTGGTCGTGGTATCGTTATTGGGGTTGACGAGCACTCTGTAAACCTGACTATGCGCTTGTTAGGGGTTTTAAGCCACTTGAATAACGATTTACCAATTCATATTGTTCATAAAAATTTGACACATGAATTGCAGCAGAAAATCATTGATCTTGCAAATGAGTTTGATTTCGATTTGTGGTTGGTGGATATTAAGGCATGCATAAACAACGACAATATTCCACTTGTTTGGCTAGCTCCTTTCTTTTCTTCATTCAAGGAGTTGGTTTACATGGATCCTAAATCAGTTCCCTTCACAAAACCACTGACTCTCTTTGATCTTCAGAAATACAAGCTGACTGGTTCTTACTTTTTTAAGGATGTTAAGATTGTGAACCAAAAGCTTCTGTATTCTACTAAGAAGTTTTATGAACTGTTGATCCCTCTGAAATTTGAAAGCGACCACTTCAATATTCGGAGACAACAACACGTAAGGCTTCCCACGGATGATGAAAGCTTCAAAAAGAATAATGGTGATAAGAATGGGGAATCTGAAAACGCTGATAACAGGGAGGAAAGCCATAATGATGAATCATTAAAATCTATTTGGAGCACACAGAAGGAAAGCGTGAATAAACTCTTCAGACATAGAGATATCGATATACATAGTGGATTGTTTTTGATTGATAAGAGCATCAACTTTAATGCCTTGGCCATTGGGTTGACCCTTCATTTATGGCCAAGTAAGTTTGAGAATGAAGGGGACATCTTTTGGCTTCTGCACTTGCTTGCAGGAGATGAGTATTCTTTGAATAGGATGTATCCAGGGATTCTGGGGAAAATCAAGAAGGAGTATAGAGTGAACAGTGTATGCGGGCAACAACTGCTGTTTTTCACTGATGATAAGAATATACCAGAGTTGTTGTGGATGTACGGAGACTTGTACACATTCAACAGTCTGGATACATCTAGCGAAAAGGAGATTTTAGAGATTGAAGGGCTGATTATCCCGTCATTGCGCCTTTTCAAAGACTTTGTTCAGCAAAAGCTGATTTCAAAGTGCAGTCTGGGCCCTTTCTACTGTGCCTACATCCATGAAAGATTCCACAGACGCTTCATTCCGGCACAAGATAAGTGGCACAAGAGGAACAAAGTCAGGCGGTTGGTGAGTTATGATGAAGAAACAGCAAGAAGATACAATGCTGTGGTGTCAACGTGGGCTAATATTAATATATAGAATGAGTTTTTAAGAGTTATAATAATCAATAATACAGTATTTTGGCATTCCTATCGTAAATGACTCACAAATCAATTCTTGGCGATGTCGTAAATTTTACCCTAAAGAAAAAATACGATTCTAGAGTAGGAATAGCAAGCTCTGGTCTCGTGTTTTTTTCTTCTGATTTTTGTGGGGACAAACTCCAGTAAAACAGGCAAATATGACTGTTTACTAATAAGCAAACACTATAATAACGTAATGTGCACTATTCTATACGTCATTTGGTAGGGAATCTTACAATGCTAATATTTACAGACTATGGCTTTCAGGCATTATCCAAATTGAATTTGGAAACAAGATGCTGAAACAGCACCACAAACATCATGATGTATTGTTGTAGGGACCCCTCTATAATAGTTTTGTTAAGGTGAGACATTTTCGACAAAGCTTAACATTAAATAGGTGTTTGTCACGGTTGACATATAAAGTGTATCTCAGAGAAGAATTCTTAAATTTTCACTCCTATTAGAGCTTCGAAAGAGTGGCTACTTCATATTTGTGAATACAAATATCGAAGAAAATCCTAAAATACATAAAAAGCAAGAAAAAATTTTAACAATATGAAAACAGCTATTGATGCAGTAACAAAACGCACACAGTCTTTGAGGAGTAGTTGACAGGCGAATTCGCTACCTCCCCAAAAAAAAAAGCAGACATTAATCAAGAATCAGACAAAAACCAACCTTTTAAATTCCGGCGGATTGTTGTCTTCTCGTAACCCGCTGTAGACAACAGAGGTGCAATCTTAGCCTCAATTTTGGGTGCACAGCTGGAAACCCCGATGGAATCGTCTTTGTCTAGTTTATGGGTCTACTAAATCCTAATACGGCCTCCAATAATTATCCCATTCAATTTCTCATTCCATAGGTTGCTATTATTATGGGGGTGTACAAGATTCCTTACTTTTTAATATGGTCATTCATTGCTAACATACAACCTTTAAATGATGATATTGCTAGTCTTTTTTTATTTAGACCTTAAGTAGAACAGGCCTTCTCAGGTCTCTTTCCCATTAGGTAATTTCTCATACAACGCTCATTCAAGGGCATTCTCTTTTGTTTCTATAATATAGCTTGTTTAAAGTATCCGTGAATTTTCTTCACTAAACTCATGTATCCGCTTATAATCCCTTGTACTTGTTTTTCGTTTCACGATATCTCTTAAAGTTTTCTTCTGTATTGTTCAGGTGTTGTTTTACGTGATTTATAGATAATTCTATTAAAACTTTATTGACTAGAAACGCATCGCCTGGTATTAAGCCAGCTTTTTTATTGCACTCCCAATCTTATTCAACGTCAACCGGTAACTCCCCTTAATTATGCCAACTTAATTTCTTTACAATAAGAACTTTATGCATTTTATTTTATATTCTAAGTTCTATACATATTATACTATTAAGTACTCCTTTAAGCTATTGTTATATGTTATATACTAATGTAAGTTTATTATGTTATTTTGAATGTTTTAGAGACTATTCTGTAAGCTAAATATACATTATGCATTAAGCTATGGATAACTTTAATACAAGAAATAGTAGTTTTGGTCCATGTGAGAACAAGCCTAATAATAGGCAGTTCTACGTACCGCAGATACGAAGAAAATCTAAAAGTTGATTTAATGATAAAATTCTGGTTTCTTGAAAGCCAATTATTTCAATTTTAGTGTTCTGCCATTTGGTGAACTATACGATCAACCGTACCAACTCTGCCAAGTGTAATATGCTTTACTAACCTTAAATAACACCATTGCTTGACCTTAACAGGCAACCTAACTTATGTATTGATATTTTTATTATCGTTTGCATTGTTGCAAGCTTATTTCAAGTAACCAAACCTAACCTTAAAGTTTTCAATTGTTTCAACTTTATTTCAATTAATTAAGTGTCTCGGTAATAGTAGTAAGCAACTCTCCTATTATGGAAAGTAAATCATCTCATGTCATTTTTGCAGCATACCCAACCATGTTACTATTTCTTTTATATTTTGCTTTGAGTAGGTTTCTTTTAGTATGTTAAATTTTCTATGTTCTTTTCTAGCTTGTTAACCTTGTTTTAGTCTCTATTATGCTAACCTTGTTAGTTCGGCAAAAGCATTATATCAACCTTGAATATGTTTCATATATGTTAGTATTTTGTATAACAGTGCTCAAATCGTCAATAAACCATTGGTTTGCAAGAAGCAAAATTGCGCTTTGGGGTTTGAAGTTCTTGGTTATAAAAACATTGGCTAAATGAACACAAGTATAACAAGATTAGAACACATAAACGATAAAAGTGAGAGAATGACAGGATATACAAGGAGAACACAAAATGACTTTCAAGAGGAACCATGTAGTCTAATACTCGACAAAAATACATGCTAGTATTCCAGCTACAATCAAAATCATTAGTACAATGAAACATTTTCAGTCATACTCCGAATGAAATAGCCCACTCATAGATGTTCTGTTTTTATAAGCCATGATCAATACTTATGCGAAACAAACATGCTCAGCCAATCCCTTCTTCTGTCATCGAACCAAACAGTTCAAATCGTGCTTTATTGATATCATCTCTAAATTATCCTTGGCGAGTTTATGATGCTCAATCAAAGATTTCATCGGCCTTGAATGTAGCCCTGATGGTAGGGTTACATTTATACAAGCCATGCAACAGAATTTGGAGCCTTCTTATTATAGATAAGGGCCCTTAGTATCACCTTGGCTACAGCCTCCGTGAAAGGGATGCTTATTTATGACAGCATAATTTCGAAATATTATCAGGTAGAAAGGTTGGTGTGAAGTGTTTAACTGGTTATTAGCTTTAACGAGCTAAAGCGAGATTAGACGGTACACTTGATGCCATATACTAATAGGGTCAATGTTCCTACCACCGTTAGGAGAAACCAAGTAGGAGTTGCTTATCAGCATGTTTAATTCATTCTTGATAATAGTTTATTCATAGATAGTCTGCAACCCATAAAAGTTCATACTATCATAGAGATTCTGTAATCTTTAAAACGTTGAACTATCTAAGAAGGACGGGGAAGACGGGAACTAGTAAGCATTCCAGACATTACTATTTTTTCTCCATAGTAGTCCCAAAGAACCTTACCTCTTTGTACTGATTAATACTCTGTACTAACTCGCTAGGGCGAATAACTAGCTCAGCACTAAAATCGAAAGATCGAAGGTATTTTTAATGAACAACGATTTAAATACTAGATACCGAAATACTACATCTGTACGAACATAGAAACACAAACCAGAATAGAAGCACCACCAACGGTAATACCTCCCTAGAATCACATTTCTTATCCATTACTAACTGGGGTTTCCAACTAGTATACTCTAGTATGCGTTGTAGAGAGCGACAACCGTAGAATGGACTAGCCTCGGACTATCGCCCTACAATAATACGCATACAGGTACAATAGTAAGAAAAGAGAAAATAATTAAATCGGGCCAGTGAAAAGCCTTTTTTATAGCGACTATGTGTCCGGGTAACTTTATTCCACTAACCATTTCAGAATTGAGTTGAAGTGATTATTAGCACACACAATTAAGGATTAATGTTGGCATACCTTTACTTTCTCGCAATAGCTAGTGCGTTCTCTCTTTATGGTAAAGTTGTTGATGTACCAGAAAGCATAAATGAGTTGTATGACTCTAGTAATCTGGTGATTAATGGACGGTCTTACCAGCTGCGTTTCGATATTACACTCGAAAGTGAATCAACGCATGAAAGGCTTCGCTTGAATGAAAACTACAAATTCTCGAGTGGTGATTTGAAGACTGGGGTGTATAATCTTGTGGTCGACTCATATGATTTTGTTCTCGAGAAGAATAAGTTCAAGATAATTGTGAATGAAACTGGAATCACAGTGGACAACAAGACCGTGGAGGAACTTGAGATTGCCTTTGTTAATACCAAACCATTCTACGTTGTTACGCAGGGATCAGTTATGGATATTGTGATGAATAGTCCTCTTGCCCCAATCTTTAAAAACAGGTTTTACACTTTTATATTTATGTTGATGATTGGTCTCATGATTGCTCCTTCTTTACTCATCTATTTTGCTCCAGATCTTGCTGAACAATTGAATGACGGAACATACCAAGAAGAAATTGATAGAAAACTTGAGGAAGAGCAGAAACAGAAAATTGCAAAGCAATCCTCTTCACAAGCAAAGGAGGCTCAAACAGGCATTAGAAAGAGAAAATCTTAATAGAGTAATATATCAATTTATGAGGGTTACAAGATGTTGTACGTATTAGGCAGTAGTAGTTTTTGAATTTGACTTCTTACTTTTGTTAACTTCCTGTTTGAGTACCTTGAAGTTATAAACTATTTTGAAATTGTATGAACTGTTCGCACTTGAGAGTAATGTATATTACTGATATTTGTATTAAACTAACATATAAACATCCGTATAGCAATATAATATCAGTTACTAGAATTTGCATTAAACACTATATCAGCCACTAGAATTTGCATTAAACACTATAATATCAGCTATTAGAATTTGGATTAAACACTATAATATGAGCAATTGAATTTAGCATCAAAGAGTATTCTCACAAACTCAGAGATCTATAGGACCAGCCTAAACCTTAACATTCAATTTCAAACCAACAATGCACACTCTCAGGGAAGTCCAAAAGAGAGCTGCCAACGATGAAATGATTCCACATGTCATAGCAAATAATGTGTAGTTATGACGGCTTCCATTAGCAATTATTGCAGCACTAAGAGGAATACCTACGATATTAGAAGAACTTGCAACAAAGTAGGCTAGACCATAACGTTGGCCAAATTGGTTGGATGGAGTGATTGCACCCAAACACACTGGGGATAAACTAAAGATCAGACCGCTAAAGAAGCCACAAATGACAGAGAAGATGTAGAGAGCAGACGCATGGTGACCGAAGGGAAGCCAAATAACAAGGATGGAAAACGACATGCCAGATATCATAATGGCCATGACGTTAAAAGGTCCCAAAAAGTCCGCCAAATATCCTGGAACTAGTCGTCCTAAAATTCCAGTTGCATTAAATATTGTCAAGAGGATATATGAGTCTGATTCCTTAAGCCCATTTGCGATTGCATATGTTGGGAAGTAGGTTGTAATAGCAATAAGGGTTAAATCTGAACAAAACAAACCTGCTGTTGCGCAACTGAACTTGAGGTCTTTGAAGGCCAGCACGGAATCCTTCCACACTGCTGTCTTTTGTCTTTTTATGTTTGATTTTGACACAACTCTGTCTTTTGAGAGTGCTAATGCAATCACCATGAATCCAATGCACATAAAGCCTAATATTCGAATAGCCCAAGGGAAGCCCAATTTGGGGTACAATGAACGTAAAAGTAAGGGAAACACGATACCACCAACAGACCCACCGATTGTCGCAATTCCAGTTGCCTTTCCTCTGTTTCTTAAGAACCAATGGTTGACTACACCGAGCAATGGGGTGATACTCAATGAATGGCCAGTGCCCAAGCAAATGGAGAGAGACAATATAAAGTGCCACACCTTTCTGCTTTCGCTCACACCCATGAAGCCTCCTGCGAAGAAAATACAGCCTATAAGAAGTAAGTAGAAGGGACCATGGCGGTCAAAAATCGGCCCAACCACTAGAGCACTTGCAAACGCAAGAAAGAAATAAATGGAAAAGACCCACGAAATGGTGGATGTACTGACATCTTTCAACTGATGGGTACTCAAGTATGTTTGCACTGCTCCAATAGAGTTAAGCATACCGAAATTAGCGATAAGTCCAACACATGATCCAAACACAACCATGTACGCTTTAAAGCCTCCATCAGGATACTCTGAACTTTCAGCAATACTCTGGTCGCTTTCATCGCTGGATGTACAGTCTTCTGATGTTCGAGTATTATTTTCTGTCCTTGGTCTTTCGTGTGGTTCGGAGATGGTAGGGCCAATTACAGACTTCAACTCCTGAATCCCTTCAAATAGGTTTTGGGATGCCATACACGTCATCTCAATTTCGATTCCGTAGATCAGTATCTGCTGTACTACTCAATTTATCCTAGTGTCACTAGAGTTTCAATTGACCTAATTTGGATATTCAGTTAACTATAGACTTTAATTTCAATATTCCACTACTTGATATCTTCTTCTATTGGTTTTCACTGTTCTTTTAACTTATTCACTGTTCTTTTAGTTTCACTTATTCACTGTTCTTTTAGTTTCACTTATTCACTGTTCTTTTAGTTTCACTTATTCACTGTGCTCTTGGTTTTCACTTATTCACTGTGCTCTTGGTTTTCACTTTTTCACTGTGCTCTTGATTTTCACTTATTATCACTATATGGTTGCTTGTGCAATTGATATTCAAAGGTCAATGGATGTTTAAAAGTAAGAATTCTCGATGAAAGATAATCTTCAGCTCAATATTTATCTTCTGAATTCTTGTTTCTGTTCCCAATGCTCTAACAATAACGGTTATGGGGCTGAATAATTCAGGATTTATACCCCATAAAGTATAGAAACCTTGGCGAAATACTCCACGGTTTCATGAGTCATCCAGTAATTCTAATGCTGGTTTACTTCAATAAACCTAATTCCGCTGTACTTCAGTAAACCTAATCCCGGTTTATTGCTTTTTTAGTGTGGAGATAGGAGCTTGTGCAGCTTAGAGTGACTGGATGCCAATCCGGTATACTAAAATAGATCGTGTGACTATCCATGCGGCACACGGCTCATATTATTTACAACATTATGTAGGCCCTTTCATCAACTCAAATAAATATCTGTTAATGTAAGCCAAAAACCTTCTTAAATCATGTCTCATTAGCTACCTCAACTACTTCTACAATTCTCCAAAGTGAAAACATTCCATATAACTTTCAAGAATACGTAAGAACAAATCATACCTACAGCAAACCTTTCTGAGAATTGCAATATCCGTTTTTCGGTTTAACGTTTAAAAACTTAACCTTGGCGATTTTAACAGTTTGTGCATTGCGGGCATTGTGCAATTGTCACTAAAGGGTATACATAGTTTTCGGTGTAACCTTGAGCGAAAAAGAGTCTAGATTCCGAAGAGACAAACAAAGACGTCTATTCATAATGTGTAGCCATTACTAAGCTGTATTTCACTGATGATGCGGAATCTGAATGCACAAAATATACCTCTGGATTGTTGATCCTAATGGTAGAGTACTGCAGAACCGGATTCACACATTCGATAAACCTCCGAATAAGATAATTATCACGTAGAAAGTTCACCTCAAACTACAGGTTACAAGTGAATGGAAATGCATATATTAAACGACATATATTTCAAAGGACGAATCAGGAAACATTAAAAGCAAGTAAAATAGAAAACGAATCAGCAAGAATCAACAGATCAGTTCTAAGGTAGTGAATGCGGAAGACTGAGCACAGATAACAAACTCAGACCATAAACCTTAAGCTAAAAGCGACAGGAAACAGCGAAAAACTATAGATGTCAGGCCAATTGATACATAATAAGGCCACTATAGAGATTAGGTATATGATTCGATAACTATAGAACAAATGAGTAATTGATATCACAATACGTACACCTTACCAGCAGAATCACCCACTACCAACTTTAGGCGTCCGCGCGCCAACCTTTCATCGGAGTCCACTTCAGCATAGTTGAGCACATGAAGTGCAGTGATGGATGCTCCATCGATGTCGATTTTCAACTGCTGGAGAAGATTCAAGTCCCAGATCTGACCGCCCACGGAAAACTTGGGCACCAATTCGTAGAGCTCGATCGTACTACCGTAAGCCACACCGATGGTGTCATTTGCCCAGTAGGTGTGATTAACAGAGTCAAAGACACCAAACGCCAAAACCAAGTGGCTGTGTGTATCAGTCAACCTCTTTTGTAAAATGTGTTCACCGTTTAAAGTGTATAAAGATAAATGGTGTTCGTCTGAACGCAGGTATACGATACCGACATTGCCTGTACTATCGGAGATGTTAACGGATGTTCTATGGAGCAGCTCTTCTGTGGGGTGGATAGCGCGAATGAACTTGAAGCGGCGGAAATCCCACATGATAACAAAGCTGCTTGCATCCACGCTGACCCCAACTTTGAAGTTATTCGAGTAGCGCAACGCTGTGATGCGGTCAATATGTCCCCTAAGCACGCTTTGGAATTGAAGGGCAATCTCTGCAGCACCAACACATTTCCACACATTCACCAACCCGTCCTCGGACCCAGTCAAGATGAGTTTGTGTCCAACAGGTAGGATATATGTGATATTACTCGAGTGAAGGTTTAGAAAAGTGGTCAGGTTCACTATAAGCGACCCACTGTCGTATCTGCTTGCCTTGCGTACAAGCATACCATCCTCGGAGGTGACACACCCGGGACGGCCAACCCACTTTTTGCCGTTGCTACTGCGTTCGATCCGCTCAATAGGTAACTTGAGCTTGGACTCAAAAACAAGTTTCCCCGGTAACTTGGGTGTGCTTAAGTAATAGTTGGGGAGGTTTAAGATCTCCTTGCCGACATGGGCCTTTGGGAAGAGTTTGATTGGAGTTTGACCGAAATTGTTGATCATCCCAATGACCGCACGCTTCTCCACCTCGTCTTTAATATTGTCCAAGTTGATAGCCCCGTCATACGAGAGGTGGTGGAAGACATTCAATGCCTTGACAGCCTCCCGGCCCAGCTGTTTGAAACCGAAAATCAAGTCGATCCACAAGTGCAAGTGCGCAGACACATGTGGTGATTCCAATGCCTCTCTATTCTTAGCGATAAACAACTTGGGGTCGCCATGTGCCCACGGAGGGAGTTCCACGTTGTTTGCTGTTTTCCCCAGTTGAAGCGATCCCAACGCAAAGTTGTTGCTGTTCACTAAGAACCCGGGCAAGTAGAAAAACTCTGGTGTGAGTTCACGGACATCCGTAGTGTTATCCGCCAGCGCCAGGCGCCATGCCCGTTCCACAGAATTGAAAAGACGGTCTGCGTGGTCAAACTTTCCTCCTTGCAACAACAAATACAGGTGCACGTATGGCTTTAAACGGATAAGGTACAGTGTCACTATCATCGCCAGGGAGTAGTGGGTTCCATAGTGGAAAGGGGGAGCATTCGGATCTTCGAGCTGCTCCAATGCCTCGAAACGTTCCGCAAACTGCCGTGCTCTATTGGGCGATTGGGCACCCATGGGCTTGGATAAGTCACGAAAGGTTCTTGGATTCAGTAGATCAAGCTCTGTAGAGGTGTAGTCTGCAATCACCCAGGGGAACACAGGGTACTGTGTGAGGTCATTAAATGTTCTTCCAGCAAAGGTATTCAAGAGCATCAAGTAGTAGAAGTTCGACATCTCTCCGTTTCTCCATTTGCGTGTGGCGGTGGCCACTGCGGAGTTGACCGAAGACGACGCGAATGCTGTAGAGCTCGAGAACGCGGATGCCAACTTACTTGAAAACGACTGGTGCTGCAATGGTGTCGCTGGTTGTAGCAAATCACCCCCAGTTACAAACGAAGATAGCCTGTAGTGAATAGAGTCTCGCACTTTACTCAGAATGCATGTTACCAAAACACTGGCCCCATCGCTGAAAAACATCTCCAATGCGATGTCACGCAATAGGAAACGACGTTTCGATAAGCTGGTGAGCTTATCCAAGCTCCATGTCTTAGTCAGGTGACGCCCGCCCGCGTGGTTGTGGTGTGTAGGTTGCGACAGCTGGCTATTAACGAGTTGAAGAATTGGGTCGCGATGCTCTGACGGCGCATCCCACGAGTCAATAACATTCCCATCCAGACAGTGGAAGTAATTTTCTATAAGATAAAGATACTTCATTCCGAGAATCATAAGCGACTCCACGGGTACAAGCCCGTTGATCTGCGAAACGTTCCAAAGCGCACATATCTGGTCACCCACATAGAGACTCCGTATGACTTTACGGTTGCGGTCGAGTGTTTCCTCATCAAATTCACTCTCTGTTTCGTTGGACGGTACTTCATTTTGGGTGTTGTTTGCAGTAAGCCATGAATTCAATGGAGCTGGTTTCTGGAGTAGCGAGTTCATTGGAGTTGTGGATGTTTGGAGCCACGATTTTGGAGGGAGCTCATCGACAATCTCGAAATCGTTCATTGTTGACGACGTCGGTGACGTTGGCGACTGTATAGCTACAGGAACCGTCATCGGAACTTCGATCTCATACGATAGCCTTTCGTTTGCTGGTATCTGATCCTCTACAATCATACGTTTTCTCATCCGTTCGCCGCTTTCGATATAGTCCAATGAGTAACTCCAATCGTCCCGTCCAAATAACCTGCCAATCTCGATTTTAAGCAAATCATAATTAGCCATGAAGAAGCGGGTTTTTTCATTTCGATCCTGGATTGCACGGTTCAGCTTCACAATCTCACCACTGATTATCAGTGCCTTCAACTGATCACAGTCTTGTGCAAAAGATTGTACCCAAATGCTAATTTGAGGTTCACGGCTAAGTGTCACCTGGATCACGTCATTTACCAGGAGCTCGGTTTTGAGCAGCGACGCCGTTGCGAATTGCGTCAAGGTTTTGGTTGAAGCTCTCGCCAAACGAGCCCAACTTTCTTCATCATTCTTTGTTGCCAAATTCTCCATGAGTTCATTCAATGCACGCGACTCGGTAAATTCCAAGTTGTGCATCAAATGGCATGTGCGTAGAAAGTTGAATAAATCCTCACGTACCTTTTGTTGTTCGGGTGCTCGTAGAACCAAAAACCTCCCCACAATCACATACAACAATTCCTTCAACTGTGCTGGCAGAAGCATGCTGAGGATGGTCACCTGGCGATAGAGCAAAAGCTTACACATTGCGAAAAAGTCTGGTGCTTGTTTAGCCTCCAAGAGAAGCAAGTTGTGTAACTCACGTTGTAATTGCACAGTCAGCAGTTGGTCGATTTCCACAAGGGCAAGAACGCACACAGTGACACTATGTATGTCCTTTGGTGCCACACGGTAGCCCTTTTGCAAGTGCTCGGAAATGTAACGCACTGGGAGCTGTGTGCAACTACGCACAAATGCTCTTTCGTTGAATATAAAGTTGGATACACTCACAAATTGCCCAACGTGTTCAAACACCCGGGGGAACACACGGTCGTACGCCAACGTCTGCGTGAAGGGTGTCGTTGCATCGAAAACAGCACCGAAATTGTCGTTTGTGAAACTGGAAATAAAGATATCAGATAACACCTCAGTCAAGTGCTCGAGCGGTTGCGCATTGTTCCCAAGAACAAGATTACCCAACACCTCAAACGCTCCATCCAAAAATACAGACGAAAAGAAGAATGTAGGGTTTCTCTGGAAACCCGCAGCGACAAACTCCGCGTAGCCATTTACCAAGTGGATCCCGTTGAGAACCGTCGAGTTGGCCATGGTTTTGACTATACTAGGAGGAAGAAGCGTAGGGGTATCATCGTTTATCGATTCAGTGGTGGTGGTATCAAGCAAACCTGGACTAGCATTATTGGCCAATTCACTAGTATTATCAAGCTCTTCACTTTGGCCAAGTTCTTGGTCAACCTCTAAAGTGAGTTTGCTCATCAACTTATCAGCGTCGCTGATGATTCTAATTTCTGAGGCTGCCGAAGACACCATTGAGTTTAACAACAAGATGAATTCAGGCATCACCAACGTAGCCAGTTGGTTCCACACAGCAGCCAACGAGTCTCCGTGCACGTTTGAGTCGAACGCAGCGTTTGTCACTGCGCGCACAACATCGTCACTACGCCACCAACTGCGAAGGTGGTAATGGAGAATATCCAAACCATGGTTGGAGTCAAAGAAGCGACGGATGATGTGTGAGCCAAGTACACGAAGCAAACGTGAAAGAAGACGGACTGCGCAAACAACCACTGTGGTGGATTCGTCTTCCCCGAGCACTCGGCTCACGTCCTCCTTGGGAGCCGAGCTCTTGAATTGCTTGGGATTTCGTTTAGGCAGTCCGATTCTAGAGTTACTCTCGCTAATGGCCAAGCTGGCCCTCTTTCTGGCGATATTTCTCCTATTTGCTTCGTTTGTCAAATGACTTGTGCCAAGTAAGAGCAATATCCAGTGTACAGTGATGGATCTCAGGAACTTTTTCAACGTCTTGATCAGAGAACATGAATCGCACAACACCTGGGTTAATCCCTTTAGAATGGATACCCCACACTTCCATGTGTCTCCGTATAACGAATAGATGATGTACAACAGCACCAGGCGGATTGTTTCCACCAGCGAGTCCGCCCTGACGATGATCGTCAACGTTGAAGCTAAGCTGTTAATGATCTCAGACAGTGCATCTGCTAGTCTTGGAGATTTCATAAACTGTAGGAGTTTTTTAAGTAGCTTTAGCTTGGTAAACTGTGCGATGTTGTATTCGCGTTCCGCGGAAGCCCTAATAAGCAATTGTATGTGAGTGAGAACCAATTCAAGTTGTCCTGAAGAGTACCAAAGATCGAAATGAAGAAGCAACAGGCGGTACATTGGTGGGTTGCACACCACCAGCGAAAGGGGATTCTCGTTCTGTCCACTGTGTTTCAACACTGTAGCAAGTACATCAGTTGAAGAAGTTTTCGCTAGTAGAATGGCCAATACGGAGTAGCCGTTGATATTTTCAAACTCTTTGCGTAGTCTCCAATTGTTATTTATGACGGTTAGGAGTAGATCTATAGAAAGTAGGGGGTCATCCAATGATGCTTCGACCAAGCGAAGAAGAAGGGAGGCTCCGCCAATGGTGTAGAGCGACGTATTCAACGAAGGCCCCAGGTACAAAACAATGGAAGAACCAATTGTGGAACTCAGGTTTTCCAAATCCAATGTGAAAAGTTCGTTCGAATCAAAAACCACATACTCTTGTTTCATAGGGTGGAGGGCTTGTACGATTGCTTCCTCATTCTCATACTTGGATGCGATACGCACAAACGCACAAGGGTCAAGGTGGTTCAATAAGTTCAACAAATTGTCCCTTGTGAATTCCTTGTGGTCCCACTCGTACCCGAGTCCCAAGTTGTATAATAAAGAAACCCATTCAATGGACATGCAAATGTTAAGAACAGTGATATTTTTCACCAACACCTGTTCTGGGTGATTGAGGCTAACCATGTTCCAGTCTGTAAGAAGCTTGGCGAGTTTCGGGCTCGGTATCAGCTCGCAGTACTCGCCATCTATATAAATGTTCAAATTCCGACTGTCGTATGTAAGCACCACATGGGAGAACCCTGTTCCAAGTGACCGTTGGTTAAATGTGATCACCTCGGTACCGATCTGTACTTCAAACTGCGCATTCTCAATTATTCTTAGTGTAAGCAGCGTGTTGCCTGTTCCTAGTTGTATGATATCTATGGAGTCGCACGCTGCGGGTGGCTTGAACCAAGCCTGTATGGAGAAGTAGCGTTTCATCGGCGAAGATATGGGAAAATCAGCATTCAAAATGGAAAACCGAAAGTGTGACGGGTACTCGTGGAAGGCATTTAGTAAAAGTCTCAATACCGTAGGACGCATTGTAGAATCGTTAGTGGCTAGAATAAGTAACTGCTTCAACATACCAACATCATCACACCCCAATTCGAAAAACAGCACTACAAGCCGCTCGAGGTACTCGCTGAGTATCCCACTGTCACTCTCCCGCGAGTGCTGGATGTACTCGTCAACCAAAAACAGCTGTACATGGGTCTTGTAGAGCCCAATCTTGATCGTCGTGAACTGCAAAAGATACAATATCAATTCAAACATAATGGTCTGAAAATCAGCGTACTCGCTAGTCATTTGGATAAGCTCGTGTACGAGTTTCTTGAAGGCTTGCGTGTAATCGTTGGGGTCACTAGAGGCACGCACCCCGGCCACAACCTCCTCCGCAAGCACGCTAACTATATCAGGGTTGCCGTCAATCTCTAATTGCCAGTTTAACAACACATCCTCCCGCAATTCACAGAAGGGAAACACCTCCTTGCATAGGAAATGCACCAAATCTGTGTCGGTCTGGTTCATCCTGTTAATGCTCTCTGTATTATATGTGTCACGTGAATACTATGTTGTTTATGTACTTTGCGCGATGTGCGACATTTGTGTCGGGCGACATGGTGCCTATCTCTTGCACTCCAATCTTCCTTCAATCTCTGCTCTATTCAATCCACTCTTTTTCCACTTCTATTCAATCAACTTTTCTTTCTGTTCTCAACCTGCTTTTATGCAACTCGTCTGTCTTTCTAACATCTACACTACAGAAAATTCTGATAAACATCTATCTATAACTCGTTTATCTCACTAAGGTTATCATTATCGTAATTAGTTTCTCCTAGCACAGGGGACGACGATACTTCTTGTTTCCCATTTCCTCTAATTTGGAGGAACTTTTTGGATTTTTCATTTTTCAGAATCAACCGCTGTTTCCTGGTGTTCCCTTCATCATCCGAGTCTTCCATGTCTCTATCGCTTTTCTCGTCCTCGTAATCGAATTCGTCCTCATCAACATTGAACTGCGCTGTTTTACGTCGAGACTTCTTCTCTGTGGAATGCTTGAATTCGAAAACCTTGTACGATGATATTTGGGCAATGATCTGCTCAATCGAAGCACGCTCAGTTGCCCGCTTCGTCGAATACGCCTCTCGGCCACCGCCAATCGCATTCGCTAACTCAACTCCACCCAAATATTCTTTGCTCGTACGTTTACGGTAAAATAACAAATAAGCAGCTCCAGTGATGCTCTGGCGTGGATCAGACACTTCGCTCACACGGCTGTCATCACAATAGTACCACTTGTCATCCCTGAAATTCTTTACGTAAGCAGTGTAGTGTCCTCCTCCAAGTCCTCCATAGTGATTGTCAACACCAATCAAATCATAGATTTGATCTTCTCCATAACCGCTGCTTGCCACATACTCAGACATATCCAACCCCTCAATAGGGAAATCAATCACCATATCGATCTTGTCGCTAAAAGCCCGTGCGCTGTGAAATCTCTTCAAATGAATGGTTAAGAGATCACCAGTCTTCCATATTTGAATGGTCTTGGTCGCCTGCTTATGTTCCTTACAACGCGGACAGTACCACAAGTCATGCTCTCCAAGAATCTCCGGCACTCCGAACATCCTCAAACACTCATGGAGTGAAACCTTGGTGCTGCGCTGCTTCTCAAACCTCGCACGATTGGCTTCAAGTTCAGGGTTGGCGATGAAAGGCGCGTTGGCGCCCCATGTTTGCGATTCCAACTTTGCAAAGAACCGCCCATGCACTTCCAGGTTCCAGTCACAAACCAATATCGACTCCGAGTCCACCAAAAATCCTTTAAAATTATCCCCAATAGGAGAGTTCGCAGTCAGTGGCTTCACAGATTCCAGTGCCGTTTCTTCACCAAATAGACTACCCAATGGTTGCTCTTCGTCTGACAGCGAAAGCAGCTGCTGATCTGATATATTTAGTTTTTCCTCTTGAAGATTGTTGCCTTCAATCGACTTCAACCCATCCAGGAGTTGATTGAATCTGTCTTCAGTAGTGGCATCCGCTGCAACACTATCTTTCAGACTGGACTCACCTTCAAAATCGGCATCGGTTCCAGAAACTTCAATGTTACTGTCTTCAGCCAACCTTGCCTTTTCAGACTTATACTTTTGATAATGGTACAAGTTGCGCTTCCTTTCTGGAAGTCTATCTGCCAACAACTTGAATTCTCTAATTTGTGGTCTATGAAGAGGTACATTCACCAAGCTTGGCTCGGCCTTATAACGAAGCTTTGTTTTACCAACTCTAATTGAAAATCCAAAGTCGCCATCAAGATATGGGTTAGCAAGGGATATGTCCAGGGCCGCGTCATCAATTTCATCAAAGTCTGAAGCCTCGTACTGATCCTTCTCCACATAATTATCCATACCCATCAACACTTCACTATGGACATCATTAATGTTCAAGTTGGTCAATATACTAGCTTGTAATTCCAACTTCTTGCGTATGGCACCAAAGCTTGAGGCTTCGCGATCACTCAAAACGATGAACAATGGAATTGCAAACAAATCAGTAATCTTATAAGATTTATCTGGGTCTTCGACCGCATGCAATACTGGCACAATAACGTCCCCGACATTATGGGGAATGTAATAAACAAAAATCTCATCGCAGTCTTTAATGATATCACCTATTGGCAAAAACTTATTTCTGCTTGAGTCCATTTGAAAATCACAATGGAACAGATTACGAAAGAGTTCATACAAAAAGAGATGATCAGATGGCACCTTAAAGAATTTGGCAAGGTATAGTTTAAGATCATCGTAGTTTGCACTCTTGTCGAGTTCAACTTCCAACTTGAAGATACGAGAGGAGTTGAGTTGTTGATCTGAAAGATCCACAATGGTGAATTTGTGGTACCACTTTTTGCTTATGGGGAGAGGAAGTGTCAAGTCATTGAAAGGATCAAAAGTGATTGAGGTTTTCGAGCATGTAGGACAGACCAACGTCGATTGATAGAGACCAGTGAACAAGTCAACAATGACAGAATCATTTCTCAATTTATGTTGCTCCCAACACTTGGTTGCAAGGCTAGCAATAGCCACTTTATTACCGACATCATCGTCACCAAGTTCAGGTTTTTCTGTGTATGGTTTATTGTGAATTCTATTCAAGTCTTCGTGTATGGCATCTAGAAGCCAGCTGAGGAATTCCTGGGAGTCTTGTTGCATATACCCGCTGAACATCAGGGAGTAACGACCTATTGTCAGCTTAAAGTCTCTAGGTGAGATACTGCCTGTGTTTGTGATATCGAAGGAAGTTTTTAGCAAGTTTCCAAACAGGTTGGCGACATTTCCTCTGTTTCCCAACGGGTTATCATAGTTCAATTCCAGTTTGTATAAATCGAAGAGAAAATAGTAATTAATTTCTGGAATATGGAGCAAGCACTGTAGAGCCAGGTTCATGTAACAAGTGTTACCCAAGTTATTCAAGCCCAAGTTACCACCCTTCAGGAGGGTATCATCTGCACCAAGTTGGAACGGCAGATCTAACGTGTAAGTGTCCAAGGGGAATTGTTTCAGGGTTTTATTGTAGGATTCGATAAGCAAGTGGTAAGATTGGGATGTTACACTTTGCAGGGCCAACGACTGGTTGAAGATTCCTTGGTGGATGAGAGACTTTTGTTTGATATCAAACACAAAGGTATTACGCGAAATAAAAGCCGCCGTACCATTGTAGTCAAAGAACCATACTCTGATTGGAGTTTGTTGTTGGTTTTTGCGCAATTTCGAGCGTATTTCATCTAGCAATTCACTAAACTTACGGGTCTGGGATACAGATATTGTCGGCGCAGGATCGACCGCCAGCAGTCGTGAGGGAGCATGTGAATTCAGTGCTGTCAACAGGTGGAGGTAGAATACAGGAGGGTGGCGTTCAATCTCTTTTGTCCCAGTTTCGGGGTTATTAATAATGCAACGAGTAACAGGTTTACCAACGATTCCAAACCACTCTTCAAAGTACTTGAAAATCGGCGGTGAGATGTTGTATGTGCCCACTGGCTCGTTATTCTCGTCGTATAGATGCCCATCTTTGTCGACAATCAGGGTACAATCAACAGAGCCCAAGAGGGTTTTCAACTCCGCCATGCTGGAACATTCAGCATTAAGAAACATGGTTATAAAACTTGTTGGAACTAGATACCACAAGTCGCCCTCGTCACCCGTGTTTCCTGTTTCTAATAACTTGCGAATGAGAAGTCGATTGGCTTCAAGTTGCTTCCTATAGCTCTCGGCACTAGGTTCGTCTTCGTCAGATCCAGACGTATACAAGGAATCACTCAGATCAATCTCATTTGACAACCCCTTGGAATCGCCGACCACTGCTGGAACTATAGATCCCCCAGATACATCAGTCAATTCACTTCCATCACTCATGATCGGTTTTGTTTGGTTGTTTTTCTACTTGAAAATGAAAAAAAAGTATTACATATAAATTGAGTATTAAGGCGACATTGCAAAATAACACACATACAAACCCACAAACTACCACAGTTTGTCGACTTCAATATATGTATTCAACTTATAAAACCAGTATTACAAGGGTAATCTATTTTTTTTTTTGCATTGCAGTGTAACTCAAGTTAGAGGTTTTTTGGAAAGGGCCTAGAATCTATCGGTGGAACAAACTAGATGAACAAAGTAGAGTGTGTTAAAACAAAAAAATTCACCCTCTATTTAGATACAGGTAAGGCGTGTCCTGGAATTCCTTGTGTGATCAGATCGATTTGAGCAGCCCGAAACGAGATAGTTTATGTTTCGAATCATGGTAATATAGTAGAGTTGGTGTGTTTTGGGAGATTCGCTTAAAAGTTTCCTCTCATTGGAATTTTAAGTTGCACTTTTGCCATTTTCTTGAAAAAAATATACATACATAAAGCAAAAAAAATAACACGACTGTTGTGAAGCTTAAATGAAGTTTCATGTAAATGGAGCGGAGGTGGGAGTGATGTGACCCTGAAAAGGTTTCCAGGAACACAAAAAAAATTAGTTAGCTGCAAAATGGCATAAAAAAATACGAGCGAATATAGAAAATAACATGAAACAAGGCATGGTTTACTAGGATTCCCATTCATGTAATGATAGAACACAGTGAAGTACGGGACATGAAACGTAAAATTATTGGCAATATATTATCAAGAGGATGCAATATAATCACAATAATAAGAAACTTTGAAAAAATACCATTAAAGCAGGATAATATAATATACTCGTCACTAAAATACCACTTCTGTATTGGTATACTTAACCAATTAGATGGACATAGTTGTGAAAATGATACAACCTTATGAGTTATCAATTAGTATCTGTATTTATCATTAGTATCTGTGTTTGTCATTACTATCTGCATTATCACTAAGTATCTGCATTGTCAACTAGCATTATCAATTGGTTATTTATTCTTTGGGTTAAATAACCTTAAATGTACCTTTATACTGAGGCGGCTAATCAGGGGCTAAACATGCATCAACGGTATACCGGATTGTGTAGAGCTTCGTCGACATGTTTTTTTAAGGGTTATTATTGACATCTGAAACCGTTGTATTTTGGTTAAGACTCTTGTCTACTAAATCACAATCGAAAGAAATGTGATTTCTTTTGCATTATTCGTTACGGCATATAATGTAGCCTATATATTTATGGGGAATGGTGTATAGCCTATATTATGTTTGAATCCAGGTGCAGGGTTTCTTGTCATCGCTTGCAAAATTTCGAACTTTGGCCTTTCACATTCATTTTTATAAATATATCTACACATATTCAGAATTTATCATTTCTATGAAACATACAAAAACTAAGCTTCGAGTACTCCTATAATGCAATTCAAGTTGTCTTATTGAATTTACTTTTTTGGTATATGTCTGACAAATTTTCACAAAAAACAGGAGGGATAAATATCAGTAATTCATTTCACAAATAGCATTTCAAATTCAACTAAAGTTATAGCTATTTAATTCAATAGATATTGTACCATTTCAGGCAATACGTTCACAAGATACCCAATAACCCACTTCGTACAAAAACGCGCGTATATTTAAGCGTATATATATCTCTATAAACTCCATTCTAGTTCAGCCTTTTTGCCTTCAAATTGGCAATCAGTATAGCATTTTGTAATTGCTCCAAGGTCAAATTACCATCTCCATTTACCAATGAAACCCTCTTCAAAGAACCGTTTTCTGTGGAAATGACTGAAACTCTAGACAAAATCCCAGTTTCTTCTGCGTCACCCTCCAAATCGGCTAAAAGAACCTGCTTATCTTCTACATTGGCAACACCAAAGTTGCTTGGGGAACCGATGGCCTCTTTATTGATTGCAAGAGGCACTAAGATGGATTTATCCAAACACAACTTAACATCATCTTGTTTCACAAAACCACGTTTGTTTTTAGCATTCACTTTGGAGCCCATCAGTATCAGCATGTTATCCTCGACAATGTAGACACGAGGCAAGCTGCTTTCTTCCAAAGCACGCATGATGCTAGAGTATATAAGATCGAACATGGCAGATGTCAGTCCAGAACGAGAGAGCACTTGAACATGTACTTGTAAAACATACTCATAGTCCTTACTATTCGACTTGAACATAGCAGCATCGTTTCCATAGAGGATTTCATCTCCTGCCTGTACACCCAAGTCAACGTTCAACGACTCACTTGGAATGAGTTTACTATGGTAGATAGTTTCATGCAATTGCTGGGAAAGGATCATCTCTTCATCAGTAGGTTCCCCAATACGTCCCCTCTGTACTTCAACAATGGGCCATATTGTGGAATATGGTTCACTAGCATGGATCTTTTCATGGAGAGCAACGCTCACAGCTGTGATGATTGTAGTCTTACCGGACTTGGTCACGTTTGAGCTTATTATGTTATCACCTTTAATGGCATTCAGCAGCGATATGTGTACCGGCTTGAATTCAGTAAAGTTTCTAAGCGATGGACGAATACCGAGACTTAAGTGTCTTTGAAGTGAGATCTCAGGCGATATACGTGCCAAAACCTCTGGTGGGAATGAGATTTGCTTCATGTCTACTTCACTGTGAAAATTTACTTTTGTTTTTCATGCAGGCATCTCGGCCTTTGGAAGCGATGAGGGTTTTGTTAGGTGAGAAAACAACACTGGGATTCTTAAGAACGGCATTACCAGTGATTATTTTAGAGAACACCAATGGAGTTTTTGAAGAGAGCCACTAATTGATGACTTGAAAGAAAATTTTTGTTATATCAAGAAACCAAGAGAGAAGCTTGACCTAAAAGTTGGTTTGATGTGGGATTTCTCCATTTGTAAAAAGACCTCTGCTGAACTAAGCCATAAGAAAAGCAAGTGTAAATGCCTTGGATCCCCACCAAAAAGCCTATTTTACATTGTCGATCTGCTGGAACATAACGCTACCTGGTGTAAATTATAAAATGGCTTTTCGGAAAACCGAGAAACACTAATTTGTGATTTGCACCCACTATTATAAGAAATTGCAACCTGAACTGAACGAGCACGATATTGTCCAGTTTAGTTGAGAAATTTGTATGAGAAAAGGCAATGCAACCAGGAGTTTTTGTGGCTCTTCAATTATTGTTACATTTGAAAATATGTTGTAGATTTGCTTGGATTACTGATTATGGAAGGTTTATCCACTAGATATTTAATAGAAGAGTTTTAAAGATCCACGAGAAGAAGTACTAGTGGAGATTGGTTAAGAGTCGAGTTCGGAAAGAGCACAGGAAGACCCAGGAAGAGCACAGGAAAAGCCCGGGAGGAGCCTTGGAGGAGCCGGGGAAGAGCTTGAAAGAAATTGGAGTTCACAGTAATTATAAGTAGGTATACGAGAAAGCTAATGTGAAATACGAATCCAATAAGAGGAATATACGGAGAACTATGTGATAGTGTTTTATAAAACCCAAGAAAAAGCAAAATATATAGCCCAAGCCGTTGTAATACTTCAGGATCGACCGAAACAGGATATTACCGATTTTTATAACCACGGATGCAACATGATTCGTTCATTGGCTAAAGATTAAATTAATAATCTGATGGTACCTCGGGGACATCCGTAGTGCAATATTCATATATAGAGTGAGTCATACAGGAGAGGCTTTAGAAAAAAAAAAGTAGAGCAGTTGGTGCAGGAAGAAACCAGGGACTTTAAACCAAAGACGAGAGTATGAGGGTGGGTATGAAGACAGAGAGGAGAAGACGATTAACGCCCCATGTGACCGAGAAGCCACTTATACACAGGTAGATTTTTGGATTTCCTATATAAAAATAAGAATCTTCTGATTAACGGCTTTTCCCGACCTGCGCGTAATTGGATAAAACATGTGCTATGATGAAAAACAAAACATGTAACATAAAATTCGAAACTAATAGAGAACATCAATGGATAGGCGTGAGAAGTTTATGGCTTACATCATATACCACCTACCTTTGTTTCGCGGAATTCTTACACTCTTTCTTCTTGGAATTCCTTAGACGTCTATAAATCAGCTATATAATTCCCTTTCATCGGCCCACCTCCGCCGAGGATCTTAGCCAAATTTGGTGCGCACGACTTATCGTACATTTGTTTTATGCTTGCAGTATTAGACTTTTTGTTAGCGGGCCGGAAATCTAAAAGTGGGGACCAAAAAATGCGACTACCCCAAGTAAAAAGCCCAACTCTAAAAAAACTACTGTGGTCAGGAGGAGAATAAACTTCCGAATCTGCATCCAATGGATGACTCTTCTGACAATCCGTGAGGATTGTTTAAAAGGAAACAGACAAGCAACAGGTGTGTCGTCCCCACATCGGACTCGTAAAACAGAAATTGGGTGCCTATCATACCTCAGAACGTTGTTAAATCTATGACATCACCATGACTCAAGTGATTCATTTTTCCTGACCAAATCAGCGCCTCCCATTGGACAATGATTAGATAACATCAGGCTAGGCAAATAAAGTACACAAACAGAAAAAAAAAACACACATAAAAAAAAGAGTACAAGTTTTCCTGAATCGGAGTAAGTTAGACATATAAATTTCAGGAGAAATCGCCCTCTTTAAATTTTTTTTATTTGGATTTTTGTTGCAAAAAAATTTTATATAGATAGATGGCCTCTTATGTTAACCAAGAGGACTTGATCCCTAAAGTGTACAAGTATGATGAGGTGCCAGAGAACACCTCCTGGGCCTCAACACTTCCTACAGCGAAGGGTCTTTACAACCCAGAGTTGGAGAAGGATGCATGTGGTGTTGGTTTCACCTGTCACATTAAAGGTCAACCGCTGCACAAGATTGTGACTGACGCTCGAAGCTTACTTTGTAATATGACCCATAGAGGAGGTGAGTTAAACCCCAAGGACGGTGATGGTGCAGGTTTGCTTTCGTCCATCCCACACAAGTTTTTGGCGCGCGAATTCAAATACCATTGTGATGTTGACTTACCTCCACTTGGACAATACGGTACAGGTAACATCTTTTTCAAAAAGGATGACGCTATTTTCGAAAAACTGAAGCAGACTTTTGAAAGTATCGCTTCCCTGTTGGGTTTAGCTGTTCTCGGATGGAGACACGTGCCTCACGACTCAACCATCTTGGGCCCAGCCTCTCTCTCTAGAGAACCACTCATCTTACAACCTGTTATTGTCTTGCAGGAACTCAAAAACCAGCAAACTTCGTCAGCTGAATTTGCTAAATACCAGAAGGAATTTGAAAAGAAATTGTTCATTTTGAGAAAACAAAGTTCCCACGCTATTGGTTTGCACAACTGGTTCTACATTTGTTCTCTCAGTAATAAAACCATAGTATACAAGGGTCAATTGGCACCAAACCAAGTTTACGCTTACTACCACGATTTGGTCAATGCAGATTATGAAGCCCACTTTGCATTGGTGCACTCACGTTTCTCCACAAACACATTCCCCCTGTGGGACAGAGCTCAACCTTTGCGTTGGGCGGCCCACAATGGTGAAATTAACACATTGCGTGGTAACAAGAATTGGATGCGTGCAAAGGAGGGTGTCATGAGCTCAGAATTGTTTGGTGACGAACTCGACAAATTATTCCCTATTATAGAAGAGGGTGGTTCAGATTCCGCGGCTTTCGACAATGTCTTGGAATTACTTGTTACCAACGGTGTCTTGTCCCTCCCAGAAGCTGTCATGTTGCTTGTCCCAGAAGCTTGGCAAAATGATAAGAATATTGACCCTAAGAAGAGGGCTTTTTACGAATGGGCTGCATGTCTTATGGAACCTTGGGATGGCCCTGCATTGTTCACCTTCGCAGATGATAGATACTGTGGTGCAAACTTGGACAGAAACGGTTTGAGACCGTGTCGTTACTATGTCACCGATGACGACATGATGATTTGTGCTTCGGAAGTTGGTGTCATCGATGTCGCACCTGAACGTGTCTTGCAAAAGGGTAGATTGCAACCTGGTCGTATGTTGCTTGTCGATACCAAGGAGGGTCGTATCGTTGATGACCGTGAGTTGAAGAAATCAGTTGCTCTGCGCTTTGATTTTAAGTCTTGGGTCATGGCAAATATGATCACAATGAATGATTTGTGCGCCAAATTGTCTACAAGAGACGTTGAGTTGAGCTCAAATAAGTCCCTTGTTAAAGATATCACAGTTCAAACCGACCCTAGATTGGTTGCCTTTGGTTACTCTCACGAACAGGTTTCGATTGTCTTGGCCCCAATGGCTGAAGGTAAGGAAGCATTGGGTTCTATGGGTAACGATAATGCTTTGGCCTGTATCTCCGAACAACCAAAGTTGCTCTATGACTACTTCCGTCAATTATTTGCCCAAGTTACCAATCCCCCAATTGATCCAATCAGAGAAGAAATTGTTATGTCCTTGGAATGTTATGTTGGTCCTCAAGGTAATTTGTTGGAAATGAAGCCAGACCAATGTAACAGATTGTTACTCAAGTCTCCAGTATTGAACACCACCGAATTGTCTGCCATTAAAAACATTGAAAAGGTTTATCCAAAATGGTCTGTAGCAAACATTGATATAACCTTTGACAAACTGGAAGGTATTCAAGGTTACATCAACACCATTGACAGAATCTGCCAAGACGCTTCCAAGGCCTTGGCTGATAATCATCAGGTTCTTATTTTGTCTGATTTATTGACTAGCTCCCAAAGATTGCCAATATCTGCTTTAATCGCCACTGGTGCTGTCCACCACCACTTGGTTAGACAAAAGCAACGTTCCAAGGTTGCACTTATTATAGAAACCGCCGAAGCCAGAGAGGTTCACCACGCTTGTTGTCTTGTCGGTTATGGTGCTGATGGTATTAACCCATATTTGGCTCTTGAAACTTTACTTAGAATGAAGGATGAAGGCTTGATCAAAAATGAATCCTTGACCAGCGACAAGATTGTTGCTAACTATAAGAAGGCTGTCGATGCTGGTATCTTGAAGGTTATGTCTAAGATGGGTATTTCAACCTTGGCTTCTTATAAGGGTGCTCAGATTTTCGAAGCTCTTGGTGTCGATAACTCTGTTGTTGATCGCTGTTTTGCTGGTACCGCTTCGAGAATTAAGGGTGTCACATTTGAATACATTGCACAAGATGCCTTCCTGATGCACGAACGTGGTTACCCCACCAGAGACACCATCAAGCCAGTGGCATTACCAGAAACTGGTGAATATCATTGGAGAGATGGTGGTGATGCTCACATCAACGAGCCTGCTGCTATTGCCCTGATTCAAGATGCTGTCAGAAACAAAAACGAAAAAGCATACGAAGCTTACTCTAAGAAGGAATATGAAGCTATCAAGAACTGTACTTTGCGTGGTTTGTTAGATTTTGAAATTGATGCTCAAAAGCTGGTCCCTATCGATCAAGTTGAGCCATGGACCGAAATTGTTCGTCGTTTCTTCACTGGTGCCATGTCTTATGGTTCCATCTCTATGGAAGCCCACTCTACTTTGGCTGTGGCTATGAATCGTTTGGGTGGTAAGTCAAACACTGGTGAAGGTGGTGAAGACAGTGCCCGTTCTAGTGTCAATGAAAATGGTGATACTATGAGATCTGCCATTAAGCAGATTGCTTCTGGTAGATTTGGTGTTACATCTTATTATTTGGCTGATGCTGATGAATTGCAAATTAAGATGGCCCAGGGTGCCAAGCCTGGTGAAGGTGGTGAATTGCCTGGTCACAAGGTTTCCAAGGAAATTGGTAAGACAAGACACTCTACCCCAGGTGTTGGTTTGATTTCACCACCACCACATCATGATATTTACTCCATTGAAGATTTGAAGCAATTGCTTTATGATTTGAAATGTGCCAACCCAAGAGCTAGAACATCTGTTAAGTTGGTTTCCGAAGTTGGTGTCGGAATTGTGGCTGCTGGTGTTGCTAAGGCTGGTTCTGAAAACATTTTAGTCTCTGGTGGTGATGGTGGAACTGGTGCTGCCAAGTTGACTTCCATTAAGTATGCTGGTTTGCCATGGGAATTGGGTCTTGCTGAATCTCATCAAACCTTGGTGTTGAATGATTTGAGAGGTAGAGTTATCTTACAAACTGATGGTCAAATTAGAACAGGACGTGATATTGCCATTGCTTGTTTGCTTGGTGCTGAGGAATGGGGTTTCGCTACTACTCCTTTGATCGCTATGGGTTGTATCATGATGAGAAAATGTCACTTGAACACTTGTCCTGTTGGTATTGCTACCCAAGACCCAGAATTGAGAAGAAAGTTTGAAGGTACCCCCGAACATGTCATCAACTTCTTCTACTACTTGGCTAACGAATTGAGAGGAATTATGGCTAAGTTGGGTTTCAGAACCATCAATGAAATGGTTGGTAGAGCCGACAAGTTAAAGGTTAGAGAAGACTTGAGAAATACCAAGAATTCTAACATTGATTTGTCTCCTATTTTGACGCCTGCTCACACTATTAGACCAGGTGTTGCTACCCACTGTGTCAGAAAGCAAGACCACAAGTTGCACGTTAGAATTGACAACAAGTTAATCGATGAGTCTGAATTGACTTTGGCGAAGGGTTTGCCTGTTACCATTGATTGTGATGTTGTGAACACTGACCGTACTTTGGGTACGACTTTGTCTTACCGTGTCTCTAAGACTTTTGGTGAGGCTGGTTTACCACACGATACTATTCATGTTAACGTCAAGGGCTCTGCTGGTCAATCTTTGGGTGCTTTCTTGGCTCCAGGTATCACTTTGGAATTGGAAGGTGACGCCAATGATTACATTGGTAAGGGTTTGTCTGGTGGTAGAGTTATTGTCTACCCACCTAAGGAATCCCAATTCAAGGCTGAGGACCAAATCATTGCTGGTAATACCGCTTTCTTTGGTGCTACTTCCGGTACTGCCTTTATTAGTGGTATCGCAGCTGAAAGATTTGCCGTCAGAAACTCTGGTGCTACTATTGTTGTTGAAGGTACCGGTGACCACGGTTGTGAGTACATGTCTGGTGGTCGTGTTGTTGTTCTTGGTAACACTGGTCGTAACTTTGCTGCTGGTATGTGTGGTGGTATCGCTTATGTCTTGGACATGGCTCAAGACTTTGCTGACAAGGTCAACACTCAGACTGTTGAATTATCTCAAGTCACTGAACCAACTGAAATTGCTTTCTTGAGAGGTTTGATTGAAGACCACCGTCACTACACCAACTCTGATGTTGCTGATAAAATCTTGAATGATTTCAACAGAATCTTGCCACGCTTTGTCAAGGTTTTGCCATATGACTACAAGAAAGTGTTGGAGGAAGAAAAGAAAAAGGCCGAATTAGCCAAAAAGAACGAATTGAACACCTTTTTGAAATCATTCAAGGAGGACCCAGAATCCGATGTCACCAATGGTGAAGCTGCGAAGATTAAGAAGGGTCACGTTCACCGTCCTTCTAAGGAAGCTGCTGCTAAGGAACCAAAATTGTTGGATGTTGAGGACACCATTTTGGACACTACCTTGGAAAAGAAGTCTGTTCAAAAGCTTGATAAGCTCAAGGGTTTCATGAAATACAAGCGTCGTAACGAAAAGTACAGACCAGCTCAACAAAGAACTAAGGACTGGAATGAAATGACTTCTCGTTTGACCAAGGAAGAGTTATCACACGAAACCGCCAGATGTATGGACTGTGGTGTTCCTTTCTGTACTTCTGATACCGGTTGTCCTATTTCAAACGTTATTCCAAAGTGGAATGAATTAGTTTTCCAAGACAGATGGTACGATGCTTTGCAGCGTTTGATGATGACTAACAACTTCCCAGAATTCACTGGTAGAATTTGTCCAGCTCCTTGTCAAGGTGCATGTGTCTTGGGTATCAATGAAGAGCCAGTCAACATTAAGTCTGTTGAATGTGCCATTATTGACCATGGTTTTGAGCAGGGTTGGATCAAGCCTAACCCACCAAGTGTTAGAACTGGAAAGACTGTAGCTATTATTGGTTCTGGTCCTGCTGGTTTGGCCACTGCTGACCAGTTGAACAGAGCTGGTCACTTGGTTACTGTATACGAGAGATCTGACAGACCAGGTGGTTTGTTGATGTACGGTATTCCAAACATGAAATTGGACAAGCGTATTGTCAAGAGAAGAACCGACTTGTTGGCTGCTGAAGGTATCACTTTTATCTGTAACACTACTGTTGGTGAAGACATTGAAGTTGAAGAATTGAAGCAAAAGTTTGATGCTGTTGTCTATGCTGTTGGTTCTACTATTCCAAGAGACTTGAGAATCCCAGGCCGCGAATTGAACAACATCAACTTTGCTATGCAATTGTTGCACTCCAACACCAAGGCTTTGTTGGAAGAAGACTTAGACGACATTAGAAAGAGTTTGGAAGGTAAGCACGTTGTTGTTATTGGTGGTGGTGACACTGGTAACGATTGTCTTGGTACTGCTACCAGACACGGTGCTGCTTCTGTTACTAACTTTGAATTGTTGCCAAACCCACCAACCACTAGACCAAAGGACAACCCATGGCCACAGTGGCCAAGAATTTTCAGAGTTGACTATGGTCACACTGAAGTTGCTGCTCACTATGGTAAGGACCCAAGAGAATACTCTATCTTATCTAAAGAGTTTGTTGACGATGGTGAAGGTAACGTGAAGGGTGTTAAAACTGTCAGAGTTGAATGGAAGCGCAGTGACAGCGGTGCATGGCAGATGGCTGAAGTTCCAGGTTCCGAAGAATTCTTCCAAGCTGATGTTGTTTTGTTGTCCATGGGTTTCGTTGGTCCTGAATCTGACAATTTGGACGTTGTCAAGACCAAGAGAGGAACAATTGGTACCGTTGACCCTAACCAATACAATGTTAGGGAGAATTTGTTTGCAGCTGGTGATTGTAGAAGAGGTCAATCATTGGTTGTTTGGGGTATTCAAGAAGGTAGACAATGTGCTAGAGAAGTTGACAACTACTTAATGGGTTCTTCCAGATTGCCTGGAAACGGTTCTATTGAACCAAGAAACTACAAATTGTTGGAAGAGTATGCTGAGAAGGTTTAGCTGTATTTTTATTGTATATGACATTGAATTATGAATTATAAAACTGAAATAATGTAGATAGCAAAATGATGTAGGATACTTAATAATTGTAATATCAGAGAGTTCGGATCAAGATTCTTCGTAAGGACCACTTTTATTAGGGAAGGCTGAAAGTGATAAGCCAAGGTTAAGCAATGGCTAGCAGGGATGTATTCAGAGTTTTCAGTGTATCGGTATGGATGCTTGGATGTTTTGTGAATTTTCAGTTCATCGGTATGGATGCTTGGACGGTAATCAGTAGATAATCAAACTTTGTTGTGTTTATTATTCAAACAAGAGACGTACTTTTGACAACCAATGGATGGACTCTGGATTTAGGTTCAATGCTTAGGGTGTCATTTGTTATACTGAATGACTAAGGTCGCGATAACTTACGTAATATTGTAATTATAGCACGCTAAGCGTAGTGTTGTAGTTGTCGCCTGCTAAGCGTACCATTTTAGATGCAATTTGCTAAGCGTTGTAGTTGTTATTTGAGAAGTGTTCAGTTGTTATTTGCTAAGCGTTCTAATCCAGCTGTTATTCGGGTTGCTAATGTTTTATGGGCTTAAATGTGTTTGATACAGCTTTGCCTTAGCCTACAAAAGGCTCAAACAATTGGGCAACGAATTGATTACGAATATATTGATGAATATAATAGAGACAGTCCTAGGCTTTTTGAAAGCCTACGATTGAGCTAGGCTGGAAATTTCATATTGAGAAATGCAAGAAATTGCTGTACACACATTCTAGAGAGATCAACTAAGGCACATTTGGATTCTATACCTTACTCACATTGACATTTTATTGATATATATCATTCACATAGAAACCTCATTGGATATAATCAACCTAGTCATTTTGAAAACAAAGTAGTGTGATATCATTATTATAGAATTTGAACATAGTAAGCATAAATTCTCTGATCTTGGATGACTACTGTACAAGGCTCGATGGCTTCAATCAGTGCATTTTGTTGCTTAATGGTGGCTACAAGTTCACCCCATGGGCCATCAGCATTGGTGCCAAGATCACACCACAATTGGTCACATTTTGTGTCTGACAACTCGTACAATCGGATACAAACTTATGTTATAACTCTATGTCCCTAATCTAAGACTTGGTAATCTTTATTTTGTCTCCAAACCAATATCCCACAACAATAGGATATTTTTTTCTAAAGTCTTGTGGTTTCCGGTACTTCCATGGGTATGACATAGAAAACGACATGGAACGGCCTTCTATATTACTGTTTAACTGTATAGATCAGTATTTTTTTTGCTCAACATATCTTCTACCACGCCCCTATGAGTGGTTCTACCGAGGTCGAATGTACGCTACGGGCTATATTTCATCTTTTGTACCCTTTTTTTGGGCATATATGTTGGGAGCTAATGTTGAACCACCCCGCGGAAAAAACCCGTTTTTTTTTCCTACTTATGTTGGGAGAGGCACCGAAACCGAGCCGCTTTTTCTTAGTGACAGTGAATAATAAGTATCAGCCCTGCACTAAAGCCTTAGTTTCCTCAACAGTTTTGGAATTGAAATTTTTATTGTGATCCTATTTGAGTTAATATTTATTATTGTTTATTTGTTTTCTTTGATTGACTTTTTTCTTTAGAGATTATAAAGAAGACAATAATTCCTGAAATTATTGAGCAAGCATGAGTTTTGTTAGATTTGGTTTACCGGAGAGGAACGTTTGGAAGTTCCCTAGTGAATTTTCACCTATTCCAGAGAGTCCATTTGAGAGTGAATGGCTTTCAACGTTCTATGAATACTCCCTCAGTGCATACACTCCAATAACCATTGCTGCAGTGTACTTTTCCCTGGTACATTTCATTAACCCAATTGTGAGGAAGAGACAGTTGGCAAAGTACTACAGAGAGAACCCTGATGCTAAGAAGTCTGGAAAGTTGAGCGAATCAGAGTTGAAACGCTTGCCTGCAGCTCCATATGCCATTGCCCGTACCGGAGCATTCAAGTTGTTTGTGTTCCTTCACAATGTATTTTTAAGTGTTTACCTGCTTTGGACTTTCCTTGGTATGACCTCTGCCTTTATGAATAACATGGAATTGTTCAAGTTGAACATCTTACCAAACTTTGTTGAACAATACAGTATTGGAAAGGTTAGCTTCAATACCTTTGAAGTATTTTTTGAAACAATCTGTGATTCTAACCAGGGTCTTCTCTCAAAACTTATCACAGAAAACTATGGTCAACATAACTTGCAAGTCTTTGCTTACTGGTTCTACATTTCAAAGTTTTATGAAGTTTTAGATACTATTGTTATTTTACTCAAAGGTAAGCCTCTGTCCCTTTTACAAAGCTACCACCATTCGGGTGCTATGATGTGTATGTGGGCAGGTGTCAGATTCAAGTCTCCTCCAGTGTGGATTTTCGTTGTCTTCAATCTGTTTATTCATCTGTTGATGTACATTTACTTTTCTTTATCGTGTTTGAAAATCAGGGTACCAAATTTCATCAAGCGTGCATTGACTTCCTTACAAATCACCCAATTTATCGTTGGTGGTGGTATGGCCATTGTTCACTCATTTGTCAAGTTTATCGACACCCTGATGGACCTGTTGGACGGACTTAATGGTAACTTGAAAGCTTGCATCTCACTGCCAGATCAAGCTTTCAGTATTTTAGTGAACGTTGCTTATTTGACTCCATTGACTGCCTTATTTGCAGCTTTTTACGTTGATAGTTACTTGAGGAAAAGTAAACGTTAGGCATTCTCTGGAGAATGACTTATAAGGTAATATATTCTATGGCGAATTTTTAAAACCCTCCATGTAATCTAAATTGTATGATGCTTAACGCTTCTTTGTTTACCCTTCATGGAAAAGGAAATAAGATCAGTTCTAGATGAGAGGAGCTTTGTAATACATTTCTTAACTCCTTAACTCCTCGGTCACCCTGAGACTTCAAGATCCTCATCTTACGTCTCGTGCACAAAAGGCATTTTCTTAGTTTTTTGGTGAAGACCCTCAACCCAACATTTGCAATCATGTACTGTATGCAGGTACAAACCCGCAGCGGCTCTTATTTTCATCTTGATGATTAACCCTCCCGACTTTGGGACAGTTATGATTCTTATTCAACTCCTTATAGTTTTAATAGGAACTGTAGATCTAAATTTGAACTAGAGCACACTATAAACTATTCTCTTTTCTTTTTGTGTGATTTAGTTGGAAATTGCTATTATCTTTAAAGGTACCCAGGTCTGTGCAATAAGCAGTTGGTCAGATATGAATGTGTTAAAATGTCTATCTCGTCTAGATTTAAATCTCGTGTAGTCAGTAGAAATAAATGTCGAGCAATGTCGCTTGAGCAAGGTAGTATAAAGTTTTTCTATATGACGTCACGTCAACAAACATTTGTACTAGAATGAGGGAAGAAAGGGACTGGTTAATTAACGAGAACCCTACCTCCATTAGAGACTCCCTAGAACTTCCTGAGATACATGATTCTGCACCTGACTATAAGAGCGTGTTTGATGACTTTGGGAATGCATACGATCATGTGAACTTTGATGCAAAGCTTTACACTTCCAAATTAACCTTTAAGGGAACAAAGCTTGTATACTTCACTTCTGCATTTGTATCCTTCTTTGTATCTTTGTTCGGATATGAACAGGGCGTATGCTCAGGTGTCCTTACCTTTGTCACCTTCAATGGATATTTTCACAACCCGACCGCTACCGAGATTGGTCTAGTCATATCAATATTGGAAATTGGAGCAATGATAAGCTCCTTGATGGTTTCCCGGATTCTGGATATTTGGGGGCCCAAACGGACAATCCTATTTGGTACTGTTCTATTTATGATAGGTGGTACATTGCAACTGCTTGCGTCCAATCTTTGGTGGTTTGGCGTTGGTAGGGTAATATCAGGATTTGGTGTTGGTATTTTGTCCACAATTGTGCCATCATATCAGTGCGAGATTCTGCCTAGTGAAGATCGAGGCAAATTGGTTTGCGGTGAGTTCACAGGTAATATTGTGGGGTATTCCTTGAGTGTCTGGATTGATTATGGATGTTACTTTATACAAAACTTGGGGAATGCCCGTAAGGACCCTCATTCTTTCTTTGCAAACTTATCATGGAGGTTACCATTGATAATACAAGTTGGAATTGCTCTAGTTTTATTTCTAGGCGGGTTCTTCATAGTGGAATCTCCTAGATGGCTATTAGATATGAACCAAGATCAAAGCGGCTTCAATGTTTTGTGTTTATTATACGATTCAGATACGAATCCACTAAAGGCACAACAAGAGTTTTTAATGATAAAGAACTCGATTTTACATGAGAGAGTCACTACACCTAAAAGCGAGCGTTCCTGGAAGAACTTGCTCACCCAATACACCAAGCGAGTCTTGATTGCATGTAGTGCACTTTCATTTGCACAATTCAATGGTATCAACATAATTTCATATTATGCTCCGTTATTATTTGAAGCTGCTGGATTCAATGATTCCGATGCTTTGTTAATGACTGGTATAAACTCCATTATATATTTGTTCAGCACTATTCCACCGTGGTTTCTTGTTGATCGGTGGGGAAGAAAGCCGATTTTGGTTAGTGGTGGGTTAATGATGTGTTTGGCGTTATCAATGATACTGGTTGTCATGTTTATAAATAAGAGTTTCACACCGGTCGTTGTTGCCTTGCTAGTGATGATTTATAATGCAGCATTTGGATTCAGTTGGGGACCGATAGGCTATTTGATTCCACCAGAAATATACCCGTTGGCTGTTCGGTCCAAAGGTGTGTCACTTTCGACAGCCAGTAATTGGCTTTCCAATTACATTGTGGGACAACTAACTCCAATTTTACAGGAGCTGATTGGATGGAGGTTATATTTGTTACCTGCTTCACTGTGTCTAATGTCTGTTATTGTAGTGTTGCTATTTTACCCAGAGACCAAAGGTGTTGAGCTTGAGGATATGGAGCCAGTTATTGAAGGGTTCTATCTGATACCCACTTTATGGGGCAGAGTGAAGCTGATTACAAAGTCTTCAGTTCCACCTGCAAAATATATCGGGTTAGACGCGCACATGGAGTTTGAGTTGGATGAAATGGAGATACAAGAAGATGATAGAGGTATTTAGATGAACAATAAATATCATCTAGGTACATTAGGGGGGAACACCTGAGACGAGTGCTGTATTGATCTGAGGTGCTCTGGTTACAGTACTCTTGAACAATAGTAAAGTTGAGGCGCTCTTTTACTTTTACAACAATTGAAGCAATCATTGAACCAAACTGTACCGGCACCAAGTGCTGTTGTACTATGATCACGAGACAAGAATACACAGCGTGCTGTTACCAAGCACCGCCGAGAACAAAGAAGTAGGATCGAAACAATTTCAACGTGAAATTTATCGTGAATCATAGGATTGTTAACAATAACAGGGTTTGCTGGCTAAGAAGTGCACATGACCATGGAAATCATAATCAGTGCGTTAACAAAAGTGATTGGAGGGTCAACTAAATTGTATCGTGTTTTATTTTTTTGATGCGGGAATCCTCTACATTAAATATTCGTGTTCTATCAATCTGTTACTTGCGCTCTTAGCAGTCAAGATTTTGTTCCTAGATTCCTTAATCTTGTTTTGTCTTGATCTTGGTATCTAACACGTAATTATTAATATATTCTGGCAATTGATATAATACGGTTTCTCTTCGTTGGTAATTTTCATAAATATCATAGTTTCACCTCAAATCAATAATCAGAGAAAAGCGTGTTCGAAGTCCAAGAATTCCATGATGAGAGCGGTTCATTAACACTGAATTTTCTATCTTGAGCCAACAATAGGTTAGACGGGAGAATTCAGTGTTGATAAGGTTTTCTTACCCAAAATGAAATTGAAAACGAACGACGGGTATCAACAATACAATATATAGAAAAACCATAATAAACGTTGCTAGGTTAACTCAGATCAATAGGGTTAATCCATGATAAGGAAGAGAGTCAATTCTTCCGATACTTCTATTGTTTGCGCTCGGAGGTAGCGCAAAAAAAGCACTAGTCGCGTACGAGTCCACTCAAAAACTAGCACGAGTGTAAAGATATACTACGTTACATTTTGTCATATGGTTGCGCCTCTTTGTAGTGTAAGTTTTTTTTTCTCTTGACAAATAAGAAGAAGATCCCGAATACCATAGAGATTTTGGTCTTTCGATGGGCCACACGCCTAAACGTTGTAAACACAAAGTTCTTGAGAAGAGTAAGGAATTTAGACACTTGGGTTTTCTTTCTTTTTTTGTTCTTTTTTTTTTGAACTATTCCATCTTCGGCTATCGGACTCCTATTGCCTGTTTTATACCTGTCAATTGAATAGAAAGGATAATATAATTGCTTCATAGACAATTGGCCTTTCATATAAAGTGCACCTGGTGCTAGAAACATGATATGGAAAATAGCATGATTAGATGTTTTGAATTGTGTTTTGAACAGCAACACTTGTGAGTGTTTGTGTGTGGTAATCACCGAAAAAGGAACTTTGAAATGCGAGCTTGCGATTTTGAATGATTTATCGCAAAATGAGAATCATGCAAAGACTCCATCATTAGCTAATGGTCCTAAACCACAAAACATGTACTGTACAAAGTCTCCCATGCTTCTATGAATCCGTCAAAAAAACCATTTGTCAAAACGGCTTAGTATGGGCTTACTAGGAATTTCTTTTTGAGTATCGCTGCGGTGACTACGGCACAAAATTCTTTCATACTATCAGTTCCTAACCTTTTCAAGCAGGTGGAGGCTAAATGAAATATCATGGGTCAAACATAGCAATTCTGTTGCCTACTACTGCTTCGGCTTTCCCTATGTCGCTGACACTGAACGTAAACAGGCGAGATAACACAAACAAATACCGGACATGAGAGCATTCATTTTCTTTTTTTTAAAAAAAAAACCGCTCCTATCGCGGCAAAATCGTAATTAAATGTTATCTCCCCCTCCCATTCATTTTTTTTTTTATTATTTTTGGTTATACAGCACCACTTGAAAACGATAGATGATAAATTTCTTTTTTCTGGAGTTGTTATCTTTTTTTTTATAAAAAAAAGATTATAAATCGCTGTCTATATATATGTAGCATAAGACTGTAAATCCCGCAAGTAACAAATTTTTGTTTTTGGAATAAATCGCTCAAATGGCAGTACGGGCTGATTGTTTAGGATATGAGGCCCCAGCACTGCTAGACTTTATTGGTAGCAGAAAACTATTAGTAAATGACAATACACGGTTCCACAAGGTGCCACTCAGTGATGAATATGTTCCATATGACTTGACGCAGTTTCAAGAATCAGATAATGAGTCAGACTGCAGTACTGTGAATAACAGTTTTGGTTCCAGATTCGAAAGTCCGTTATTCCAAGAGGATGAGCCTACACTGTTTTTTAACGATCAAATGGCGGCCAGTTTTATTGTGTCTAGTAAGCCGATACCCATGCGGCGCTTATCGAGACCGAGTAGATCCAGACGTTCATTTGTAGATTTGCGCTTTGCTAGCGATTTCTCACTGAGTCCACTTTCGGACTCGGAAAGTTCCGTGTTCAGCAGAATGCGACTTCCATCGATTTCGTCCTTTTCTCCTCCTCAGGTTTTTTCCCTGCCGTTGGTGTCTTTAGCTCAGACGAGCGTTTCTGCAATCATAATTGAGGAGAAACCAGTACATCTTCAACTTAAACAGTTGGAGGTGAAACTGAAAAAATGGGCCCATTTGTACGATGACAAACTGTCTAAATTGGACGACAAACCTTCCTTTGAGGAACGCGAATTGACTACTTTTAGTATGGTATCTCCAAGCCATATTGATGATACAGAACTCAGCAAATTAGAATCACGCAGATCCTTCAAAAACAGAGATCAACGCATAAACTCTCAGTTTCTAAGATTATACGCTATGGATTTCAACGCTAGAGTTAACGCACACACACTCCCAAACTCAAACGATACTCTCGAGGTTGACTACATGATATCCAAAAACCCCAACTTGAGGGAATTTCATTTGAAACATAACTTGTTTAGAATACTGTCTCTCTCCAGAGACAAGTTGTGGAACTCGGTCATTTTGGAACCTAGATCGGACCCGTCTCCTCAGTCAGCTATTTCTGAAAATGGTTCATACACAATAGAGAGGCAAATGGCAAATTCCTTGGTGCGCAGAAATGGGGGTTACGTCCCGTGGTCCGGCGGCAAAAGTATGAAACCAGCCGGTGTCATTGCCAATGGGAAAGTTATGGAAAACGGATTGGCACCAAACCTGGGTGTTACAAAAGAACAGTACGTTGTGGTGGGGTGGTGCGCCTCCAGATGGATCCCCATCCAGTAATCTTAACAACCTTGCATTTTAAAATATTGTCTTCATGTTTTTACTTCTTTAAGCTTATAGATTGATGGTGTTGCAGGCAACACCATGTTGCATCTCTCGGAACGAGTTGCTTTTTATTCAAAGGGGTAATTATAAATAAAACTAATCCTTGTGGAGTATTATACAATGTAAAGTTTGAAATGTGTTTCATAACTAGTTTATCGTGCCGATTAAAACTCTCGTAACATTTGAAAGATTCAGATGTCAATGTTACCATTCCAACAAAAAAACCTTTAGCTAGAAAATCGAAGAAGTATGCATTCTCATCTTCGATTGTCCTTATTTTTGTTCTTTTGATCATTACAATTACAGTGTATGCAACTGTACAAGCTATTGTTTGGAAGGGCGCTCTTGTGGTATAATTACAAAATCAAAGGTGGCCCGGGACGACTTATCCCGCTTGTGTGAAATGATGTAATGCATTCACCCCATATCCATAAAGTATTACCCCAAATAGAGATGGATTCCTTATCTCAAAGTACTACTACTCTGAGGGGGGGTAAGTAGTGCCGACAGCAGACACAAGGGCTCTTATAGGCACATTCATTTCTGTATTGCCAAGTGAGCAAGCATTCTTTTTTAATGCCCCTGACGAATTCGGTGATAATTCTTATAACGCATAAACCAAAAGCGCAAAAATACCAGATTGAGAACATTAAGTAGACTCTTTATTTGACCAGTAGCATATCAACAGGTAGGGAGCTCCGGTTATCTAACTGAATAATGTCGGACAATCTAGAAGAAACACTGGAGACGCCTCACAGAAGTCATTTCTTGAACATGTCAGTTGCCTGGATATTGAATGAACTTCCACGTAGCTTGCACATTATTTCACTGTGGTTTCACAGTGGTTTCAAGTCATTGAAATAATCCCCAAATGTGTCTAGTCAACAAATTTATCGTCATCTGGTGTCGTATTGTTTTGTTCACGCTAATTTCCGATATCAAACCGCAAACCAGAAATAGTTTCCATGTGTGAATGACCTACAACTCTCATCACTTTAGTATTAACCAGCACATTTTTGAGATCGAAATAGTGAAAACTCTTTCATTCTATTTCTTACATTTCCCAGCTATCCTGACACATGATATACATAGCATTTAGTGTAGGGATCCTCATTTCTCTGTTCGACTAGACAAACACATAGTGAAGGGATCTTCTTGATCACGTAACAATCTAATGATTATGTACTCCGCACAACTGAAAAAAAAAAAAAAGAAAAGAAAAAGAAAAAAGAGAGTTGCCACTATGACACTAGACGTACCATTAGATATACCACTCAAAGTTCCATACTCGTCTCTGATCTATAAAGATGATTGTATGTTTAACTTTGACACCCCATCAAACAATCCATTAGGTCTTGATATTGATCTTATCACTTACGAGGGGTTTTCTCGTGGACCCTCTTTCAATTACACCAGAGAAAACTACGAACGTACTGGAAACCATCTCTATCTCAATATCCGAAAGGAGTTGAAGCCAGAGAATGAGCTTAATATCTATAATGATGACGGGGAGAGATCGCCTAAAATGCAGAAATTGGAAGTCAAAGATGTCTCTGAAGATGATCTCTATAACACCACAGTAAGCATTTATGACTCGAAAGATGACAAATCGTATTCTTATGAAGAAATCACTCCTCGTTTCCAAGCACTTGTTGACCAGATTCTTTCTGCAAACTCTTCTGGGAGAAAAGATGAAATCAAGCAATGGGAACAGGAGATTATTGCGTGTGCCCACTCCATCGACTTGCAACAAATCCCAGGATCCCCAGATTTAACCAAATGTGCACAATGTGATTTGACTGAAAACTTGTGGATTTGTCTTGGTTGTGGACAGATTGGCTGTGGAAGACTGCAATTCGGTCTGTCCTTAAAGGGCAACTCCCATGCTCTAAAGCATTATGAGGATTCAAACCACCCTATCGCGCTCAAATTGGGCTCATTGTCGTCTGAGGGCGAAAACGACGCATACTGTTATTCTTGTGGTGATGAAGTCAAGGTTCCAGACTTGAGTGAAAAGTTGAAAACATACGGAATCGATTTATCTTCAGCGGTGAAAACAGAAAAGAATTTGATAGAATTAAACATTGACAGTAACTTGAAGTGGGAATTCAATTTGGATGGTGCCAATGGTGAAAAATTAAACCCCGTTTTTGGCCCCGGTTTGACGGGTATGAAGAATTTAGGAAACACATGCTACATAAACTCAACTCTTCAATCACTATTCAACTTCCCAGAGATTCAGAGCGAGTTGGCAAAGTTGAAAAGAAACAATTCCAATCCCGCAACGGATTTGGAAACCCAGTTGGCTAAGTTAAATGACGGTTTGTTCAGTGGTAGATACTCTAAGCCAAGCGGTCATGATGACTATCAAGAAGGTATTAAACCATCTACTTTCAAAACCTTAATAGGTGAAGGAAATGAAGAATTCTCTTCCCAAAAGCAACAGGACGCGCATGAATTCTTGACTTACTACTTGAACAAGGTCGATACCAAGTTAGGACTCAGATTACACAAATCCTTAAACTTTTTAATGGACAATAAGGTTGTCTGTTCTAACTGTCATGCTGGATCAAAAAATTATGAATTGTTGGACAATGTTATTGTCAAAATTGTCTCAGAAGAAAATGCCAATTTAGATGCTAGTTTCAAGGAATATTGTGCTGATGAGGTTATTGATGGTTTCAAGTGTGATAACTGTGGTCAAACAACACAAGCCATTAAACGCATCGGGTTCCATTCTTTCCCCAGCAACCTTATTGTTGGTGTTCTGAGAATTAAATTGGAAAACTGGACTCCAGTTAAAATAGACACACCAGTGGATATTCCATTTTCCCTTGATTTAACCAAGTTCACTGCCAAAGAGTTTTCTGAAGGGGAAACCGAGCTTGAATCTAAACCTCAAGAAGGTCCACAATTTGTTCCAAATCCACTGGCCTTGGAGAGTCTTCTTGCTACTGGATTCCCAGAAAATAGGTGTATAAAAGCCTTGTATCATACTGGAAATGTCGGTCCTGAAGAAGCCATGGAGTGGCTCTTTGGTCATATGGAAGATGCCGACATTGACCAACCATTGGTGTTAAATTCCTCCAGCTCGCAAGAGAAAGATATTAGTGAGGAGTTATCGACACTTACATCAATGGGATTCTCCGAAAAGTTGTGTCGTAAGGCACTTGCACTTAACAACAATGATGTCAACCAGTCGGTGGAGTGGTTATTCAACAACCCCGATGATGATGGAGAGATTGCTATCGTCAGTACTAATGACATTAAAGCAGAAAGAGAAGCGTTGAAGAAGAATCTTTTGGAGAAACCAGCTCCTGGAGGCAAGTATGAATTACAAGCTGTTGTATGCCACAAGGGTTCCTCGCCTCATACAGGCCACTATGTCGCCTTTATAAAAAAGGGAGAAAAATGGGTTATATTTAATGATGAAAAAGTGGTAGAGGCAGACAGCTTGGATGAAGTTAAAGGTAACGGATATATATACTACTTTAGAGCGATCGATCAATAATAACGACTACTGATAAACGATATTTGTAGAGAAAATAGATCTTTCAATGGCTAATACGAAATTAAAGCTATAAACTAAAGTCTATGGGGTTTGTGTTCTTTGCACAAACCCAATCACCTGAGAGTTATTAGTCACATAGTTACGTCAAAAAAAAAATAATACCCAGGCTCGTTGAACAATGGAAAAACTATACGAGGGCTGTGTCACTGGCCAAGCTGGTTTTAACTTATTTACAATGATTAAAACGAAGCTAATATGGATTTTCTGAGAAAATTATGATAGCTGCCTAAGTTTGATATTAGCTAGGCTTGCAAGAGCACAATATCGGTACTTTCCAATCGTAGAAGATACCTTCATTCCACAACACCCTCTGCACATGAGAAACACGTTCACACGTGCAACTTGATAGTTGGGAGTGCACATAAAACAGTCATCGTCAACCCAAACAACATTAAAGATAAGATAGAACACAGCTGCAGAATGGAGTATATTGGAGGAGGCCCAGTTCCTATAACACTAGGTCTCATGTCTTGAACGATCTTGCAAGGATTGTTGCCGAACTTTTGGTTTTGTATCTATGTTACAATGAAGGCCGAGAGCTACTGGGTGTGGTTATGGGTGTATGAGATACTTAAGCGCTACCAAAGTATGACTAAATCACAAAAAAATTTTCGGACTTATATATAGAGCACTAATCCCAAAACTCTTTCATCACCAAATAATGTTCATTACAAACGAAAACGTCGGGGACAGATCCCGTATGGAAGACTGGAGAAGTAAGTTCTTACCTCAGAGCACAACAACAAAACAACATAAGGCATTAGAGATACTAACCCGCAATAGTTCGTGGCTACGACCCATTGACTCCACCAGACTTGTTACAACACGAGTACCCTGTACCGGCTGCCAACCAAAAAATTATTTTGGAAGGTAGAGAAAGAACAGTTGATATTTTGAATGGTAAAGATGACCGTTTGGTTATTGTGATTGGACCTTGTTCTATTCATGACCCAGAGGCTGCTCTTGACTACGCTGGTCGTTTGTACGAGCTTTCTGAAAAATTCAAGGGAGAATTGCATATAGTCATGCGTGCTTATCTTGAAAAGCCGAGAACTACCGTTGGTTGGAAAGGTTTGATCAACGATCCAGATATTGACGGTAGTTTCAAGATCAACAAGGGTTTGCGTATTTCCAGAAAATTGTTCGTTGACTTGACCTCCAAATTACCTATTGCTGGTGAAATGTTGGATACTATATCCCCACAATTCTTGCTGGACTTGTTCTCTGTTGGTGCTATTGGTGCCAGAACCACAGAGTCACAGTTGCACAGAGAATTGGCTTCTGGCTTGTCTTTCCCAATTGGTTTTAAAAATGGTACTGATGGTACTTTGGGTGTCGCCATCGATGCATTGAGAGCTGCTTCTCACCCTCACCACTTCCTTCTGGTTACTAAGCCTGGTGTCGTTGCTATCGTCGGTACCGACGGTAACAAAGATTGTTTTGTCATTTTGAGAGGTGGTAAGCAAGGCACAAACTATGACGAAGCCTCCATTAAGGAAACCAAAGAAAACTTGGCCAAGGCCAGTATTGGTACTGCCCCAAAGGAAGCTAGAATCATGGTTGACTGTTCCCATGGTAACTCCAACAAAAACCACAAAAACCAACCTTTGGTTGCTGCCGATGTGGCCAAGCAAATTGCAAAGGGAGAAACCTCCATTTGTGGTTTGATGATCGAGTCCAATATCGTGGAAGGTAGACAAGATGTGCCTCCTGAAGAAAAAGGTGGTAAACTGGCATTGATATACGGTTGCTCTATCACCGATGCTTGTATTGGTTGGGAGGACACTGAGGCCGTGTTAAAGACATTATCTGATGCTGTCATCGCTAGAAGAGCTTTATGATTTCCAAATTGTATATATAAAATGTATGTTTAAAATAGACATTACTTAGTTGACTGTTTTTTAATTGAGTGACTTGATTGTATTATATGTAGTGACATGCAATGTCTCCTATCAAGAGCTAATATCTTAAAATGAGCTTGCAATTGGCTATTCACATAATGAGCTTTCTATTCACATTATGTGTTCACGAATAGCCAATAGCTGTAAAAAGCTCTCTAAAGCGTCGCTATTTTTTCTTTGGACTGTGGTTGCAAATTACTCTTGTTTGTAGGAAAATGCATTAGACTGAGTTAAACTGCAAAACTATGGGGAGCAATTCTTTGAGTTGAAGAACCTCTCAGTATATATCAGGTAAACTAGACTCAAAAGTGTATAGTTCTTTAATAAGCTATACCAGCATCTCGGACGATTTACAGGGTAAAATTATGGGGCGCACGTCATCTTGGCTCTATTATTATTGTGACTAGAAAATACCCCTTCACTACGAGATAGTTTTCTCTTCTCTAGATTCATCTCATCGGATTGATTGGTTACTAGCATTGGTTTTGAAAGGGTTCAAAATCGTGTTTAAGGTTTCACCAAATTTAGAATTACTAGTGCAGACAAAAACACAACATAGTGTCTAGTTTTATTAGTATTCTTGAGGGAAAGCAGGAGCACTGGGTTGGTGAATATGGGTAGTTTATTTTCTTTTTTTTTTCTTTTTTCTATTTTTTTGTTTGATATTGGGAAATGCTCTTTAGCTTATGACTCCAACACACACCCCAGCATGCCCCATCTGTGTGTTTCCTTCACTTATTTATATTTTGCACCCAAAAAAAAATACAACTATACATTCGGCCCATTTGATTCATCCATCCATAAATCGCGAACTCTCAGAGAGCAAACAAGTTTCTTGTCTTGTCCCTCTTTTGTACAAATGTGTTCCTAATTGGAATACGATGTATTAAAAGTAGCAAAAGCTAACTTTACATGCGCAGTTGAAACACTGTAACACACAACCAGTCAATGAATTTGGTAGCGCATATCTCATTTTTTGTTTTGATTTAAGGTGAGTCAACCAATATTGTTAAAAAACAAGAGATAGCAGTTTTAAATTCGATATTGGTATCATCTGAGGACATCTTCACGAGAGCATTCACTATACAAATTTGGGAAATAGCTAACTTTAAAATTCTGTGTTTTAAAAACATACGACCAGCACAAAAGCATCGACAAAAAAAGGCACTTGGTCTAAACTTAGCAACACGGCCGCTTACACAACACTAGAGAGATCACTTCAATGAGGTCATTCATTAAGTCTCATAGACGAAGTGAGTCTGCCAACTCTGATCAGTTCGAGCAGAACTCTGAATACAGCACATTGATGGGATCAAGTACCAAAACGTCATCACTGTCTTTGTACAATCAACTGACTCCTCAGCAACTGGGATATGGTAAAACCCACAAACCAATGAAAACCAACGTGACTAAGACTCCAATTCATTCTCCAAATATACCAAACTCAGCTACCCTCACTCCTCCTCAATTGACCTCATCTTCTTACCCTTCTGTTTCTGCTGGTAGAGGTGGCATGGTAACAACCCCCTTAACAACAGTCCCCAGTTCAGGCACTTTGAATACAGGTGGCAGTGGTGGTAATGGATCTGCAATATCATCACCTAAAAAGCTCCTTAATCCCATCAAAAATTTATTCTCTTCAAACAAGGACGATCTGAAAGTCGATCGTAAAAAGAAGATCAATAGACACAGTTTTGGCCAGAGTTCAAACTTGTCTTCTTTGTCGCTGACAAGCTCCATGCATGACTATGTAAACCTGAAGTATACAGATCAGATCCAATCTCCTAAAATCGTGTCTTCAAGTTCATTCCCCACCTTAGCAAAGCCGTATTCACTTGGAAACAAACAGAGCCCCAATTCTGCCTTGACGGCGGCGGCAGCAGCAGCAGCGGCAATGCAAGCGGCAACAGTCAAAAGTGGCAACAACAGATCAAACGACGTGAGCCCAAATTCTGCATCCAGTCAGCATTCCCTCAAACCACCAATCACTATTCCTATTTCGCTGATTGGTGATAACAATAGTTCAAATCCATCAATCACCGTAAGTGAGGGCAAATTCATCACAAAGAAAGTCAGCTTCAAACTGAAGAGAAATGGCAATTTTAATAATCGCTACGACGACGACGATGATGATGATGATGATGATGACGACGACGATGACGCAAATTCGCTGTCTTCTCAGTTTTCGTTTATTAAGGACAGAAGAGGTGGCAGAAATACCTCAGTAAAGTACTACAAAACTTCAAAGCCAACAGCAAATGGAGAGAATGTTCTGAATACCTTTGAATTAAATGACTTGGGGTATGAAATGGATGAATACTCCGACTATGATTTCGAAAATAATGGATTCGAAGATGACGATAATGGCGATGGAGATGGCGAGGAAGATATAAAGTACAATGATTTATTCGATGAAGATAATAATTCCCCGAGTATCCAGCACAGGTATGATTATCCTGAAAGCGAATTGGGCTATGAAAATCCAGAGTTCAACTACGACAATGATAACTTCCACAACCCAGAATTCATTGAGAAATCTTTTGAGAATTCATATCAAGAAGATGTCGAGTGGCCCAAAGAGTTTGCTTCTGGTGAGAGATTTAATAACAGATCTGAAGACTCTTTCAACCAGAACACTTTTGCTCAGGCTCTCAGTTTGAATGAATCCAGTAATCCTGAACTTGGTACCACCGTTTATGAGGATGACATTTTGGAAAATTACTTATATTTTAGTAAATCTCCCTCAGTTAATTTGAGTGAGGACAATTTTTCATCACATGGTCTGGAACTGGGTGATAAATTCCAGCCATTGAACTTGGAAAATCCTGAAGTTACAATCAATTCCACTACAGAAGACTATTCAGGGGATCTTGAGGCAGATGAAACAATTCAGAACCCTAAAGATGAGCAAATAGTCAATCCTCGTCAGTCGATCAAGCTCATTATGAACATCTTATCCAATTTAGAAAACACAACCGAGATCCCCGAGTCGATAAGTAAATCCAGAGATGAGGAGTTGGAATCAACTCTACTGAAGATCGAAGGACTGCCAGCAGTCACAGCTGATATAAAAACGATCTTACAACCAGCACAACGAAGTTCTATTCTGAACATGATGAGTCTTCTTGCCAATCTAGAAAAGCTGCAATCTGAAATCGTTGACAGCAACAAAAACAGCATAAAACAAGCAGAAATCAACAGACGTTCAATTATCGATATGATGTCTACTTTGTCTGTTCTCGAAGGGAACAACGCTCTGGAAAACAAGAGGGACTCCATAAATAATATGATGCAAACAATGGCTAAATTGGAATTGTCTATGAGTGCCATACCTGAGGCCACACACTTAAAAAATGACAAAAAAGAAACATCCAGCCAAGTCCTGGGTCAAAATTCTAATCTTCAAGTAGACAATTTGAAACCTGGGGCTGTTGATATGAGATATTCATGGTCTAATAACGATGAAGTAATCAAGCTCAAAAAGTCCAAATTGCCTAAGATCAATACAACGTTTCATGAATCAATTCCAGAACAAGACGATGCAGAAACTTCAAGCATTAATGATGAGATGGATTCTTACACCGATATAGCATATAACAGCTCGCTTGACCAAGATTTGATTGATGAAATCAACCAGCTTCCCGAAGATTATGATTTTGATGAGGATCCAAGATCACATTCGGCTTCAGGGGAGGATTCTGAGAAGCCGGCATTCCTAAGATCAAATTCATACAACAAGAAACCATCGAAATCTGTCATTGATAACAAATTCCAATCAAACAAGATTCAGACTCTAAACAAGACAGTAACCTTTTACAGAAGTAATAGTACTGGTTCTAACACAGGAAGTATGACTTCCTTTGATGGTAATTCACGCAGTCGGAGCATTGCATCCATTGAGGGAACTGCACGCAGTCGGAGCATAAGCAGGGCCCCTCTGATGAGACTGACAAATTCATTCATTCTGGTAGAAGAAATCAATGAAGAGGATGAAGAAGAGCAAACTACAATCAATGTTCAGGAAGAAAGAAGAAGTCCATATCGCTTGCAAACCAGGGAAACAACACCAAGATCTCCACCACATGTATTGAATAAGGCATCTGAATCAAGGTTTCGCAACCAAATTTCTACAAACAAAACAAGACCATTAGCATAAGCTGTTTTTCTTCACTTCATCTATTAGCATAATTTTTTTTATTTTACAAGTATTATATATTCTTTGATATATCCATTATAACTCTATGTAGTGTTTTAATCCATTAAATGTGTTGCTGCTTCATAAAACTGTTGAAGTCATAAGTATCACCAGCATAATCAAAGTAGTTTGATTCCATCAGCGGTAATCTCTTACTGACTGTAGCATATGGGGGTGCCACCTTGGGTCCAGGGGCAATGGTTGGATTTTGTCTTTCAACTGCGATTGAATTTCTAGGTTTCTGCAGTTGAACTCTGCTTGGTGGAGCTATTCTTCCCAGATTGTATGATGCACTTAGAGCCGAAGCTTCCAGTGCATGAGATGTAAGTGAGCTTGTAGACTTTTTGTTTCTTAAATTAGGACCTCTAAGAGACATTGGAGTTTGGTATGAAACGTTTGAGTATTCGGAGGCAGAACTTCTATTAGAAGTAGCACTGGTCATTGAGCCTGAGCGGAAAAGCCAAGTATCGTTACGGTACTTGGAGTATAAGCTCAACAAATCTGATTCCTCTTCATCATCAACCAAAACAACTTCAATCTCCTTTCCATCACTAGTTTTCTCTGTGACGGACTTGTATGAATATATTGAGCTTTGTCTATTGACCAAACAAAGATCATAATTATCTTTAGTTAAATCGATAACAACACTTTCTGTATCGGAAGCCAGAGAGTTTGACTCAGGTTTGCTTGATCTACTCAGTTGGTAACTTGAGTGCGATGTACCAGAATCGGAGGCTCTCCCAGCATATTGATTTCTATGCAATTTCAACTCGGTAAGTTCCTTTGTTATTTGCATCACTCTTTCGTCGTTAGGTGGGTTAAATCCTCCCAACCTAGTCTTGTCTATATCATATATGGTTGGAGCAACCTTGTTGAAAGCAACATCCTCATCGTCATCTTCGGCACCAGCTTCCAAAAAGTCGACATCATAGTTAACTGCCTTTGGTGGCAGTTCAACGTGGATATTCATGTCTTCAGGGCTCAGTGCTTCTGTCAGTGAGAATGGTGATGAAATCAGCTGATGCTGGTGCTGTTTCGGAACCGCTGGCGTTCTATAAACCAAAGTTGCTCTCGGGGTTGGAGCTGGTCCAGGAGGATGCGAAACAGATTCCGCAAGTGAAGATTGCACTGATGACAGTACAGAAGGATGGGACAGAGCGACACTCAGTAAGTCGAAATCAATGCTGTATAACAGTCTGTGACGCTGGTGTTTGACTGGTGATTTTGCTTGCTGTTTCAAGTTTGGTGTAGACTTCAGCCTGACTGAGTACATGGACTCGGTTTCATCTGAGTCCAGATCATGGAAAGAACGGATTCTATCCTTGATCAATTTTTTGGCTGCTGTTGATGGTACCCCAATAGGTTCCAACACCAGCTCGTCGTCGCCATCATTGTCATTTTCATCATCTCTAGATGTATTTTCTGAATCTGTACGCAATTCGTCAAAAGTGGTACCGTTATACAGAGCCACCAGTTGACTCAGGACATATTTACGTGAGATTGATTCATCATCCAAGTCAGGGATCTCAATCTGGCCCTTATCGAAAAAGCTATAACGCAATCCGCTTGGATTTGATTGTGGTAGTTGTTTACTCAATGGAGCCTTTGGAAGTGTATTATTTGGGAAATTGAATCTCCTACCAGGACCTTCATTATCACTTTCTGAAATTATTCTTTTCAGATATCCTCTGTTTTCGGTCATTTTATTTCTCAAGGGGTTGCCTATTGTTGTTGTCGTAATCTCCAGGTAATTCACAGTCAGCAAACTTTCATTGTCATTGAAGTAGTAGTCATCAAGTTCAATCAGAGCATCAAAACTAGAGTCCACGCCTGGTTGTGCGGGAGGAGCCATAATAGGGTGTGAAGTAATTTTGGGTGGCTCTTTAAGTGTAGGTACTCTGCTGATGCGCAAAGGTTGGATAACCTCCTGTGACTTTTCAATAATCATTATTGTATCGGACTCTTCTTCGGTCTCGTCATCTTCATCTTCCCATTCCGATTCGTCTTCAACCAAAATACTACCTGGAGGGTCGCGAGCTACATGACTGCCTTTGGATGTATGCGAGTATTGACGCATGTTGTGGGAGGGTGCAATGGACTCGACTTCACCGATGCTAATGTCAATTGACTTTTGCAATGAGTTCCAAGAAGATGCGGACGACTCCGAGTCCTGTGAAGATGCCGATACCAATCTATTGGGGATAACTGGTTTCTCAAAAGTAGCCAACTTTTGATTTTCTCTTGGGGGGTATTGTGGTTGGGTACTTTTATGGTGAGGAGGAGCAACAGCACCCACTGGTTGGTTTACCATCTTGAGAGGTTGGTGTGTGACATTTTGATTTATGGTTTTAAGTTTGGCTGGCTCTTTTTGTTGTGCGATTTGGGCCATTCTAATACTTCTTTGGTATTCTATTTGGTTGAAGCTCATAATATCCCCGACAGAGCTGAAAGAGCTCACTGAAGACACGTGGGATTCATCACTAAATGACCGTTTATGGATTTTCAATTGGCTCTCTCTTGCCTTTGGTAAATTGAGGTTTAATGATTGTTCAGGTACTGTAGGAAGCTCCTTTGAGATTACACGGGTGTCCTTGTCCGGGACTGGGGGAGCTTTGACACTTGACTTTCGTGAGCTTACCTGACTGTTTGACATCTCTTCAATAATACTCAATTCATCAGGAGAGAGAATTTTGTTCTGGAATTTACCAATGGATCTGCGGTTTAATTTGGCCAATTCCTCGGCAGTCAATGAATTCTTTGAACCTGTGCTTTTTGGTCTTGGTGGTAGAGGAGCCAAGTTTATTAGCCCTCCATTATCAGAAGGGGCTTTAAAACTATAATTCAGAGAATCGTCCGCTGGTTCATTATCGCTATCTAATTTTTCATACTTTGCACCTGTGTATACAAGCTGGACCCGTTTGGGTGTGGTGGGGGTCAGTTTTGAGCGAGGTCTTGCTTCTGGGTTTTTGGTTGTCTCAAGTTCCTTTTCGATATTCTTTTGGGAAAGCTTGGGAGGAAGATGTAAGGTGAATGGGATTGGGATAACGTACTTTGAAGTATCACCCACACTGGCCACATGCAAACGTTTCAGAATGGGCGAGTGTGATAGCAGTTTAAGCTTTTCATTTAACACACCCAGAGATCCCGAAGAACTATGGGACCTAAGGTCATCTGTGCTTGTTAATGGGTAATTTTGAACCCTCATATTCAATGTACCAGGGGGCGCTGACCTACGGTTCATTCTCTTCCGTTGTTCGAGTTCAAGCTGCTCTCTTCTGGTTGGAGAAGATGGTGCTGTTAGCGAGTACTGTGATTGGGACATTTTTATGGGATCCGCAAGGGTATTTATTAGGTATCGGGGGTGGATATTAAAGGTGCTATCACACAAAACGCACAAGCTAAACTCTCACAAATATTAATCTTTTTCCAAATCGATAAATAGTATTCGAATAGTCCAACTAACTCAAGATTTCAAAAAGTATGTATGTAGTGTGTGTTTTTTTTTCAATCAACTTCAAATCACCTTCGTGCCAATGTCCTATAAGATATAAGTTCAATGGAGTGTTTCAAGATGACTGCTGCTGGGTGAAACAATACACAGTCTATTATAGTGATGCCTCCAAACAAGGAATTTTTCAAAACAATCTTTTTAAACTATGCACAATTGGGCGAATGTACACAATTAGTAGGGTACTCAAGTGTTGGTTGATAACAGTTGAAGGAAAGATTGGTAAAAAAAAAAGTATTTTTCTTAATAATGGAATTAAAGTCTATTCTTAAATGATTAGTGGCTCCACATGTGTATATGGTTGCCCCTTGGAGTATGAGTCTGTGCGTGATGGCTCGTTCCACGGCAAGCTTGTCAATATTCCAGTATTGACTAGTGTTGATGTTTCAGCCAAATACGGAAGGTCGCAAAATTCGGGTCCCAATTAGGAAATGCGATTGTTATGTAAACAAACCAACAAGATTTCAAGTGTCCGCTCTCTCTGCAAGCAATTTATCATAACAATCGTTATCTGTTAACTCCACCAAGAGGCGTCCGGTACTTTCCTCTTTGTTCGTTGGCATATACACCACAAGTGAATCTTGTTGTATTGTTCCCTGTGTTGTGCTTGGGGTTTCTAGAAGTCTGGCCCAAGAAAATAGAATGGAATCATAACCAAGTAGTGGTGATTGCTAAAGGCAGGTAGAGTTGCCGTAAATACGTTGGGTGCCCCGAATCACCAAACCGTTCTTTAGAGATTTCAATATTGTAGCACGGGTGTGTTGGAGATTACAGTTAAGTGTGGGAGGAATACTGGGAAAAATCATTAAATGGGGAAAAATAAGGTTGCAAATAGCGTCAGTTGCTGCAAATTTTTTTTATTTAAAGGCAAAGTTCATGGAGACAGTAACCTACTCCAATTACTCGCAAGAGTCCAAGCTGGAACCACTTTCCAAGGTCTACAAACTGCTCCCCATCAATAGTGAGATAACTCTAACTGATCCAACCGTATCCGCAAAGAACGAAAACGATGGCCTTTCAGATGCATTTCTAGGTTTTGACAATAACAAGCTGCTTCTGCCTATTATTAAACAAACAACATATGAAACATCGTCAGTTGGGCTAGGTTTGCTTCCTGGTAAAAGCGAGGAGTTTTATAAGCGGAAGGGGTGCTCTTTCAACCTTATGGTTGCAGGACAGGCAGGATCAGGGAAAACTACCTTTATCAACACACTTTTCGACTCCGATATCATGCCCTTGGAATCTAGATCAACTAGATACGTGGATGTGCACAGATTTGATTTAGTTGAAAATGGCTTCCAATTACGTTTTAGCGCCATTGACACTCCGGGATTTGGTGAACGTATGGACAACACAACTGCCTACCAACCAATTGCAAACTACATTGATGACCAATTTAGATGCTATATGTATCAATCAGAACAGCCAGATAGAAGGAATATTGTTGATACAAGAGTCCATTGTTGTCTCTATTTCATCCCAGCTTCAGGTTCGACCTTGAGGGAGCTTGATATCCAGGCAATGAAAGAATTGAGCACTCGGACGAATGTAATCCCCATCATCAGCAAGGGTGATACATTCAGTGCCTCTGAAATTGATGAATTTAGATCGATAATTAGAAACACTTTGGATTACCAAGACGTGAGGGTATGCAACTTGATCACCGATACAGAGGTTCGCAATAAAATTAACCTGCTTATCCCCATGGTGGTCGTCAGCTCCAACCACTGGCATTTGAATTCCACGGGAGAAAATGTCAGAGGCCGCAAATACAAATGGGGGCTTGTGGAAATTGAAAACCCGAACCATTGTGATTTTACAAAACTAAGAGATGTCTTGATCGGGAAACATATGTTAGATTTGATGTCCTCTACTGAGGCTCACTACGACCACTATAGGACTAATTTTTTGGAGAGAAGATTGAAAGAACAACTTGAAATTGATGGTCTAGATAGGGATTCTTTGACCGATGGAATCTCGGAGTTTATGGTCTACCACAAATTTTCAATGAATCAACTTGAAGATTTGACTCTTTTGGAAGACCCTTTCTATCAAACAGCCAAAAATCAAGTCAAAGTATCAGTGAAAGATTACCTTGCCCAATCGGAAGAAAGACTCAGGATTTGGAAGAGGTCTCTTGTTGAAAAACAGGAATCTTTTAACAAATCAATTCAATCCCAACACGCTAGACTAGTTGAATTGCAAGCAGAACTAGAACAAGTGTATGGCGATACATCTCCCTCGATATTCTCCGAAATATTTGATACTTCGGATGACGTTGAAAATAAACGTAAAGTTTCCCACTCTCAACGTTTTGCACCTTTACACAGTAACCTCTCATTACACACTTCTCCCATATAAATTGCTAATAATTAATAAAACTACTAATTTTTTTTTGTTACAAAAGAAAACAGCTCATGTAATACTCTTTATAATGACAATCTCAAAATGACCTGCGGATTGTCTCATTTTAAAGGTTACTCCCAATATAGCATCGGTTTTGTATGGTAATTTCGTTAGGGCTTTATATGGTCGTGCCAAAACCCAGCATCTCTCTTTTTTGTTACTCTGCTCGACAACTATAAATTGAGAAAAAATCGCATTTTTTTTCTCAAATAAAAATTACAATCTACTCTTTAATAAAAGGTATGTCTCGATAAAAAGGATGGTACACGAAACAGTTACAGGACGAATATTTTTAATTTAAGTATGTTTTTTCTGGCATCTCTAATGTTAGGGCTTTTCAGCTCGATGAATTCAACCTTGACTATATCCGATAACTGTTGTACTCATCAACTACATAGTTTTTGATTCATGTACTAATAATTTAAGCTGGACTTTAAATAATGAATAGATGAAATAACCTAAATTTTATGACTGTAGATTTTAGAGTGTAGATGATGATGTATTTCGATGTGGCTGTGAAGTTGTTGGCGTGTATGAAAAAAACACCTTGTGAAAGTCATTTAATGTCAAATATCATTAGTGAGAATTTGTGATCATTCCGAGTAAAAAAAAAAAAACTAACCTATGGCCTTTTGATGGTGACCAAGAATGTCAACCAATGAAGTGAATAGTGATGATCCGAAGCGTCCTAATGATAAACTAGAGAAGTCTTCTGATTTGAAGAAGGTTCACATCGACAAAGCGGCGAATGCAAAGTCCAAAAGAAAGAGAAGAAGAAATAAGAGTAAAGCTAAAAAGAGTGAAACCAGTGTGCAAACTGATGAATTAGTTAATTACGCTGTTGATAAGGAGCCCGTGCAAGAAACAGAGGCGATTCGCAATGTAAACTTCATCCTTGATCATTCTGCATTTATCAGAGGTATTGGAAACATCAAGCGTTGGTTTAACGAGGAATATATCAATCGCAATTTTTCAGCAAACAGAGGCACTAATAAAGTCATGTTGAACATTCTCATCCCAGAGTACACGTTGCACGAGTTTGAATTCCTGAAGAAGGGGACTTCCATGCTGGCAACAAATGCAAGGGAAGCTATTCGTTTCATTGACCGTTTTTTCGAGGAAGATAACGTCCCCACCAACGATCAAAAAATCATCTACAATGTTGTGCTTGAGTCTCAGTTACAGGGCACTCCATCATGGAATGAATGCGTTAAGTATAAGGTGCACACACCCAAGGTCCGTGAGTTTCCAAATTTGAAAACCACCTTTGATTCTAACATGCTGTATTCCAAGCCATCGCAATCATTCAATTTGGACTCTTTTGATGACGAGTTCAGTTCTTTATCTATGAACTCCAATTCAAGTGAAGTTCTTGACCTTGAATTTTCTGACAAGTTTGTAAACCACTTTAATAACGAAGAAGAGACAGCAGAAATGCCTGCTAGATTGAAGTACTTAATCCGCACATGTGTTCGTAAACAGTACACCGAAGCCCGCTTACCAACAAATACAGCTGATTGGAAGTTAATCACCGAAGATAATATCACTAAGATTTGGGCACGCAGTTATGGAATTGACTGTCTTAATGTAAACGAGGCGGAAGTGCTCATCTTACAGAACCATGACTTGAATCTGTTCAAAATGTTCAGCCCACACAACTCATATCAAACCAACTCAGACGACTACTCACACGAAAGTAATGTTTTGCATTACACAATCGACACAACAAGATATGCTTATTCGGATATTGATATCAGCCTTCCTCGTAGATCTAAGGGGAAAAGACTGCAAAAACCGAAACGTAAGACATTGGAGGGGGTCGTCCCCAGAGATGCCATTGGGGTCAACGGGGAGGTGGTCAAGAAGGAAAGATATGACACCATCAATTTTGCTCCTAGAGTCAAGGGAGAATTATGGAAGCCATAGGGCCACTCTATCCAGATCTTTAACTTATTGCATGTGAACAAAAGTATCAAAAACTATAATTGCTCTCACTAGTGTCCTTCGGATTGTTCTAGAGCTTGGTTGTTGCTAATCGACGGTGTCTCGTTCCCACCATTATTTGATTGTCCTGTTCCTGTTTCAAGCAGAAACACAGGTCAAAAAATGGCTCGAGCTTTTTTGCTCATGGGTATAAGTAGATACCTCCATGTAATATCTAAAATAAATTTATTACTCTTAAAAATTAGTTCTCTTAACATCAAGAAACTTTTATCTCTTCATGCTAATCTGAAAATTGGCTCTGTACTACCTTTATTCCAAACAAAGATTAAAAATATTTCCGTGTATTTTTACTTAGGTTTATACATGGCAGACAAACGGTTACGAGTGTGGATAATATATATTAGTACTGTCATGCATAATATACGATTTACATATTCTGAATATTTCGGAAGGTGCAAGGCGAATAGTGTAATCTAGGTACTTCCTTCTATTCGTCTCATTTTACTCCCTTCTTCTCGCCCCACTGCCCCCCCCACTATTGAACCCTTACTTCATAGAGTAGATCTTTGTATCTAGAATTCGTATCGCCAGCTATAATTGTGCCTTAATTAGAATTCATTACGTAATATTTGTGTCGCACACGACAATTTAGAGAAATACGCCAAAAATTTCAACCCGAAAAAAACAACGACCACGCTTATAAGGCTCCGCAAACTGTGAAACACACCCTACACGAGTTGTGCCCAATCAAACGCGTGATAAGGTTTCGTTATTTACTTTGATAAAACATTAATCATTAGAATACTCTCCTCTTGACAATTTTGTTTTTGTTAAAATGAATCGTCAAATAACAAGGGAGGAATTCCAAAAGATTGTTCAAAGGTGGCACCAGTTGCGTAACCAGTATGGTGACCAGGCTGTAAACATCCCAGAGTTTGTCCATTTGACGAAGTACATTAGGTTTCTCCAACAAAACTTGCAACTGCAACAAGGTCAAAGCCAACAAGGTCAAAGCCAACAAGGCCAAGGCCAACAGGGCCAACAGGGTCAAAGCCAGAACCAATTACCAGACCAAATGGATATGCTCCAGACAGGCAGTAACCTTCACTCCCTGCCACAAGTACTGCTGGCCACACCTCAAATGCAACAGATGCACCACCAACAAGCACCTGTTGTTAATGGCAATGTTATGGCCTCCAATAATGGAACACCAAATGTGCAGAATGCTAACCTTATGCACTCAGGTATGGCTCCATCACCAGTACAAACCCCTCAACAACAACAATTCCCACAAGGCGGGAATAATAACATGAACATGCAACCCCAAGGTGGATTCCAGAACACCAATGGGATTCTGAGTAACTCTAATTCTATTTCTGGCTCAAACCAAGGTGGTGATTCGGCCTTCACTGCTCTGCAGTTCAGACTCGTCAAGTCACAGTTTGAAGCACTCAAGTACTTGATAAAAAGCCCAGGGTCTTCAACAGCCCCAATCCCACAGAACTTGGCCGAGTTTGTAACTAATGACAGAAACGCATATCCAAATGGTCCGTATATCAGCACACAGCAGTCACAATTGTCAAATTCGCAACCTCCTCAGCCTAACTCAAGCAACACTAATCAAGCCTTAAACAAAATGAGTCCTGGTAGTGGTGGGTTGGTACAAACTGCTGGTACACCGTCATCGATGTCTAATCAAATCCCACCAAAAAAACAGTTCCCACCGCAATTTGGTCAAACGGGCCAAAAGATGCCTGTAATCCCACAACAAAATCCTATACAGGGCCAACAGGGAGTTAGGGGTCCGGGTATCCCTCCACAATCATCATTCACAAGCCAATCGCCACCGGCCTCAATTCCACAGACACAGATCCAATCCCTGATCCCACAGCCTGAAAATATTCCAAAAGCTTTGATTCCTGTCTTTAATGACCCAAAACCACCAAGAAGAATTGAAAAATTGATTCCAGATAAACACAAGAACAACAAAATCGTGATTCCAATTAGCAAACCAAATATTCAAGTAGATTGTTATGAATTGCCTGAAATTTTGGGTGACAGTGATAAAGATATCCCATTTGCACAATTATATTCACAGCTGAGCCGTTTGCAATTTCCCAGTATTTTACCTGAAGGTGTCTCAATGGACGATATCATGAACAACAGGGAAGTCTTGATGATATTGCAAATCGAAATAGAAAAGGATAAGATTAAGAAAAGCATTCAAAATGATGACGGATCAAACATTCAAAAGCTAGAAGAAGAATTAGCCGCTTTGGAATTATTGCCACACCAGAAACAATTGCGAGGTCAAGTTTTATCCCAGATTTGGTTCAGTAAGTCCTTGCTTCCAAACTCACATCCAAACTTTTTGGCCAAATTCAGTTCATTGTCCTTGGAAAATGTCAGCGCAACCCATGATTTATATTCTCATCAGCTTAAATCCTTGATGGTTGCACAGAACCAAAAGCACCAGAACACCATTAACGAGATATTATCTTTCAGAGATAGAAGGTTAGCTTTAACGAACAAGCGCCGTGAAAAATTGAATCGTTTTGAAACAAAGATTAACAGTTTCCACAATCAGATTGCAAAGGAAGAACAGAAGCGTATCGAACGTATGGCCAAACAACGTTTGCAAGCTTTGAAATCTAACGATGAAGAAGCTTATTTGAAGTTGTTAGATCATACAAAGGATACAAGAATTACCCATTTGTTGAAACAAACCAACCAGTTTTTGGATTCCTTGGCCACTGCTGTTACTCAACAGCAACGTGAATCTCAAAGCAAGCTGAAAACTGCACCACAAGTCCCAGTTGATGACTCCAATGCTGATGAAAGAAGAGAGAAAATGGATTACTATCAAGTTGCACACAGAATTCAGGAGGAAGTCCACAAACAACCATCAATTTTGGTCGGTGGTACATTGAAAGAGTATCAACTCAAGGGTTTACAATGGATGGTATCGCTTTTCAATAACCACTTAAATGGTATTTTGGCAGATGAGATGGGTTTAGGTAAAACTATTCAAACTATTTCGTTGATCACTTACTTAGTGGAGGTGAAGAAAATTCCAGGTCCCTTTTTAGTTATCGTTCCTTTGTCGACATTGACTAATTGGAACTTGGAATTTGACAAATGGGCCCCATCTATAAAGAAAATCACTTACAAAGGTACTCCAAACCAACGTAAATACATGCAGCAAGATATTCGTATGGGGAATTTCCAAATTTTGCTTACTACCTTTGAATACATTATTAAAGACAAGGCACTTTTGCTGAGAATAAAATGGGTACATATGATTATTGATGAAGGTCATAGAATGAAGAACGCAAACTCCAAGTTATCGGAAACATTAACTCATCATTATCATTCAGATTACCGTTTGATCTTAACAGGTACCCCCTTACAAAATAATTTACCAGAATTATGGGCTTTGCTTAATTTTGTATTACCAAAGATTTTTAACTCTGTCAAATCATTTGATGAGTGGTTTAATACACCATTTTCAAACACCGGTGGCCAAGATAAGATTGAATTATCAGAAGAAGAAACACTTTTGGTCATTAGAAGATTGCACAAGGTTTTGAGACCTTTCCTTTTGCGTAGATTGAAGAAAGATGTCGAAAAGGATTTACCAAGCAAAGTCGAGAGGGTTGTTAAATGTAAGATGTCTGCATTGCAACTGAAACTTTATCAACAAATGTTGAGACACAATATTTTGTACGCCAGTGACCTGTCGACAAGTGAAACCCCAGTTATCATAAAGAACGCAAATAACCAGATCATGCAATTACGTAAGATCTGTAACCATCCTTTTGTTTACGAAGAGGTTGAAAGGTTGATCAATCCTTCAGCTGATACAAATGATCAGATCTGGAGAGTTGCTGGTAAGTTTGAATTGCTCGATAAGATTTTGCCAAAGTTCAAGCAAACAGGTCACCGTGTGCTTATTTTCTTCCAAATGACTCAGATTATGGATATCATGGAGGACTTTTTACGTTTACGTGAAATGAAGTACATGCGTTTGGATGGTGCAACCAAGGCCGATGATAGAACCTCATTGTTGAAAATGTTTAATGCTCCAGACTCTGAGTATTTCTGTTTCTTACTTTCCACAAGAGCTGGTGGTTTGGGTCTTAATTTACAAACTGCAGACACGGTTATTATATTTGATACCGATTGGAACCCTCATCAGGATTTGCAAGCTCAAGATAGAGCCCACAGAATCGGTCAAAAGAATGAGGTTCGTATTTTGCGTTTGATTACCGAAGACTCTGTCGAAGAAATGATTTTGGAACGTGCTCATGCCAAATTGGAAATCGATGGTAAGGTCATTCAAGCTGGTAAGTTCGATAACAAATCTACCGCCGAAGAGCAGGAAGCTATGTTACGTGCCTTAATGGAGAAGGAAGAAGAACGTAGGCTGAAGGGTACTAATGGTGATGATGAAGAATTGGACGATGATGAATTGAACCGTATAATTTCTAGAAATGACGCAGAGTTAATTACATTCCGCAGATTGGATGAAGAACGTATGAAAGCAACTAGAGAAGCAGTTTATCCTACAAGAATATATTCTGATCTTGAACTTCCTGCTGTCTATAAGAGAGATCCGGAAGAGCTTATCAAGAAGGATGAAATAAGTTTGGATGATTATGGCAGAGGTAATAGAGAAAGAAAAACTACTACGTATGACGACAACCTAACTGAAGAGCAATGGCTTCGTAAGATTGATGGAGTCATTGACAGCGATAGTGACGGAAACGATGATATGGATGAAAAGCCCAAAAAGAAGCGGGGTCGCGGTAGACCAAAGTCCAAGCCTGTTATTGAAGAAGAAATCAGCGGGGACGAGTCAGATGTAAACCTTTCGGAAAAGAGACCATTTTACGAATTAGACGACCTGCCTGAGCCTGCTAAGAAGAGAATAAACCTGGGCTTGGCAAATGCTGCTAGGGCCTCTGGTACCAGAGGCCGAGGTAGAGGACGTGGCAGAGGAAGAGGAAGCAGAGGACGTGGATCTCTTTTGTACAGAGCTGCTCCTGCGGTTGACCCATTATCACCAGAAGAAAGAGCCAATATTCAAAACATTATGGAGGAAATTGTATTAGCCATTATGGAATACAAAAACGAACATGGAAGAAACTTGTCTGAATTGTTTTTGGTTAAACCTTCCAAGAAGTTCTATCCCGATTACTATGTTTTAATCAAACACCCAATCGCATTGGATTCCGTGAAAAGACGTATTTCTTCCAGGAGCTATTCTCAATTGCGTGAAATCCTTGAAGATTTGCATTTGATGTTCACTAATGCAAAGATGTACAATGAAGAAGGATCTGTTGTATACCAAGACGCAACTGCCTTGGAAGAGCTAGCCAACGACAAATTTAAAGAGTTGGCTACAAATTTGAGTGAAGAAGAGAAGGCTAAGATTCTCAATTTTGTAGAATTTGACGAGGTTTTCGGTTTGAAGACTTCTGCTCAAGCCGCAGCTGCAGCCGCAGCTACCGCATCAGCAGCTGCATTATCTTCTAATCAGGCACCAATATTAGAAGCTGTTACAGCCTCTCATGAATTAGACACTGACCATCAACACCATGGTATCCATGATCATCTTCACGATGACTTGGACCCTTCAAGTTTTGTTGCAGACACAGGTATGGATGACCACGGGGTAAATGCTCTTCTTGATTCTGCTCTTGATGATGCGCTTGATGTACCAGGACTTGGTAACGGCCTTAGTGACACAGGAAGTCCTTTTGCTGACATGTACAATGATGGAGAGTCAGGTGATGAGAACTTAGAACTTTAGTATTGATTTTGTTGTATTATTATTATTATGATTATTATTACTTTTATTATTTCATTTAAAGTACAGACTGTAGATGATTTCAATTTACAGAATACAGGGGTAAGTCTTCATCAATATGTTGGTTATTAACGACATTGTTCAATACCTCATTGAAAATATCCACGAATTCAAACACGCCGCCACTATTGAAGTATATATTGCCAGTGAAGTTTTGGTTCTTTGGAAATCCATCACTGGCAATTGCTGGCGTTTTTGCACTGTAGAAAAGGAATTGCCAGTAGTTTGCACCGAAGAAAGGTGCCTTTAATTCATGTGATAATTGTAGAACAGGTGCCAATTGCAAATCGATCAGGAATGTATCAATATCACCCAGTGTTGATGTAATGAATACTAACCTCTTGGTTGTTAAATACAAATACCCATCCTGTACATTCACGTTCACATGATTACCTGTGATGACAAGCTTTTGTCTTGGTGATGGACTTCTATATCTGATTCTTTCTAGACCATCGGTTGACACCTCAAATGGAATCTCAGAAGTCCCAAGGAGAGACTGGTAGTTGTTTTTCAATATTACGTTGTTTATAGACATGGTTTATTCCTTGATTATTTGGTCATGTGACGAATTATTTTAAAATGTCCACCTCTCCTTGTCCCAGAGCAAAATTCGTGATATGATAACCTCAAAGCTCCCTGAGAAATTGAATTTATGCTCCATAGATGTCTCTATAGCCAAGGATACATGTATTTAATTAGAAAATGTAAATGTACAAATCAGCTCAATTGCCTTAATAGGTGTATGGGGAAATTCTTCAGACCTCACATTTAGTCCAGTTTTATCCTATTGTTCTTTTGTTCTTTTGTCCTTTTGTCATTATTGATTATTGCATTATTAACAAATACGGAACCTTGACAGTAGCACTAGACGAAACCTATAATAATTTCTGCAAAGGATTAGTTTTCTTTTATGTCATAGCTTAGTTCACTGGAAATACACAGAGAGAGTTAACTCGATATTAGGGAACAGCTGGTAAGACCACAGATTGTTATCGAAATTACAGAGCACCTGTTACAGTTCGGACTACTAGGGTTAGGTAGACATGTGTAGCTGTAATGTATAGGTTAATAGATTATTTTAGGTTCTTAATCACATAACTCTATGGTAATTCATAAAATATTATTATACATTCTTTTCCAGAAATGCCCTCATGGCCAAGTTGGTAAGGCACCTCACTAGTAATGAGGAGATCGTCAGTTCGAATCTGGCTGAAGGCAATATTTTTTCCTTTTGAAATACGTTTCAAAATCTTTTTTGATATACATGTGTTAGTTATTTAATTGTTGTTGTATCACTAGCGAGAAAGAAGTTATAGTATCTGGCGTATTAATTGGAGACTTTTCTTGTGGAACCGTTTTCGTTGGTTTGGATCACATGATCCAGTATCAAATGCAGTGAAAAATCGTGAAAAACGATGAGGTTTGATACATGAGTCAAAGAGCCAAGAGTATTACGAGGTCGTTTAATACCAAGTTGGTGGATTTGTTTTCTAGACCTTTACCAAAGTTTCAATATGGGTATCGTCATTTGATCCAGGCTAAGTCATGTCAGCAGATTGTAGACAAATTAGACCTTAAAAATAAATACCCAGATTCATCTAAACTAGATATCGTTGATGTGTTTGCAGGGTATGGTTTATTATCAACAATGATAAACCAAGAATTGAAACCAAGAAAGCATATAATTATCGAAAATAATAAGGTTAATGTTGGTCTTTGGAATGAAAAACTAGATGCACTCAAGAAGACCGGGAACACTGAAAACTTTATTCTCTATCCACACGATGGGTACAAGTGGGAAACATACGATGACCTTATTAAGAATGAGAAGATATTGAGTCCCAGATTTCAATCCCGTGACAAAATTCACGATGAGTTGTTGATTATTGGAAATCTCACACCAGTGAAATTTGGTGAGTCTCTCTTTGCACAATGGTTACTGTGCTGTATGTATAAGAACTGGTTACAAAAATATGGGAGAGTACGAATGATATGTCTAGTTCCTGAGACAACAGCTATGAAATTCATATCAAGGGAAGGCTTTTCAAAAAGAAATAAATCATCTATCAAGAGAGAATTATATACTGATTCTCACCTTGTGGCCCTCACTACTCCAGAAGATTTCACAGAACCTGATGGATCTGGTTATGATCCACGCCAGTTATTAAATGACGAACCAATTCCATTAGGTAGCAGTGACATATTACCTCCTGCAGGCCAACTTGCGGTGATAGAGATCGTTCCTCGTGATGTTGAATATAACACAGAAACTTACGAATACATTATCAGAAGTTTGATGTTTAGTGCGACCAGTAAAGTTGAAAGTTCCATAAACAACGTGGGTCCAGGTGCGGTGGAGAGCTTGTGTCCCCAGCTCTCTCCAGAAATCCTCAACAAATCAGGAAAAGAATTGAGTATCGAAGAATGGAAAACTATATTTGATATTTATGAAAAGTGGCCTTTTAAGCCTAGTTACATCGAAACTTTAGACATAATTAATGAAGATTAAGGTTTGCTTGAATAACTGTATTTATGATCTTGTTGGTAAAATTTGAAAAATGTATTCCTCTGTAAATATACTGTTAATTAACTGTATATACCCCTGCAATCGGTGGGTTTAAAGTTTTCTTTAAGTCGTTTCTTCATTATCATCTGAATAAACAGATGATGATTGGGAAATTGGAACCACTCTCTGTTCATGAACCACTGACCCATTGGTCGTACTTGAACTCACGACATTGTGTTTAACTGTTGAAGATCTCAAATTCAAGTTATTCTTTGGGATACCAAGTGTCGTGTTGCTGGAAAGATACCGGAAACTTTCTTCCTTGCAACCATGGTCCAGTGGCCCAATAGGTGCAGTTACACATCTAGTTGAATTTGGTAGTACGATTTTTGTTTTCCTGGTGTCTTCCGATGGCAAATCATTTTGTGCATAATGTAGCAACGGTGCCAGACATACTCTCCTCCGTACACTAGGATCTAAACTAACTATGCTATTGTAGCCCCTAAGAGGCTCAGGAAAAGCCTGTTTCCCTGAACTTTCATTTTGACCAGAAGTTTTCACAATATCGGAGAGTGATGATGATCTGTCCACGCTAGCTTTTGAAATACTGTCCAGGCTAATACAATCACCGATGCTGGCGGGGATAGAACTTGTTAACTTCAGTAATACTAAATTTTCTTTCACTATGCACCACTTATTATAAATAAAAGGATGCAACATCCAAAGTAAAACCATAAATTGAAGAGCTTCGGCTAGATAGATAAAGAATATCGTAACAAATTTCATCTCAGACAGAGATAATCCATGTCGGAGAAGCATGATTAGAACAGCGTTGGTGAATGAGCTTGCTATAATCATAACAGAAGAAACAAGAAACAAAACCAAAGATATGATGAAACCAAAATATCCATTATTATCACCGACAAGAGTGTATACTATCAGTAATGTAATTGAAATGGACAAAATAAAAATGAAGAAATTAACAAGTTTCATACGATAAAATGATGAAACCATCATCTCAAGCTCATAGGATTTCATTGGAACATTGGACTTCAGATATAGAAGGGTAACATTTTCTTTTAAAAAATTCAAAATTCGCTTCAGGACTGGAGACATCTTTGGTTTGGTCAAGTCGAAATGGTAGTGAGCCTTCGTGTTATAAGTTTGTAAGCTCAAGATGGATTGTACCTGCAATTCTGGTATATGGACAGAATTTCCTTCAAACTTATATAAAGCATCAGTTAGTGTCATTTGAATTCTATCGGTTCCCCAGTAGAAGCTAGGGACCACTATTATGGTACAGTCGCTGAATGACTCCAAATACACAGATTCCATTCTAGTGTAGGTACTTCCCAAAACATTCACCAAGATGTCACCGCTAATTGTACGATTAAATCCATATCCATCTAACAGTGCAGTCGGTAAAGTTGATCTCTGACTGAGAAAGGAGATAATATCTACTGGAGGGAGTTTAATTGCAATATCTGAGCAATATGAATAATTGGTGATATTGAAACTGACTAGTGCTATTAGAAGCGTGAAGATCGCAACAACCTTATTCTTGATTAGCGTTTGGACACCTCTTCTCAAATTGCAAGCCGTTACCTTCTCTGGTGGTGGTGCTTTGATAATTGATCTGACTAGTGATAGGGACATTTGTTTGTTTGGTATTTATATTGGTGTTTTTTTAGCGCTAGCAAATTTTCGCAGCCAAAACTACAGTCAGGAAACAATTGATCTTTTGATGAAAACAGATGACAACTATATATTAATACGAAGTAACAAACATATCGGTGTTTTTTTTTTTCTTTTCGTGACTTCTATTTAACTATGTACTTATTCAACGTTAGATAAGTTGGCAAGCAATTGTACCAATTTTTCACTGTTGAACATTCCTTCCCCATTACCAAAGTACGAAGCATTGGGGAGTGTATTCATGAGGGTAACGACAGTTGGTCCAACAACGTTTTGTTCTTCAACATCATCGTCACCATGGTGAGAGAAGAGGTCATTGATACCGTTGTTTGTAAGTGACCCATTCTGGATTTGTTGACCATTATTAATTAAGCCCTGATTGTTGTGGTTACTAACTTGAGCATTGGCATGTTCAGCCATGTCCTTCTTTCTTCTTTTAACTTTCTGTTCGTCCTCAATATCATCGGCACTATTTTCTTCTTCATCATCGTTGTTCAATTCGTAGCGTTTGATTACATTCAAACCACTAATACGGTATCTATCACTGAACAAGTCAATTGGATCTTGATCTGGGAACAATTGTTCGAATTTTGTTGTGAAACTGTGTGCAACATCGAGGGATAAGTAATTCAGAGCGTAGTTGATATAGATTTTCAAAAACTTTCTCAAGTAAAACTTCAAGTGAGCAATCTCTTTTTGCTTCATACTCTTGACATGAACAGGAAGATTATCCGCCTGGGTGAGTATGAACTCTTCTAAAGTTGTAATTTCCTTGGAGAAATTGGAGTCCGATGTTTGGATTAATTTTCGAATCTCATCGACATCATTGTTCAAAATCAAAAAATCGAGATAAACTATGACAAACTTACCATTTAATCCAAAGGTTTTCAAGGCTAACTCAAACACCTTTGAAGCAGTTTTCTTGTTATCTGAATAGAATTCTAAATAAGCATAATCTGTATAAAATTCATATCCCATCTTTGGAAAGTTCTTCTTTAATCTGAAAATATTACGGGCTTCTTTTATACCCTTTTGTCTCTTTGTTGCTACTAACAATTTCACATAAACACAAGTTATTGATGTGATAAGTCTTTGCTCCAATATAGACAACTGATTGACTTTTGCCTGTTCCTCCTGGGTTAAAAATTGCATCTTTGCAAAATCCTCATTGCTTTCTGATTCTGCATCAGGCTTACTATTTAGATCATCACCCATGCGTTCATCATTATTTATATTATTATCATTATTGTGCTGCTCTGGAGATTTATTAGAATTCTTTTTACTAGATATACGGCTTTCAATAAAACTGATTTGATCTGATATCACTTTGTGGTCTTTGGTGAGATGATTTATCAAGTCGTCAAAAGTCGCCCTGCATTTATCGAAATTGTTATCCTTTTCAAATAATTCAGTTAATTGGAATGTCAAAATTAAACTTTTGGGGTTCATTGTGAGACCAAACTGCAAAAGCTCGATACATTTATTGATGTTTGCTTCTTCATTGCTCAAGAGCCAAAACTTGGTGTATTTGAACCACAATTCCGAAACGAATGGTAATGACAAGGTAGCTTGCCTGTATACATGAGAAATTCTTTTTTCTAAAGCCTCAGAATCTCTCAATTCTAAGTTGTTCTTTTTTTCGAATTCTATCCATTGAAGCCATATCTTTAATTGCTTTCTAACATTGATATCATCGATACCCAGAGGGATAATATCTCTTTTTAATTTCTTCTGTGTGATGTTATTCCACTCTGTATTCCAAGAACGAGCAAGCATGAACTCTGCGGACTTTTCTGAAATGAACTTGTTTGCCGTAATAGAGTTTACCTCATTTTCCCACTTGATGTATTCTTGCCATGATTTTTCAATGTCATCGGTGGGAACAACCAAAAACTTTTTGTAGACTTTTCTAATCAAGTCAACCTTTTGTTGTTGTTCCCAACTGGCACTGGGTGTCCAGGATTTAAGGAATTCCAAGTAGTCGGTCCAGAGCTGACCACTTGCCACGTCAATCCCAACCTTATTTATCGCGAATTCGAATGCTTGAATGACGACACCTCTTGCACGCTCACCACCAGTGATGACATCGTTGACACGACGAACGTAAGAAACATATAATCTCCATAATTCAACACTATCTGTCGTATTCAAACTCTCTTGGAAAAGCGATTCCACCTTGGTGAATTCTCCACGGTTCATCTCATAGTTGATATAGTTGCACCATTGTGCTCCCTAGTAAGTTATGTTAGTATTTCTTTATTGAATTGGGGGTAGGTCTGCTTCACGATATTCTTTTATTGATGAGGTCATCAAATATATACGAGAGACACTATATAACCAAGATATACATACATCAAACTTAAAGATTCCTAAGAACTTAGTGTAAACACTGCGAACTTGTTCTTCTTTATCCTTGATTAGAGCTTGCTTGATAAGCTTGGTCCACTTAAGATAATCCAAAGGGTTTTCTTCAAGGTCATCCTCGAGCTGCCCGATGATATCGAGCGCCAACCGCTTCTTCTTATCTGGTTGTATGAACATGCTGTTAGTCATGCTGTAAAAATATCAAGCCTTAATGTATGGATAGATGTGGTTGTTTATTGGTGGTGTTGATTTGTTTGCTTCAAGTTCTCAGTTTTTTTCGGTTTGTATCGCCATTCATCTACGACATGTTAGTTTTTTTTTGAACAGAGCACACGACTGTACATCATCGACAGAAGACACATTGGGATGTACCAATATACGTTACATATATGGGGCCATGATGGCGTCATATCGGTGATATCGCCTGAATGTCATGCTTCTACCTGGATATTGGCGTCTTCGGATATTGATTACGAGATTGTGACATCCTGTAATACCAATGTTTCAGACATTCATAAGCTTCCTGTTCTTATAGATACTGTTAGCCAGATCAAATATCAAGGCTACCAGGAGATCTATCAATTAGTGAGGGGATCAAATATTCTTAGTACAAGAGATCTGTTGGTGAATGAGGCGCTACTAAGTCTTCTCCAAAGGAAAGTTGAGCTCGTTCATCAATACAACCTCTATGTCAATACCCAGAACTATGAAAAGTATACCAGAAAGCTTTTCAGAAACTATTTCCCATTTCCAATGATGTATAATCAGCCACTCAAGTTTTATAACTATGCGATTGAAGGGGTGAAAACCATTGGGCTCAATTCAAATAAAACTGGATTCTTCCCCGGATTTGGAGGTGGTGACAATGAAGAAAGAGAGGTCTGTCCGACAGAAACAGTAAATGATGATTACGACGAAGAAGAGATGAAGGAAGTTGCATTGACCAAACTTCATGAGAAGCAGATACTAGCTAAATCAAAGGAAAAGTCAATTGTCAGAGAACTGCGTAATACAGAAAAGTGCCTCAAGGTATTAGGTGAATTATTTGGTTTCTTCACCAAGAAGGATGATACGTTCCTTTTATCATCGTCTCGGACCTCTGCAGAGATTCTTTTGAGTGCTTATGTATATTGTCTCACTTATGATGCACTTCCTGACAAGTTCATCACCAAATATTTGGAGTTGAAATATCCCAAGGAACTTCAATCTATATCAAAGGCGATCGAGGAGATGAATGGTACCTTGGATACAAAAAAGATTCGCGAACCACTGGGAGTGGAAGTTCCTAGTCTTTTCAATGAAATTAGATACCAGTTATCTTTTTAATGTATATAGGGTTTTACTCAGTTTAAGTTTTTGCTGTTCATATATTTTGCCAAAACATCTCACGACTCTCAAGCTTCTATGAGGTGTAACATGATGTCTTTTAAAAAGTAGAGCAAGCTATATCGAAGGCGATTCGTGTGCAGAAATAAGAAGCAGAATTGTGTTACCCGGAATTCATGCAAGCAGTATATATACTCAAGAGAAGGATCTCCCTCAACAATTAAGAAAAAGTTTTTCAATTGTTTATATACTTATTGTAATAAACGAGTGATTAAGATATTTGTAGAACTACTGGCAATCTCAGCATAGTTTCATGTATACTGACAATGTGTATATAATGATGGAATTTTCTTGCCAAAGAACAAAGAATGTTTATGCTTTCCAAGTATCCAAGCTTTAGAATGATGGAGAGTGGGGTTTATTACTTGGTTAGAAAACAGATATATTGTGTAGAGATTAGCGTAAAAATGAAAAGTGTGATTGATTCGGTAATGATGTGAATGCTCAAGAATATGAAGGATATTGCAGACCCCGATGACGCGCGATTTTCGACAGCGAGCGGACTGCGAGCCAAATCACCATATTTCAACAAAAATAAAAACCAAAAAACACCATGAAGTTTGGATATTTAGTATGGTTGGCATCGTTTGCATTAACAAATGCCGTATCACTTGAAGGAGATATTAATGCTGTGGAGGCTACAATTACGGGCAATCCCTTGGTAAAGAGAATAAGGGAAAAGATTATTGCGCCTGATTACCAAAGGAAGCTTGATGAACAGAATGGGATTTCATCAACATCCGAGACTCCTAAGAAATGGATCCGTACGGTGACCATTGAAGGAAAAGAACATACTGAGATTGTGACTCCAACTGTGATTGGCGGAGTGACCTTCGGAGCCAAACCTCCCAAGGAAACCAATGGCTTGGAGCCATGGATTTCTTTGAAGAAGGATGGTTCTCCAAAAACCATAACACCCCAATTAAAAAATGGTTTGACCAAGAATGGACAGCCAACTTACGGCACCTGGTTTGCCACTGCCACAACTGTAACCTACAATAAGGAACAGTTGAAGGCTCATAATATGGCTGACGATGAGCTCTTTGAGGAAGTGCAATATATCGATGAAGACAAAGCGGAACACGACTTAAACCCATTGATTAGATGTACTCCCGAATTTTATTCAAAGAAGGGTATGGGAAAAGATAGAACAACGGAGCCATTCTGCTTTCCTCATGATAACCAAGTTTTAAAGGCTGATAGCACATACTTTGTAACATGGTACGCAAACTTTTTTGATAAGAACGTCAAGAATGTTAAATTACACTTGCACTACGTTAAGGAAAGCGCAAGGCAGAAGGGTCTTAAAAGGGAATATTTGAATGAGGGCATCGTTGAAAAGAGATCATCCGTTATGGAAAAAGGAGGATCACTCGGAACATCATTTTTCACGAGTGAGTGGTTAACCCGTTCCAAGGGTTGGTATCCACTTGAAGTTCAAAAGGAATGGTTTGAAAAGAATGAGTTTTATAAAAAGGTTCTTATTTCAGTACAACCTGACAACGTTGATGACTCCGATTTCGACCACTTGAAGAACTCAGTTGTCATTGAAATATCCAGAGGTGCTAAGGTTAGTAAGGAATACATGGCTGACTTAGAAAAGATGGAACAGAAGTACGGCGACAACTTTGAAGTTATTGAGGGCCCAGATTACGAAAAGTATTACATCATCATGGGTATGCCTACAGTGGTGGCTCTTTTCGCCTTGGGTATGTACTTTTTCGTTGCAATCAATAAGAAACATACAGATTTGAGCGGATTAAGAAAGAGAACATTTGCAGGATCCAGAACAACCAAAAAGATGCTCAACTTTGGCAAAACGAAGTCCAACTCTTTACCTCAATTTTCAAATGAATTGAAGAAGGATTGATACAATCCAGACTGGATTTATTTATACATGTATCCTATATATACACCATTACATAACCTATTCAGGACCACAAAGGTATCCTGCTGATCTTTGTGTTTGTAAACCCTGCTTGCATTCATATTATAGTTTATAACGACCGTAGCAGAGAGGGCATTACCCAAGTAAAACCTTATTTAGGCACCTTGTTGATCACTGCGCCAAATGTCTAAAGTATATTTCTTCTCCGGAAATCGAAAAAATAGCTATCAAGAGAAAAAAATAACACACAACTCTTTGTACCCATAACTATGCGAGTACTTTTTCTCATGTATAAATTAGAATATTTTAGTCTCAATTCAGAATAAATATGGATTTGGATAACATAGCTCAAGGCTGGGTCTTGACGGGGGTTACATCGTTAATATGTATATTGGGGTGTTTCACCATATATGCTGATGATATATACTACTTGTTGGTACCAACGTTTATTACCAGTAGATATCCATTTCAGATCAAAGAAAACTATACGTTCATGACGGGATCATTAGCGTTTAGTTCAGGATGTTTACTTTATACAGCATTGTGCAAGTTGCTTCCAGAAGCAACAAGGTCATTTCATTTCGCATTGGAAGAGGACACTTCTCGGAAAGCTGGCATTTACTTGATGGCTTCATATATTATCGGAGTTACAACAAGCATTTCGTTCAACAACATTTTGCATATGATAACCAGTGATTCAGTCGTCCATTGCAATCATGGAGGAGATCATGGACATGGAAATAGACATGGTCCTCACTCTGAACATGAGCAGTCTGCAGGCCATGACCATAACCATGAACACAGCCATGGTCATAGCCATAGCCACATGCACGAAGACAACCATAATCATGAGCATGGTCCCGCTGTAGATCATGAGGACCAGTCTACAATTAATGATTATCAAAATGATAACCATAGAAATTTTGATAGTATTTTACATGAGAGTCACCAAGGCAGCAGTCAGTCAAGCGACGAAGACTTGGAGATGGGGAAAATAACAGAAGGTTCGCCATTACTTGTTAAACACAAAAAGTCCTTTCTCAATTACATTGTTCCAGATGCTGACACTACTGAACAATCCATAGGGAAATGTATGGGTTATTCTTCTGCTGAACTTTGTTTATTTAAAAATCACAATCACGACTTGCACTATTGCGAAATTCCTGCAATTGATAATGAATTGTCGAGGGTGCTATCCCACCCCCGCCACACGGATATCCTGGAATTGGTTGTGCTTAACGATGAAACAGTTGATTTTGAAGATCACCATCATCATGTTCCTTCTGCTGTCTCTAGACTCTTGCTGATAGGAATCCAAACAACCTTGGCGATTACGTTGCACAAGTTCCCAGAAGGATTTGTGATGTTCGTCACATCTGAGTCAAATCCGAAACTTGGGGTTCAACTTTTTATAAGCTTTATGCTTCATAACCTCACAGAGGGGTTTACAATGTGTTTACCGTTGTACTACTCCTTTTCAAGCAATGGGAATACCCAGACTGCAAAATTGAAGGCAGTATCTATAAGCGCAATTCTTGGAGGGTTATCACAACCCTTGGGTGCACTTTTTGGGATGCTTTTCCTTAAATATAGTAGTCCAGCCGATAGAGATGCCCACAGAATAGATATGTTGAACGCAGTAATTGTTGCCGTGACTAGTGGTTTCATTACAGTTATTGGTTTTACAATGTATGGTTCTGCTGTATCCTTCGGAGGGAACCAAAATTTTGTTCTAGTTTGTGCCCTAGTTGGGGTTATCTGGGTCGGTCTAACTGCAATCTTCTAACTACTTTTGTGGGTACATTGTGAATAGTATTTATTTATTTATTCTTCTCACTCATCATGATACTACTAGAGCGAACAATATATGAACGTATTTTTAATTCCTTTTGTATTGTAATATTGCTCTGCAAGTTTTTGTTTGTGTTTGATTTTTGTTTTAGGCTGGCAGGGTTGAAAAAGAGTTTGTACATCAATGGTTATCTCCAAACAAGAATGTGAGTATCAGTGCATAATGTACGTGGGTGAAACTTGCGGGTAACTGTGAGTATATCTCGGCGTAATTATTGTCATGCATAATCAAAACTTGTGATCATTTAGGCAGCGCGCACGACCATGGTATGTTAACCATTTCCAAAATTGTCCGTTTTGATGATAGAGTCAAATAAAAAGTTCTAAAAGGCACAACAGCCCCCCACAACCATTAAGTTTGCCAAGTTGTTCTCCTTTTATATTAACCGACATAGTACAAATGATGATGTCCGAGATACAACAACCTATAGATCCCAAGGGATTAGTGAGAACGTTGCCTAACGGCGAGAGAGTAGATTTTGGAAAGGGAAAGAAGATTGCTACGAGTGATTTAACATCGGCCATTAAAAATAGCAAAAAGAAGGCTGGTATTCCTGAGCCACTCTTACCTAATGGTGAGAAGCCCAACTTTTTCAATAGCGACAAGAAGACGAAGGAGCCCAGGAAGGAAGCAAAGCCCAAGGTAAAGGAGAGCAAACCAAAGGATAAGAAAAAGGCGCCGCCCTCAAAGAAGAAGAGTGAGCCTTCCTTACCTAATGGTGAAAAGCCCAACTTTGGTACTGAAAGGAAATCACCTGTTGGAAATGCGCCCTCGTTGCCTAATGGGGAGAAACCCAAGTTTGGACATGAGAAGCAAGCAGCATTGTCATCAAGCAATATGATGTCGTCGTCGTCTTCTTCTTCCTCCTCCTCAGGCAACCAGTCTTTTAACAAGAAGAATAAAAATACTGAAGAAACGTATGCTGGTTCGTCGTTCTATTCGTCTCCTGCTGCATTGAACTTGCCCAAACCTTCATTCAAGTCGCCCAAGCCAGTTAATGTAGATGACCCTGTGACTTCTCCAAATCAAACTCCGCTCAGTGTGCACACTCCGCTTGCCTCCAACGCGATGCTAATGGGTAATTCACATTCGCTCTCGCAAGGAATTCAACACCCACCACCGCAATACCCAGTGACTATGTATCCGCCTAACGCCTATGGAACTCCACAGTACATTCAACAAGCGGGTTTTGCTTACAACCACTCACCACAAGGTTATATTCACTATCAACACCCATACCAACCACCACAACCACAACCACAACCACAACACCTTGCACCACCATCACAAATTACCCCAGGTTACCAAGTTCATCCTCAATTTCCGCTTCCGCCTTATCATCCAAACCACCAACACCCAGTTGCCGCCGCAGGCCCAGTCACCAATGCCAAAGAACAAAAGATTACCTTTAACGATTTGTTAGGATCTGCAAAGTGAGCTGGGTTCGGGTTTGGTGGTTTTTTTTTAAGTTTTGCGATTATTATGTTAATACGATGTTATGATTAAACGATGTTAGTGCATTTGTTAAGAGAAGTGAGAAAGTTAGATGATTTCTCTTTAAGATATTCTTCATCTAAAGACTAAAGACCTTTATTTAAAGATACTCTTCATCTACAGACTATAAAGATACTCATAGAGTTACTAGATTATTTTAAGATTCCAGAGATTTATGATTTGATGTCTCCCATTTATTAGGCACACGCTTTCACCTCAGCATACAGAACAATTCATATAGAACATCAGGGTTTTTTTGATGTATTTTTCACCGGTTACAAATGTATTTATAGGTTTTTTATTGTATAATATTACTCGCGACTGTCAATATGTAAGTAACAAAGCATTGTTTTAGGAAATTTTCAACTCAAGACGCCATTGAACAGAAGGAACAAGTATGAGGAATATAGCCGGGTGATAAAGTCAATATTGTGAAAAAGAAACATGGATGAAATATAATCAGGAGCTCTGATTGAAGGGGCCAAAGAGCCTTAAATAAAAGCAGATTCCACACTTGATTTTACTATGCTGTACATCGCCCACCGCGGCCACTGCATAAAATTTATACGTTGCGTACACCAACGGATTTCACTTCGATCCAATGTTTTGGATTCCAACAAACAAATTCAGATTTATCCTCAGATTCTCTTTGAGGAGACCTAAAACGAACCCCATTCAAACGCAATCTTAGAACATATAAGTAC
>JANIWJ010000027.1:0-220730 GCA_030705055.1 Kodamaea plutei | reverse complement strand
GACTACTTTACCTTTTCAAACTGGGGTTGGTCATACCAAGACAATCGAGGTATTCGTACCTGTTCCAACCATCACTAAACAATCATCCGAACCGTCTTGACAGAACAAAGAATCGAACAGGCAATGTAGCAAATCTTACAAAGCTTGGATTTGACGTCTGTTGTAATAGTGATGAACAACAGAATTGCAATACATTTCATTTCGATTCACCCACAAACCGCTCTATTAAAGATGTGAATGACCAAAATTGCAATTACAGACAACAGCACAATAAATCAATTCTACAAGGTCAACTCGTGGATAATAAAACAAGGTGCATTCATTACCATTCGGAACTTGATGTTGTTGCACTTAAATTCAAATGTTGCAAGACTTTCTACCCCTGTTACCAATGCCATCCAGACACACACACGATAGTAAAATACAATAAGACAGACCTCAAAACTGAACGTGTAATCTTGTGCGGTAGCTGTTGGTCTCAGCTTACTTTTGACGAGTATAATCCTAACGGTGATGCCTACATTACACAAGACCAAAACCCCATCATTCAAAAGGATCTGAAATCGTGCAGCATCAGCACCGCCGCCGCCGCCAATAACACGTTGACTGTAAAAGATCACCCCAGACTTCAATGTCTACATTGCAGTGCTCCTTTCAACCCTGCCTGCTCGGGTCATTATCATTTGTACTTTGATTTATAGCTTGGCCTTCTCGCCCGCGCCTCGTTCAATATGTTTAAATATCTCTCGATTTTTATGCGAACAAAAAAAAGTAGATACTCGTCTAAACCAATCACACCATGAACAAAACAACTATCATAATCAATAATCTCACTAAGGATGATTTTGTACTGATCCTGTCTAAGATGCCTATTGTGGATCAAATTAAACTAGATGTGATGAATAAGGTTGAAAACTTGGGAGATATTCTGTATTGGCTGAATCTCCCCTTTTTATCTAGGATTATCATCATATTAAAAGATGACACAACTGCACAATTAGTGTACACCCATCTCATGGATGAATGGGTTAGGGAAATTCCTTCATTGAGAATTACCCAGCAAGAAAATCTACTTGCACGTTCCAAATCCATGGAATCGTTACCACTCATGAAACCATCCACTTTGGAAGCATGGCAACAAGCTCGTACAAGTGATGCATTCCCCAGTTACATAATAGAACCAGAACCTAAAAAAAACGATCATCTTTACCAAGATTTGGCCAATTTGGGAATTGATGTATCCCAATACAATAAGGGATCAACTAGAACACTTTTCAAGCCTGATTTGACGTTGAACACTGGGGTCCTGAATACGCCTCAGCCTCCGAGCCCAACAATTACGTTGAACGAGTCATTCTAATACTAATTTTGAGCTCTAATGAATTATTGGACTATTAAAGATAAACAAACACTCAAATTGACCGTTCTCCGATAAATGCATTTGCCCTTTTTCTCTTTGAACCCCAGGTTAACTCCACCGGTTAAAGATTCCCTAGCATATAACAATATATTATCAATACCCATGATAATACAAAAACAAAAAGACAAGCCCGTGATATACTGTAAGATTGTAACAATATATTATAAAAGTCTACTTACTACAACTCCGCTATTCAAGTGTAATAATGCAGGCCTCTATTGTCCTTTAAGTTACCATTCTTTCTTTTTTTGGGGGGGTAGAGTGGAAGGAATGCTGAGCAATCATTGCACATATGGAATGGCTCTGCCCCAGGTTAAATATTCAATAGTCATCATACTTGCTTAATCGAACAGTACCTTGGGGAATTCTTAGCCGGGAAATATCAAATTACACAGGGTTATCTATAGGAGGCTACACGATCAGGAAGTCCCCATTGTGAATGTCACTAAGAGAACTAGGTACTTCTTTCTGAATAGGGAGTACATTATGTCAAGGTCATCACACACAGGTGCAGAATCCTACTTGCTACGACCATCACACCCTACAATAAGCAACTCTCTCATCCTCTTCTACAGTAACGCAACGCAATCGTGATCGGCAGATGAAATTTCTTGAGCCTTCAACAAACAGATCTTCCAACTGAAAAACTCACTTCGGCTATAAATTTCTGGCCGATTCCATTGATAACCAAGAAATCAAAAATCAAAAAGAACATAAACAATTCTACCTAGTATCTAGATTCTTAAATTCCAGATAGTCATCGAACATTTTATCCAAGTGAAATTCCCATGTACCGCGTTTTAATTTTGTCGTGTTTATATTGCCTCTTATCTCTCTTAACACACTGTGCAGCATAAAAATTCTACTCACTTTACCGACAAGCGTTCTATTGATCCTTGTTATTTATATCTCTATTCACGTATGGCCGCCTTCAGGGTGTTGATCCGCGGTGTTCTCATCGCAGGACCTACTTCCCTAATTTTTCTAATAGTCTCCGTATTTTGGCTTCGTTCGTAAATTTTCTTTCGATATTTGCCAAAATTTCAAAAAAAATATTTCAATCAACTTTTATAGGCTTGATACATTCAATGATTGTCTACTGCAATTTTCCTAGCTAAGGGAGTCTCTATACAGCTTTTCTCAAACCATCTATTTATATTACGGGAAAACTCTGATAGACCCGGTAATTCTTGCATAGACCTCATTGACTTTTATCCTGAGCATCCATTGGCAATTCTTGTCCAAGGCTCAAATATGATGATACGAATTACTGATTTTTGAATTATAGAATAATCTCTGGAAATCTCTAGGCATTACTAAAGGCCAATCACAAATCATGCCTTAGAAACAGTCAAACCAACCAAGTGACAAATATTTGGACAATTAAAACTTCTTTGGAAAATCTAAATACTACAGGCAATACTTGTCTATAGTTATGTCGAAAACTGCAATTATCCTAAAACTACACTGACCCCCGAAATATAACAAAAGAAACCACTGAAGACAAGGGGGTATTGTCAGACAATTAAATTTGCCTTAAACAGTGTACCGCTAAAAACACCTCTGTTGATGTGCACCACGTAGTACTCTTACACCTACTGTGCAGTGTTGTGGTTGCGTAGAGTATCCAGGTCACGTGCACACAGTCTACAAGCCAATTTAAAAAATTGAGAACCGAACAACATAGCACCCCAACATGAAGTTCTCGCTTGCCTTGCCATTGTTGTTCACATCGATCGTGGCCTCCAAGCACGTATCTGTTTATGACTACAGTAGTGATGATGGAAAGTCTTCTCAAGACATGAGCGTCAAGTCAGCCATAGTTTTCTTTGCCGAGATGGTGGACGCTTCTGACGACTTGAAGTTGGGTTCAGGTGAAGAGGCACATAAATTGATTGAATTCATCGACCAACACCCAAAGAAAGAAGACAAGCCTACATTGTTTGTCAAGGTGAACGGTGTTGACAACACTGCTGACTTTTCTGGCAAGCAAGCACTCATGACTGTTGAAACCGAGCATGCTGAAGATATCCTTGAAAGATTAAGCAAGGTTATGGTTAGACAAGGATACCAAGACATTGAATTGACTTCCCAAATCTCCTTGCTCACCAGGGATTCTGAAGACAGTAAATTAATTAAGGGGTTCTCTATCTTTGACGAAGCCATGTTCCGTATGTGGGATGACTTTAAGAAACAAGTTTCCTTTGGTGCCGACGAAGGCTTCAAAGTAGTCAACGATAAATTCTTTGTCAGTGAGTTGACCGCATTGAGCCAAATCAGCGCACATTCACACAACAACGATGTTGTCTTTGTTGACTCCAGTGCATTGCTTTCAATTGGCAGAAAGATTGGCCAAGGTTCAAACACCTACCAATTTTCCAAGGATATCTTGAACAATTACTTGAGCCAGTTAGGATCTAAATTCAACATTTATGTTTTTGTTGACTCTGCTCCTGCTCAGGAAGCGAAGTTCACCAAGAGAGGCCTCGAGTTGAATGCCATTTTCAGCAAGAGGAGCTCCAATGGTGGCGCATGCTTCTCTTCTGAAGAATCATGTCAAGTATCCACTTCCAACTGTAACTCACACGGTGTGTGCAGTAAGTTGGGCAAGGGATGTTGGAGCTGCTTGTGCAGTGCTACTGTCAATAAGACAACCCAGTCCACAACCAAGTGGTCTGGATTTGACTGCAACAAGAAAGATATTTCTGTAGAAACCAACTTGTTCTTGTGGACCACATTGGCCTTGTTGACTGTTCTTGTCGGTGGCTTACAATTGTTGTACAGTGTTGGTAGTCAACCTTTACCAGGTGTATTGGACACTACTGGAAAACAGTAAAATATCGATACGAAATGTGCAAGCATCCACCATTAACTCGGTTTACTAATGGACTCTGTCCATCACTCAATTATAATTTTTGAAAAAATAGATGGTATTAAACAGAATTGTAGGTTAGCAGAATTCTTTAGTATTGATAACAAACTTGTTAAACAGAATAAGAGGCTTGTTAAATGGAATTTTAGGTGAACGTCAGCAGGCGTTATAAAGCATTGAAATACTAATTAGCTGTAAAACATAAACTACGTAACACTCCACTAGTCCTCCTCACTAATTATGGATCAGTTAAACCCAGCTATCGATTGTGAATTTAGACTACGAACACCGATAACAACTTTGTTTATACACTCGCAAACACAAACTAGTTGCTTGAAAATATACAGTTGTACACTTAAAGTCATGTAACTAGCTCTTTCTTCCATCAGGTGATAAATTCCCCAAGCTTCGTTTGAAGATTTCCTTTTCAGGCAATTGATCATCAGAACGAAAAATAGATTAAGTCATACACCATGAGAACCATCCAAAGACCTATATTTTTGACGTTTGCCCTTGTTGTACTTGTTGGTATATTCTACTTTATGGGTAGTCTGTCCACCGAGACTTCACTTGGTGCATCATCTCCATATACAATGGACAAAGTAAGAGCACACGAAAAGTCTTATGAAAATAACAAGGAGAAATTTGCTGAGAAGGGAGAGAGTCAGAAGCACAAAGATTCGTACACAGAGAAGGAGTCTACAGGCAACAAAGAAGAAGTCAAACAAGAGGTCAAGCAAAAGGTGCAAGAAGAGAAGTCAGTTGGTGAGGAAGTTTTGGAGTTTACTGAAACTCCGTTCATGCCTAAGATGGCCAACGAGACACTCAAGGCACAGTTGGGAAACAGTGCGTGGAGACTTTTCCACACGATTCTTGCACGTTACCCAGACAAGCCATCAAAGCAAGAAAGACAAACCTTGGGCCAATACATCCATTTGTTCGCCCAGGTGTATCCGTGCGGTGATTGCGCTAGACACTTTCAACAGTTACTCCAAAAGTACCCCCCACAAACCAGTCTGAGAAAGACAGCTGCTTTGTGGGGTTGTTCTGTCCATAACATGGTGAACAAGAGATTAGGGAAAGATGAGTATGACTGTTCCACCATCTTGGAGGATTATGATTGTGGTTGTGGAGATGATGAAAAGAAAGAAGATTCTACTTTGGGGGACCAAACCATAGAACACTTGAGGGGTATAAAAGTGGATGAAAAATCAGACAAACCAGAAAGTGGTTAAGATGAATAATCAGGCAAATCAGAAAGTGGTTACGATAAGAATGATGATGTCGAGCTATTGTATTTTGAGGTCTATTCGTGAGACATTACCTGTGCTTTCACGATATTGATTGTATTCACGATAACACTTGAGTTTCTGTAAAAGCCTGAAATATGTTGTTGCTCGGTAAGAAACAATTTCAGACGAGAAGATAATACCTGCAATGTTCGATTACGACCCAGGCCTTGGACAAGTGATTGCTATACCCACACCTGTAACTAATATATTGTAATATGTTAATTTGTTAGATCAAGAAAAATGCTGAGAGTCTATTGTAAATGATGTAATGCTCAGAATTTTCCGATAATTGTAACAGAGTAATATATAATAAAAAGAACGATATCCAGGTGCTTAACCACTTCTTATCTCAACTAGGAAGGTAGTCTAAACGGAATTGTATTCGATTATTGTTCACACAATACAGATATAGAAAAATAATATAATCAAGGTCGTTAAATCTTTCCAATATGCCGAGACAATTACAAACATCCTCTTCAGATCGGACATAGTAATACAAAGAAGTTCAAACAATACATAAGATGCCTTTAATCAAGGATCCTAAGCAAATTTTATGTGACGCGTAGCTGTAAGACATTATACATATTATTGCCAATTTGTGACTCACTATTACATCAAGTGTTATAATTCGCCTCAAGTATGTATGCATCTTCGTTACGCATTTTATTGACTTCGTGCTGATCGAGCTTATCCGCAACATGCAAAGCATAGCATCTCCATACATTATGTTTTTCAATGTTTATTATGTGCTTCAGACAATTGCTTTGGGATATTCATGTACTTTATATACCTAGTTTTTCCGAGCCTATTGATCAGATATTATACAATTATTATTGTGGATATGCTATGTGGTCAAGGAAAACGGGAATATGTATCGACAAAAATCCCTTGTTCACGAAATGCCGCTCTGATTGCATTTGTGAACTTGTCTATTTAACCTACAGCCTAGGGGTATGCCCTCTTTTTATCATATATTGTATACATTAGAGTATTGGAGGTTCAAAGGAAGATCCATAAAACTGCAGGCATGCATGATTGTCATATACCTTTAGGATGGATGAATACAAATAGAAGGCAGATTTTCAATAACTCGTCTGGCTTGTCAGTAAACTTAAAAGGCTGATTATAAGCACTCGAATGAAGACACTCAAAATTATATTGCTAAAAAAAAGACTTACCTGCCACTACAAACTAAAGGCAAATGATATCCATTAACTAATAACACAGCAACCAGAATCTCTTTGAGCGACCAGCTTAAATTTTTTATACTTCCCATATTTTGTACTTGCTGGGTCCATCTTCCAAACAGCAGGTATTAGGTAGTCTGGTACATCGTGTGTGTAATTTACCAAACTTAAGCAAGCATTCAGAGCCAGCATTCGTTGAAGTTTCAATGTTTGGCGAAGACGTTCATTCAACAATTGTATACGCTTGAGCTTCATCTGGTTGATACGGAGGGACATCTCATCTTGTTTCGTTGACATTATTGATTGGGATTGCAAAATTAACACATTTTTTTTAAGAAGTACCACATTTAGATCCCGCAGCACCAGATTTGGTGCAAACAAAATAGTGACAGACAATCACATGACCTTATATGAAGAACAAGAACAATATGCACGCTGCAATGACGGAGGCTAAGATGACTGTGTCTCTTCTTCTACGCAGGTTAATTTTGGAGATGAGGACATTGACGCCTGGAATAGTTTGTAAAGAGCCCATAATTTTGAGTTGGGCGTTATTTAAGTACTGCCTTTGGTTCAATAACTCGTCTCTAGTTTCGTATGCCTGTTGTAAGAGTCTTTCTGCCAAGGAGTTTGATGCATCGACACGGACCCTCTCATCCAAAATGTAATCGTTTGCATCCAAGTTGGCAGTCAGTGCAGCTTCTCTCTGTTTGTGCTGACTGATATCGTTCTGAACAGAAAACAATAAATTGTGTCTATTACGCTCCTCTCCAAATTGAGCCTTCAAATTGTTGAATGATCTCCGGTGATCACTTAAAATCTCATTATGTCTATGCAACTGTTGGGTTTTCACAGCTCCAGTGTCTCCACTACTTTCAAGCACTCGGTTGATCCTACCTAATAACTCTTGTCTCTTTTCCAATAATCCTTGGATAAGTAATTCATCTTCGGTAGTCAGAATCAGTGATAATCTCCCTAACTGTCCCTCTGTCTGCTTCTCTAACTGCAACGCCTGCGCTCTAAGTTGTGCAAATGACATAGTGGTAAAAACTTCAAGCTTTTGAATATAATGTTGGCCTCTTTTTTTTTTCTGTTTTTGGACTTGCGCTTGTATTTTCATAATTAAATGGAGCACATCACGTTAGCACCAATCAACCTGTTGAAAGAGATTATACCCGAACCACTTGAACATTTGGATGATATACTTAGTGAACCGCAAGATGGAAGCTATGGAGCACTGCTATCTCTGATTGTTAGCAAGGTTCAAAAATACTCCGCATACGTTTTTGTCTCATTTGTTGGTATCCATTTCTGCTCAGCAGTGGTAGTACCTGCTCTCCCCATACACCATGAAATTAAGGAACAGATATTTGAGATTTCAAGGGCTATTTATCATGGGTTTCCATTCTATGAAAAACTCGTGGTGATTGCGAGTCCAATCATCCATGTACTTTCAGGTGCTGTGTTGCGTCTTATAAGACGAAAACAGAGAATTTACTCCAAGTCCATCGCACAACCAGAAGACCCCAGTGTGGGCCTTGGAGGAATCACCAGTTTGGTTGGTTTGGGCTACAGGAAATCCATAATAAGTACCTTAATCCCTTCGTTGTCGCCATTGAGTGCTCTGGGCTATTTATTAATCCCACTAATTGTATTCCATTTCTACAAGTTTAGATATGCGCCTATTTTAATCGACGGGGACTCCTCTCTATTGACGTTGGAGTTTGTCAGTATTTATTTGAAGTACTTCATTAACCAAGCTAGTATCATCGGACTTTTGATCACGGGAACTTATCATTTCGTCAGTGGCTTACTTCGCTTCAATCAAAAATTCCTGCTGAAATGGAAGAAATTCGGCTACTTGTGGTGGACTGGATTGGTCATTTGTGGATTGACAAGTATTGCCAACTTATCAAACCGTAAAGTAGTGGGCTATCTTCTTAAGAAGTTTTCTATTTATGTGAATTGATTTCAAAGTTCATTGACTTTGATTTTGACAAGTCAATTTTCACTATTTGACGATTTAATGGACATTTATGTTTTGATATATTCCAAAAGACTATTAATTCACTGGTGTTTGCAACATTTGCTTGTAATCAAATTTACTCGAATTGATTTAATCAGGTCAATATCCCTTCTTGTATATTTACCATTAACTTGTATATTCCAAATAAACTTGTATATTCTATGGAAACTTGTATATACTGTTTATGCTTTCTCTAAATTATTTATGAAACCTATTATCAAGTCTGCTTAAAAAACTCACGAAAAATATCCAAAACGATGAAAAATATGAATTGATAAAAAGATAGCACAACGCAACTCTTCACCTGTAATTCCTAAATTGGATTTCAATCTAGATATCGTACGGTCATCAAAAGCAGAGCCGTAATTTGCAACTCATTTTGGCAGTTTGGTTGAGTTGGTAATACAGGTTCTACCTGTATCATACTACTGCTTGGGTTTTGGCCTGTGTTATGTGCCTTCACCGTCTAAAAAATGTCTCCTATTGTAGATACTGCTTATCTGCTTATTAATTATTGGATGTAACAAAGTACGTGTAATGTTCTAATTGAGGTCTAGACCGTTAAACTCCATAAAAAAGTGAGTTATGATCTAGGGGCCTTGAAGAGGGGATTTTTAGGGAGCTTTTGTAAGCATTTTTAGAGTGGATAGTTTAGGTTAATTGTTAAAGTATGTGGCTAATACAGGTGGTTAGTGTATTTGGTTAATGTATTTGGTTAATGTATTTGGTTAATGTATTTGGTTAATGTAGGTGGTTAGATAGTTGGTAAGATAGTTGGTAAGATAGTTGGTAAGATAGTTGGTTAGATAGTTGGTTAGAATAGTTGGTTAGTTGAACGGTATCTAAATTAGTGGATTACTAAGACAGGTTAGACATCTATAATCCCTAAGAGGTCAACGACCAGACTACAATATTTCTCTCATACATTCATTCCTATATACATTAGGCAACCACAGCATCAGGCCCCAAGGTTGGCTTTCTCAGTAATCTCTTAGATCTGTAATCCTTAACAGCACTCTTGATGGCATCCTCAGCCAACATGGAGCAGTGTAACTTGACAGGAGGCAACGACAATTCCTTAGCAATGGCGGTGTTCTTAATTTGCATTGCTTCTTCTAATGTTTTACCCTTAACTAATTCTGTAACGTAGGACAGGGAAGCGATGGCCGAACCACAGCCAAAAGTCTTGAACTTTACATCTTCAATAACGCCAGTGGCTTCATCCACCTTGATCTGCAACCTCATGACATCACCACAGGCTGGAGCACCAACCAAGCCGGTACCAACGTGTTCGTCATTTTTGTTCAAAGTTCCCACATTTCTAGGATTGGCATAGTGGTCAAGAACCTTATCGTGGTAGCTTCTCTTCAAGAGTGGGGCCCCAGCAACACGGGGAACAACCGGCATTCTCGCAATACCCACAGCTCCTCTTCTAACAAGACCAATAGTACTAGCTCTAACAAGGTTCAACATGGTTTATCTGAATAATCAGTATTCTTCGGCTTTTTTTTTCGGCTTTCTATTTATTAACCAATCACGTGCAAAAAGAGACAAACAAAAAGCAGGAGCCTCCGCCTCCCTCCCAAAAAAAAAGAAAGCACTGCTTTGGGAAAGCGGAGATTGTACTGTTATCAATAAAAGGATTCGGGGAGTGGGTGTCAACAGAAACCAATCTGTGCCCTTTCTTTGGGTCGTTGCATGTTTGGGTCATCCATCCAATCGACACCCATCCAATTAGAAATATAATAATGTAATGTTCAGATGCACGTCTGGTACGCACCATAAAGGTTTAATCATACAATATCCACTCACGAGTTGGTTGTAGCTAGTTTTTTTGTCGGTAAGCAAGAGGACCCTTCCACACCTCACACGCATACGCACACGCACACACACACACACACACACACACACACACAACAAGGATAGCTTCTGGAGAACTCGTTTTCCAACGCAGTTGCAATGAAATTAGTATAACGTTAGATAGAATGTGCAAATTCCTCACCCTTGGTAATGGGGGTTGAACGATGGAACATGCTCGCCATCACATTAGAGTCAGTTTTAGCCTTTTGTAGATGTAGCAAACATTCCATAACGAGTATAGAGTAATTCAAAACACATTTTTCTTCCATGCATTGGATGAGGTTTTACAATTTTATACAAGTAGCGAGGCGAGAATCACGCCAGGATTTATCGAAATTGGCAACAAAAATTTAATTGTACCAACAAAATCATTAGATCCTACTAAAACAGCGGAAAAATGGCTGACGACGCGAGTGTCGCAGCCTACGATTCTGGGGTCAGCAATGGAGACGTGGATTGGCTATTTAGAGGCAAGTCGAAGAAGTTGGTGAAGAAAATGAACCAAAAAGGTGAAGTTGTTAAGAGTGCCGACTCCCCTGGCTCTGCTGGGACAGGTGTTCATTTATCAGCCGCACCTGTGGATGGTAACAATGCTGAAATAGCAACACATAAACATGCACCCAAGCACTCAATGGGCCCAAGCTCAAAGAGTAACCAATCGAAGAGTAGTGAACCAAAGAGTACACCAAATATAGATGGTTCCAAGATAGAAGACCCTCCGAGGTTGGATACTGGGTCCAAGCTAGACAAGTTCCGGTTCGGAAGGTCACGTTCTACTTCGAATCCTTCTCAACCCTTGGGAACCAAGGAAGTCACGCAAACAAAGAGACGTAGCAGTTTCAACTTTATTTCACCCTCACTCACAAGCGACTTGGCTATTGATAACGAAAACGTGAAACCAAAGCAACCTCTGTTCAACCCGCCTTCACTGCCACTGAGTGCTGGACTGAACAAAAGTAGATTCTTATTCAGCTCCTTCTTCAAATCGTCATCCCAACAGCCTACAATTCAGCATCCAGAGATATCTCCAAACTCCTCGCTGGCGAGTCTACATTCAGGCGGAGAAATCTTACCAAATTCTAGAAGAAGCCTGGAAAGTCTAACCTCGTTGTCAAAACCACCACTCCATGAAGGAATCAATGAGGATTCAAAATTCTTTAAAAGAAGGCAAAGCTCGACTCTGTCAAGCACTGGCCAACCAATTCCAAGAGTCCTCTTAAATAAAAACCCAGCAAGAGATAGAGATGAAAAGGTAAAGGGCTTGGATGTATCCATACGTAGAGTCACATTTGCAATAGACAAATTGTCAAATGACCCTCAACAGCAAATCCCCTCTAGAAGACCGAAAAAGGGTAACGTTATAGTCCCAGAGGATTTGCTAGCCCCACCCCCCAGGCTTGCCCAAGGAATAACCCTCAATGACGGTGCTAAACCACCGTCCCAACTAGAATCAAAGTACTCCGAAAGGGAGCTTGCATTAGCATACGAGAACCGAAAAATTGCATCCTTGGAAGCTGAAAAACAAGCACATGAAGCTCACTTACTGGCAAAGAGAATAGCATCAGAAGTTAGTCAATTTAAACACTTGAAGATCTTTCTGGTTTTCAAATCAGGCGACCAGGATGAAAAATCAGAATCAGAGATGGAGGACGATTACGACGACTATTTGGCCGATAACAAGTTGGCACAGGATATCGCAATAGAACTGCCCTTTCATGTCAATGAACACCACTTTCAACTGGAAACTTCTCCAGAGAACCCCTCAACTGAAACTGGGTTGCTCTTGGAAACAGTATACACAAGGTGCTGTCATTTGAGAGAAATCTTACCAATTCCAGCTACGTTGAAACAACTTAAAAATAAATCAACAAGACTTCAGGTGTTAAAAATGTTAAATCCAAAACCAACGCTTATCGACGTCTTGTCCTTCAGTGACTTTATCTCCATTACACCTATTAATACTGTCATTTTTGATAATGTTTTCATGACTACTGAGATGCTTCGTCACTTTTTGTCCTCTTTGGTACACAACAAGTCCCTAGAGAAACTATCTCTTCGGAACGTGGCAATAGACAAAACTGGCTGGAAATACTTGTGTAAGTTACTTGCACTCAACCACAACATCAAGAAATTGGACATTTCACAACAAAGAATTAAGGCAGACACCAAACCAAACTGTATTCGTTCTGCAATGAATTGGGAATTATTAACCAGTTCACTTGTTGCTGGAGGTGGTATTGAAGAATTGGTCATTAACGGCTGCAAATTGACTGATGATCAATTTAAGGATCTCATAGACCGTGCCGTTAGAATAACCACTTTCCGTTTGGGTGTGGCTTCTACTGAATTAAACAATTATAAAGCACAGGTTTTAGCTGACTGGATTGATCATCCCAACTGTAAATGTGTTGGTGTAGACTTGGCATTCAACGATCTAAGCAAGGGCCAGTTAAAGCCCTTGATTGAAGTGTTCAATAAAGGCAAGTCAAAGCTTATATTCTTTTCCTTGAACACAACCAACTTATCAAACATAGAAGAGGCTGGAGAGCTTATTAGCTCTTTAACGAAAATCCAAACATTGAGATTTCTTGATATAAGTTCCATTCCAGAATTGTTCCCAGATATCATCCCAAAGTTGAGTGAATATTTACCACAGTTTACATCATTGAAAAGAATTCACTTTGATTTGAATGATTTGACTGAACAGGCAATAAGGGCTATTGCTCAGATAATTCCAAAGGTTGAAGGACTTGTGCATGTTTCACTTTTAGGAAATAAGATCGGTAGCCGCTCAACTGCGGGCTCTTTATATGCAGCTGTCAAACAATCAACAGCACTCTATGCCCTTGACTTAGACCCTAATTCGATCGCAGATGATATATCCCAGAAGATTGCATTCTACTCCATGAGAAACATGAACGCAGCAATGAATAATGATATGGCTGTCTTCATGGATAAAGAGAACAATGAAGAAAACGATGAAGAACTCATTTTCGATGGTTCTCTCTTAATGCAAACAGCAGAGAAGCTATTGGCTGAGAATGACAAGGTCTACAATAAGGAAGAGGAAATTAAGGTTCAGAACTATATTACAAATGCGTTAATAGATCATGCCCGTACATTAAGACTTGATATCCACAGGACAATTGATAACTTGTTTGCAAAACGAACATCTGGTTCCCTTTCATTTGAGGGCAAGGAAACGTTAGTCAGATTTTGTTTGCTTGACGCAACGTTAGAGAATCTTGTGCACAAGTTTGAAGAACAGGCTAACAACCTTAAGAAGGGCAATGAAGTTGAGTATGATCACATGCATCGTAGTGCTACAGAATTGATTACTTCTGGTCCTATTTTGTTACCGACAAATGCTCAGAAGCTTCATAATGATGTTATTGTTGTCCGTGCTGGCGCCGGCGAAGTTAACTTGCCATCATATAAAGTGACTGAACTGGGAGGGCAAGTTCCAGGAAGTAACGGAAATGAAAACATACCCCATCAGGTGGTGATTGACTCATCGTCAGATGGCACGGCTGTCCCGATTGATACGTTTACAGGGAGACCAGTTTTGATGAGGTCCATCTCTCAAACATCAGTTCAAGCCAAGGAGTTAGAGGAAGAAGAAGGTGAACTTCATCGTTTCCAAATTTTTATGCAACAACACAACTACAGTAAGCCTGGGTCAGAAGTAACGCAGCAGCAATACCAATCAGTTAATGACACGCCAATCTTACAACAGCTTCCATCTGGACCTGAGTTGAGAGATGCGATTATAGCAGCAAAAGGTGTGGAGTCTGTAACAGAGTTAATCACCAAAATTAACGACAAAATAGTTGATGTTGAGAAGATTTATGGTGTTGGGAAGACTGAAGTTGCCGAAGTCACTGGGAGGATTGGGGACTTGGCTGTTAAGTCAAGAGGATCATCAGTAGCCACGTCGCATGAACTGGTGGTTGATACTGATGATATTAACTCAATTGATTCTGAAGAAGCATCTCATGCTAGGGATGAAACTGTTAATCTCGCGGTCGATGAAGTGTACGATAAGCTTCTTAACGAAGCCGAACGCATTCGACTGAACAAGGAATAATCTAAATATACAGAAATTAAACCAATAAATTAATATATATTAATAAAAATACTATATAATTTAGTTAGCGGCTTGGAATTCGGCAATCTTCTTAGCGATCTTAGCTTGTCTTTCTTCTCTGGTCAACTTGACAAGTCTGAACTTCTTGGATTCAGCAGCGTATTGTTCCTTGGTGAACTTCTTTTCAGTTGGCTTGAAGACTGGGTCAGCTCTGATAGCTTCGTGGGCTTCAGTGTAGATGTCTTCAACACCATCGGCATCGATGTCGTCAGCCAAGTAGTTCTTGAACAAAGTCTTGTACTTTTCTTCATCGTCATCCAACAATTCTTCCATGTATTCAGCAACGTGACCACCGAAGATGTACTTTCTCAACAATTCGGCATCCAATTCTTCGGATTCAATGTCCCAACCTGGGAATCTCTTGGCAGAGTGTGGAATGTACAAACCACCGTCAGAAGCACCCTTCAAGACACCGAAGATTCTGGCACCAGTGGTAGTTCTTTGCAAACCAATATCCAAGAAAACCTTGAATGGTCTTGGAGCATCTTCAACAGCTTCGGTCAATTCGAATTCACCTTCAACTTCTTCGACACCCTTGTAGGTTTCGTCCAAACCCAACTTTTGCAAGGCTCTTCTGGCAACCAACAAACCGGTAGCGTAAGCAGCAGCCCAGTTGGTCAAACCGTGGTTAATACCGTACTTTGGCAATTCGTGAGCGTAAGCAGCGGTCAAAACAACATCACCGACAATTTGGGAAGAAATAATTTGGGCAATGATGTCCTTGTTAGTGAATCTAACAACCAATCTGTACTTTGGAGTGTTGTACTTAGCCTTGTGCTGAGTAACCAATCTCTTTCTTTGGTAGTAGTCAGTCTTACCTTCGTGTCTTCTACGGAAAGGAGTTTGGAAACGGGAGTGGTAAGCAGAGGTCTTTTCGAGCTTCTTGAAAGGCATTTCGATTGTTAGTTGAAGTTTTTAAATTTTACTGCCGCAAATTTTTTTTTCGCTTTATACCAATGAAAAATTTTTCAGTTACAAAAATCGCCGATGTGTGTCGCACACGACGGTAAATAAAAAGAGAAAGTGTTCTGAAAATTACTGGCCCGAAAATTACGGTTTAACTATTATGAGATGGATTTTGCACCCAAATCCAAGAGGGCCCCTTGTATACGAAAGGGTGCATTAATTTAGATAAATGCTTGAACTATGCTACGATAAAAACAATTATTTGTTCTGAGAAATCTTACTTATAAATTACTCTTGAGAGTCCAAGATATTGATCCTGTGCTACTAATACCTTGACATACAAGTATGTATAGAACGTTTTCAGACTTCCAAAGATGGTTATTATGTATTCTTGGAATCTTCAATAGAAATGAGGGACATAACATTGACCGCTTCAATCTCTCTACTTATTAGTTGAATTGACTTCCGATATTACAACTGCAGTAGGTTTAAAGTCTTTAAACCACCCTATTGATGTATATGTTTCAAGCTCCGTGTAGCAGAATTCAATACCATAAAGTTGATACGAAGCCCTGTGGGTATGATTAGCATAAGGTCGCCGCTAAATCGGTTTCTCCGAATAAATTTTCAGAAGTATAACGGTTTTTTAATAGCTATTGTTTTATATAAAACCAATGAAACAAGCCCATGGTAATGTTACATACATATCTTTTAAGGAGCCGAAAAATCCGTTCCATGAGTGTCTTTGTAATAATAGCGGTGAGCATTTTTTTTCGTAAATTGGACAGAGTATCTTGGAAAGAAGAATGTGGTCAAATGGTTGGGTATGGTCACAAGAGCCAACGTAGATAAAATTTTATCTAGATTATGTACAGAGATACTTAACTTTCTTGATTATTAGCTTGAAATCATCCAAGTACCTAGTGGGATTATTAATCGAGCAGTACTATGTACTACCACGAGTGATGAATGTTAGAACTCAAGTATTATTTTTGTAATTGTATATGAACTAAGACCAGATCAGGCTGTTTCCAGATTCTCCCCAATATCTCCTTAATAAAACATATGTTTAAATAGAGCCGTTGAATCAATACTACTGTTAACCTCATAAGTGGTAATTATGAGCAAAAAAAAAAACAGTCTCGCTCGCGGTAGTATTTGTGAAAACAGAACCAAAAATTAAATATGAATCAATATGCCTTATGACCAACTGATTACGTCCTTATTGGACACAGACTTATATAAGATTTTCATGCACGCAGCTGTCGTTAAGAATTTCCCCAAGGTGCCTGTTAAGTATGCACTCAAGAACCGTACTCCGCAAATGCAATTGAATGAAAGGGCGATTGAATGGTTGAAGATCCAAATTACACACTTGGGTAACTTAAAGTTCACTGACGAGGAAATCGAGTATTTGAGAAATACATTACCGCAGCTACCTGAATCTTATTTAGTTTACTTGAAGGACTTCTCATTAGACCCACAGAATGAAGTGCACTATTCGTTCACGAAGGACTTTGGGATCGAGGTTATTGGGAACTGGGACAGAACAATCTTGTATGAGATACCACTTTTGGCATTGGTTTCCGAGGCTTATTTCAAGTTTGTAGATACAGATTGGAACTTGGATGAACAACGGGAACGTGCAGCTGAAAAGTGTAGCCAGTTGATTGCGAGTGGCTGTCCCTTCAGTGAGTTTGGACTGAGAAGAAGACGGTCCGTTGAAACACACGACTTGGTGGTTAAGACATTGATGGAAGAAGCTGGCGATTCTCCATTATTTTTGGGAACTTCCAATGTTTTACTTGCAAGCAAGTACGATTTGAAGCCGATCGGTACTGTTGCACATGAGTGGTACATGGGTATTGCTGCTTACGAGCAGGATTATGCTAATGCGAATAAACATGCTATGGACTACTGGTTAAAGACTTTTGGAGCCGAGTATGCTGGCCTTGCGTTAACTGACACTTTTGGCACTGATGCCTATCTCCGTGTTTTCGAAAAGCCGTACTCGGATGACTATGCAGGCGTCAGGCAAGACCTGGGAGACCCAGTGGAATACACAGCACTTATTGCTGAGCACTATAAGAAGTTGGGATACCCATCAAATAGCAAAGTTATCTGCTACAGTGATTCACTTAATATTGAAAAGTGCAAAATGTACAAAGAAGCTGCAGATAAACATGGTCTTAAGGCAACTTTTGGTATTGGAACCTTTTTCACAAATGATTTCACAAACATTTCAAATGGGAAAAAGTCCGTGCCTTTAAATATCGTGATAAAGTTAACGGAGGTTGCAGGAAATCCGGCCGTGAAGTTGAGTGATAACATCGGGAAAAATACTGGCGATCAAGATGTGGTGAACAAAGTTAAACAAGAGGTGGGATACATCGACCGTGTTTGGGAAGAAGGTGACGAGCAGAAGAGATGGGATAATTAGATCTTTTAGTAAATAAACACACCTATATAAAAAATAACAAATACAATTTTGGTTTTGTTGTATTTCTTTATCGGAAATATACCCTAAAAACCCACCCTTTCCTCGTAGCTTTTCTTTAATTTTTTTTTTTGTTTTTTTCAAGGTTGCATCATCTTTTGTTAGTTGCGAATTGATAGTTAACGCCAGATATCAACCAAAATGACACTTATTCTCTTATGAGTTGACATTTGAGTCAAAGTAGTTGACAGCCCTGTGTATGCCAATTTCACAGGGCAGGTACGCCAATTTTTCGCCTCATTTCGTATTTCAAGAAATGGAAATAGCCAATAATCCACTAAGACCATTAAAAGTTAAGTGAGCAGCAAGACACCCAAAACTTGTTTGTTACACCCTTTTTTTTGTTTTTCACAATGCATAATAATAATAGAATATCTTGAAAGGAGTATTCATCCAACTGTTTATGGATGCGCTTTTCGTGTTCCTATAGTTACTGCTTCTTGAAATAATAGGACGTGTTACTTCTATTGTATCTCTATTTTTTAACCATTGCACTACCCAAAACTAGATCGGCCTATATTGGGTTTTAGCTATTGTTGCAACAAGAGGTATTGTTGCGAAATTATTACATAATAGCAAATATTAGATTGCAACATTTTTTTGGATCAGAACCCTCAAATATGCAATTGCAATTAATGAGGTAACACAAATAAGTTAAATGTAGCTGGTCCATGGGTACCGATGAACTATAAATTGAGTAGATAATCCTAATGGTTTCTTTCAATATCATCAACAGATAATCCCATCAACCTTAATACACTCTTTAATAATGCAATTCAAATCCATCCTCGCTATTGCCGTCTACTTGACTTCTATGTCTCAAGCTGGTCTTGTCCCAACTGATGTCACCCCAGTCCCAACCTCTACTATCGCTGGTGCTGTTGCTTCTGCCAATGCTAACGTTGGAGCAGCTGCTTCTGCTGTTGCCTCTGCTGCTGGTAATGCTGCTGCTGGTGCCGGTATTAAGGCTTCCGCCACTGCTGATATTAACGGCGCTGTCTCCGCTGTTGCTTCTGCTGCTGCTGGCCTTGTCGCTGACCTTAAGCTCGACGCTTCTGCTGATATTGCCCTCGATCTTGATGCTGCCGTCTCCGCTGTTGTTTCCATCGCTGCTAACCTCCTCGGTGACGCTAACGCTGGCGCCAATGCTGTTGCTTCTGCAACCGCTGCCCTCGGTGCTGCTGCCACTCAAGTTGCTTCTGCTGCTGCTTCTGCTGCTGCTGGTGCTGCTACTACCGCCGCCGGCGCTGCTGAGGGTGCTGCTTCTGCTGCTGAAGGTGCCGTTGCATCTGCTACCGCTGCTGCCGGTGCTGCTGCAGGTGCTGCTGCTTCTGCTGCCGGTGAAGCTGGTGCCGCTGCCACTGGTGCCGCTGCCGCTGCCGCTGGTATCGCCGCATCTATCACTGCTGACATCAACCTCGGTGCTGCTGCTTCTGCTGCTGCTGACGCTGCAGCTGCTCTTGCTGCTGACCTCGGTGCTGACATTGACATTTCTGCCTCTATCGGCCTTGGTCCAGCTGCTTCCGCTGCTGCTTCCGATGCTGCCGGTCTTGTTGCTAACGTTCAAGCTGCTCTTAACCTTTAAATAAGTCGAGCTCTTGAACGTGTTGATTTGTCGCTGGTCGTGTTACATTAATACTTTTTATGCTTCCCCATTCTTTACTAATACAGATCATAGAGTGGTTCAGTCGGTTAAAACATAGTTTAGTACTATGGCTATTTCAACTCGACTGCTAGGAAAGTCCGCATAAATACATTTGTGGGAACCCTTTAATCTTCAATATATATATGTATGCAAATTTATTTAATATCATCTTGTTAAAATGTAGTCCACATTAAATTTATCAATCAGCTCCTAATATTATAATTAAACTATTGACTTACTCTTTCAGTTTAGCATTCGCATATACGTTTATCTTATTACTAACTTTGCTTACCATTAATCTTGGTTACTATTAATCTTAATGTCATTAGAACCTTACCTAAACAAAGATCTTTTAATTGATCAAAGTTCACAAAACATTAATATTGCATCAAATCCAATTAATTTCTAGAGGATTCATCATATTAAACTAAAGGTAAAGCTAATGTAGAAACTATTCTAGTCTCAGCAGTACAATTACCTAAAAGTTAAACCTCTAAATAATATTTTAACGCAAATCAAATCATCTTCTTTGTTTAATTAAGACATTTCGTGTTTTGTGTTGGTCATCACCAAACCCAATGTTTTTATCCAGTGACTATTGTTGCACGAGTATTGTTCATTATCTAAAATTGGCATGAACTTGCAATCGTAAGATAAAGTACTTAAATATTATAACGTGCCCTCTTATTGTTCTCCTTTCAGAACACATTGAAGTGGTCTAACGTGTGTCCATTCTATTTTCTGTATCCTCTACCTCTGATCTTAAGGCCTCAAGCCTTATTCATTCATGACCTCTAAATGAGTGAAAATAAAATACCTCATCTTTAAAGGTAAGAAATCATTTTTCTAATTAAGAAGCCTGCTTTATTAGATAGGGTTCAAACAATACAGATCCGCAACAACACAAATTAAAGATTCTCAGGTACCCCAAAACAAATTTGATAAAAGATGCTGTATTTTTCCGGCTCTATTGTTCACTCATCACACCATGTCGGCTAAAGAATTCTTAATGTTTCTATAAGAGAATAGGTATCTTAGAATGCATTGCATGAACAAGCGAACTTGTGCGTAACCAAATACAAAGCTATCCACATCTTCTACATCTTGAAAAGATTACTCGTGTGTGCTTGCGAGATTTACTAGAAAGTGTATTGTTAAGCAGAGCGGATCTTCAGCGTGTCATACCTGCTTCTCCAAAAAAAAAAAAAATTGCACTGAAATATTAGCTATACTTGATCACCAACTAAAAGGAAATAATCACCAACTTGAAAGAACCTCAAAGAACCACGTTGTGGACCAAGCTGTTGGTATTTTTCCATCCCAAACAAAAAGATTAACCTTTACAATTCCCAAACTAAAAGTTTTACAACAATCAAAGTCAGCATTATCGCTTCACACAGTACGAATACTCCAACACTGTCAATGCAGTTGTCACACCTGTATGAATACTTGGTTGACATAACGATTTAATTAACGAGTCCAATATGATTCAACCTGTTCTTGTGATTAACAATAGGGATCTGGTAGTGCTTGTAATAAGAATAATTATCCCAGCACGGGAAGAAGTACCCATAATAAGGGGATACAAATGTAGCCGAGAGCAAAGACGGACTACAAGTGTGTTTTCAAAAGTTCTAAAGTAACCTTATTTTACTCTATTTACTCTTGAACTAGTCAGTATTTCTGGGCATAGAACGCGTGAGTATGACAATACCAGGGGTTATTGTTCGCCTATTTGGTTTTTTGAGCCTCATCTGCTTCTGCTTCTTTCCCTACTAAGCTCTGTATTGCTACTTTTATCTGAGGTATAAAAGAAATCACTTTATTTCCTTTTTAAATTGAAAAGTGTAAATAAAATCGTTTGTATCATAGTTGGTTTCTCCATTGAACATTATTTGAATTTATATAGGAACTGGCCATGCTTATTATGAGTTGTAGTGTAACGAGGATAATACTTTGTTTTTGCAACCGCGACATTTGTCGCGCGCCCATCCCAAAAATATCAAATCATCCATGACAAGCCTTAGCTACGAGTCACTAGTGGCAGCACTCCACTTGGCCAGCGGTTCGGAGCGTAATAGGAACCAGATTACTGCAGAAGAACAGCTTAAATCATGGGAAACAGTACCTGGGTACCACTTTCTTCTTCAAGAGGTGTATCTCAAAACAGACTTGGATCTCCAGACGAGGTGGTTGGCAGTCATCTGTTTCAAGAATGGCGTAGATAAATACTGGCGTCCAGCTCGTCAGAATGCCATTTCAAAGGAAGAAAAGCAGCAGATTCGTAGTCGTTCATTTGACATATTGCATGAAAACAATAATCAATTGGTAATCCAGAACGCCCACACGATCTCAAAAATTGCCCGCTATGACTTCCCATCGGAATGGCCAGACTTATTTGACGATATCTCAAGACTCCTTGAGCTGTTGGTTCTGACTAACTTGGTTTCAACTAGTAACTTGCTCGTGATACTTAATCGTATTATCAAAACGCTTTCCACTGTTAGAATCGGACGTTCTCGACATGCTATGGCAGCACGTTCGCCACTGGTCATTGCTATTTTGGTCAAGATTTACACTACACTGTTTTCCAATTGGATCGAATCCATGGATTTGCAAATGATGGAAGTTTGCTACCTTCTGTTAAAAAATTTGAGACGTATTATCCCAGAGAGTTTTTCACCAGACCAATCCTCCATAGTCGATTTCTTAAACTTGAGCATTCAACACGTACAGATTCTATCCACACAGTATGATGAAAAGTTTAAGGGTTCCGATATGCTTGAACGCTACGTCAAACAATATGCAAAGTTGTACATTCTGTTGTTGGTTTCACATCCAACTAGTTTTATTCTTCTTCAAAGTTGTACACAGGTTGTTACTACATTCCTCACTATTCTAGAGCAGAAGGCGGAGGTTGTATACAACACATCAGAAGACGATGATGACAAATTCTGGGAGACTCTTGCTATTAAGGGGTTTATTATTCTAAAGCGTATTATTGGCTATGTATATAAGAAGGGTGCCATAACGCTCAAAGCAAATTCAAACAAACAAGAGATTGAGATCGCAGTGAATAAGTTGAATTCGGAAGTGTTCACCACTGATGTCATTATACATTTGTGTGACTTAATTATTAACTGGTACTTACGTCTCAAGCCACTGGATTTGGAAAGCTGGCTGGTAGAACCAGAAGAGTGGGCTAATGATGAAATGTCCAACTCTTGGGAATTCCAAATTAGACCATGCGCCGAAAATTTCTACCAAGATTTGATCAAGTATTATCCAGAAGTATTGAATGAATTCATCACCAATAAGATTTCCAGTGGTGTGGCTGAAAATGCGCTGGTGGACAGGATTTTAATCAAAGATTCTATGTTATGTTGCTTTCAACTCTCATCGATTGCACTCGCTAGAACTGTGGACTTCACCAAAATCTTGGACGATGTATTGATTCCAGTGGCGTTGAAAGATGACATGCTTGAAAACAAAATCTTGAAGCGTAGAGTGTGTCTCATTATCAAGGAGTGGATTCTGTCTGCAGGTGCTGACTCAAACAATGTTAGTGTTTATAATCTCCTTTTGAAGTTGCTTGATCAGCTGAATCCTATTAATGATGTCGTTGTGAAGATGTCTGCTATTCAGACCTTGAGTGTAGTTGTTGAGGATTGGGATTTCGACAAAAGTCTGTTTGCTAAGTATTTGAATCCAGTAGTGGAGAAGCTGCTTGACTTGCTTTCAAGATTATCATTAGCCGAATCTAAGATGTTCATTCTACAAACATTATCGACACTTATTGATAAATCCAACCCACGAATTGATCAACAAACTCTTCAAGACATCTTACAGATAATTCCACCTTATTGGGAAGTTAGTAACAGTGAGCCAATTTTGAAGAATTCTTTGATGCGTTTGCTCAGACTGTTAATTGTTCTGTTGAATGAGAATTCAGTCTCAACACATCATATCGCTATTCCTTTAATTAGAAGCTCTTGTACAGAGTCATCAGAACACTTTGCGTTACTACTGGAGGACGGATTTGACATGTGGCTCTCTCTTTTAGTGTACTGTCCAACCAGTCCTTCACAAGAAGTCTTGGGATTGTTTGACTTGCTCCCACCGGCATTGACCAACCTGACAGAATTGTTACCAACTATATTGTCTATCTTGAGAAGTTATTCTTTACTTGCACCCGAATTGTTTGGATCAAATCCGAGCGTGGGCGAAATCTTTAGTGTTTTGGCGAAATATTTGGAGACCATGAGAGACGATGCATTTGATATCTTAATCACTGCCTTAGATGTATTATTCTTATCTCATTCAGGTAATGAAGAGTTTATCGATTTATTGTTGAAGAGTGGATTTTTCGCAGCCATTTTTTCCTATATATTTGATGATAAAATGAGTATACCACAGGTAAATAAGCTTATTCTGGTTATTAGCCGTCTTGCACAATCAGCGCCAGTGGTTTTTATTGGTGTTTTGGGCCACTTACAGATTGGTCTCACACAATTGGTGGGTATTTGGTTACAATACTACAAGAGTGTTGGTAATCCTCGCAACAAAAAAAACTCATTATTAGGTCTCTTGTCCGTTCTTTCCAATTCATCACCAATTCTCCAACAAGAATACAATGAAACCCTCAAGCACGTATTTTTCTTTTTGGAAGAGGTTTCAGAATCCGCAGATGGTTTGTGTGAGGCATATAAACAGGATTTCACCTATGAAGACATTGATGATTATGCCTATTTGGATCCTAATATCAAACCTCACGGTGAGAAGTTGCGCTACCAACATCTTCTTGACCAATACGAGCCTGTTTACAAAGTGAACTTGTATGAGAATTTGAAGCAATCGCTTGTTGGCGTGAGAAGTAAACTTCTGCCTGCCGAGTTTGAGCAATTGATTTCCCAGAATGAACAGTACACTATTGACAAGGTTCAACAAATGCTCTCTTGAAGGTTTTAAAAGATCTTGTTTGCGTTACAAAATCTTAGAAACTCGTCTTTACTCTTTTCTAGGATATTAACTGAATTTATTATTGCATAATTCACTGTAGTCTTACGTAGAGATGCTTCGGAGCGATAATTATGTTGGATACTTGGTAATATTAGTTTTGTAACAACCAATTTGTTTTATCTGCACACCAGCCTGATAAATCGGTGGCGAACAAAAAAACTCACTACAAACAACATGTTCAGAAACAACTACGACAACGATTCAGTGACATACTCACCTACAGGGAGGTTATTCCAAGTTGAGTATGCACTTGAAGCCATCAAACAAGGTAGTGCGGCTGTTGGAGTTGTATCCAAGACTGACATTGTGCTTGTAGCCTTGAAGCGTAATGCAGAGGAGCTTGGTTCATATCAAAAGAAGATCATCAAGGTTGATGATCACATGGGTATTGCGCTTGCTGGATTGGCACCAGACGCCAGAGTGTTATCCAATTACCTTCGTAAGCAAGCAATGTCGTCAAGAATGATTTTCAACAGACCATTGCTGACATCGAAGGCTGTTTTGTCGATTGCAGACAAGGCACAAGAAAACACACAGCTGTATGGTTCCAGACCATACGGTGTTGGTCTCTTGATTGCAGGCTATGACGAGACCGGACCTCATTTGTACGAGTTCCAACCTTCTGGTTCCGTATTGGAGTACTATGGAGCATCCATTGGTGCACGTTCACAAGCAGCCAGAACCTACTTGGAACGTAACTTAGATGCAATCAGAGAATCTGCCACAGTGGAGGAATTGGTGGTGCATGGCTTGAATGCATTGCGTGATACATTGTCTCAAGATGTCGAATTGACTTTCAAGAACACATCTGTTAGTGTGGTGGGTAAAGACAAATCTTTCACAATCTACGACGATGAAGAAGTACAACAGTGGTTAGACAAGTTGGATTCTGTGTCTAACGTGAGAATCGAAGACCAAGAGGCTGAAAACACTTCTGCTGACGCCCCTGCTGACGCCCCTGATGCTGGTGATGATAGAATGGAAACTGATTAAATATAGGGTGCAACACCATATGTGTAGATATTTTTTCGTTAATAAACCTATTTGGTATTTCTTTCCCTAAGTGTTAATTTCCGGAGCATTCCTATTCCTCGACTTGGCTCCTTCCCTAGATATAAAACAGATGTCACCCAAGTGTCAAACGGGAATCACCAAACTGTGACACAGATATTTTACAGGTTGCACTCAGAGGTCACCCAAAGCTTCACATAGGTGTCCACCAAGCTTCATCCCGATGTCACCAAAATGTTACACAAGTATTTATTACAGCATATTTACTTGTTAATGGATATTTGAAGTGATCTTCATCGACAAAATTATTCATTTCGAACCTACAATTTAAAAAAGCAATAGTTTTACATAACCGATCTTGAACAGCTATCCACAAAATATACAGAAGGTTGTAGCACGATTCGATGTTTGAGGCTATATAGTCTCTCTTAGTGATTTATGGAGAACAAATTCGATTATTTAATGCTCAAGATAGCGATCGGATCATCATATTCTTTGGATAAATAGTGTTTTCAGCCTGGAAACTGACATTTTTGCCAAATCAAATGGAAGGCCTCTCTATATAAATAAGAGGATTTGACATTCTATTTGTCATTGTTGGACAAAATATTGGATGATTTAACCCTTAAAATAAAGATCAGATCATTCTATTAAGTGACGGAGATACCAACACGGAGATTTTTCAGTCTGTAAACTGTCATGTCAATTCTACGAAATTAGTTTGGAAGATCTATATAAAAAAAGAGGTATTTTTGAACAAAAAAAACTCTATATTTTCTTTTTTTACTCCATACCATGTCCAACCCAGTCATTGCTGAAACCGCTGCTGAATTGAAGGCTGCTCTTAAGCAGTATCCAGACTTCCCAGAGAAGGGAATTTTGTTTGAAGATTTCTTGCCAATTTTCACTCAACCAGCTTTGTTCCAAAAGTTGGTGGATGCTTACAAGTTACAATTGAACGGTGCTAAGGTTGACTACGTTGTTGGTTTGGAATCCCGTGGTTTCTTGTTCGGTCCAACCTTGGCTCTCGCTTTGAACGCCGGTTTCGTTCCTGTTAGAAAGCCAGGAAAGTTGCCAGGTCCAGTCCACCAAGTTGAATTCAAGAAGGAGTACGGAAGCGACAAGTTTGAAATGCAGAAGGACGTTTTCGCTCCAGGTTCCAAGATCCTTATTGTTGATGACATCTTGGCTACTGGTGGTTCTGCTTTTGCTGCCGGTGAATTGGTCAAGTTGAACCAAGGTGACATCATCCAATACTCTTTCGTTATGGAATTGGATTTCTTGAAGGGTAGAGATAAGTTGGACGCTCCAGTCTTCACCTTGTTGAGTGGCCAACCTGAAAAATAGATTTTATTTATAAATATTAATTGCTGTTTTGTTGTAGTTTACTGGCAAGTTCCCCATCGCTCCGAAAGTTGTGCTCATTTTTTTTCGCGATGCAAGAGACACTGCGAGAGAAATGTACCAAAACGGTTTATGAATAATAATCGACAGTACAAGATTTGGATTTGTCAGAAAAAGACATTCAAATACATATAATAATATCTGTAGATAGAGTGCCAAATTGCTTTAGTAGAAAAGTGAGCACATTGTAGCCAACTTAGACATGTTGAATAGCTATCAGTAGAAGTATTATACCGTGTCATGGCATTCAACATTTATCTTAATTAAGCATTACAATTGTTATTCTTCACCATAAAGCCAGAAAGGTGAGAGTCAAACTTTGAAAAGGACAAAAGGTCAACAGCAAACGCAAAAGTAAATGTGAAGAATGAAGAAACAAAGCATTTAATAGCAGTTTTGTATTCTCGTTTCAAGGCGAAAGGTACAATTCAAATCTTTCACGTAAAAACTACTGAAAGACAATAATCGCCAGCACACGAGTTTACTCAGGTGTCAATTAAAATCCTCCAATCATACAAACTATGGACTTTGAGCAGTAATAACGTTGAAACTACTCGTGTTAGATCAGTTGTATGAGATATCAAAGGCAGTGCGTTCCAAAACATTTCCTCGGTGTAAAATTTCGCCGGTCACCCGATAACCAATATCTGGCCTAGGAAACGAAGCAGTTAGCTGGGAAACACCATCGAAGCACGGAGGACCACCTGAGAACCACTTTGGGAGCACTTTAGTTTTAGCCGAGGGCGCAGGCATACTCTTTTCCTGTGGAGTTCTGGGGAAGAGACCCTTCAGTTTCATGACCCTCCCCCACACAACCATAGTCTCCACAAAAGGTAGAAAATTCATATGAATGAAAATAAAAATTACCACCACATTTATTCAAGATGGCTATCAGTATTGGTATTAACGGATTTGGACGTATTGGACGTTTAGTTCTCAGAATCGCACTTCAAAGAAAGGACATCAATGTTGTTGCTATCAATGATCCCTTTATTGCGCCAGACTACGCATCATACATGTTCAAGTACGACTCCACCCATGGTAGATACCAAGGAGATGTGTCTTCCAAGAATGGACACTTGGTGATTGACGGACAAGAGATCAAGGTTTTCCAAGAGCGTGATCCGGCAGCCATCCCATGGGGTAAGGCTGGTGTTGATTACGTTATCGAATCCACCGGTGTGTTCACCACGTTGGAGGGTGCAAACAAGCACATCCAAGGTGGTGCTAAGAAGGTTATTATTACAGCACCATCTTCCGATGCACCAATGTTTGTTGTTGGTGTCAACCACGAAAAGTACACCCCAGACTTGAAGATTGTGTCCAACGCATCCTGTACCACCAACTGCTTGGCTCCATTGGCCAAGGTGATTAACGACAAGTTTGGTATCGAAGAGGGTTTAATGACAACAGTCCACTCCATAACCGCTACACAAAAGACCGTCGATGGCCCATCCCACAAGGACTGGAGAGGCGGTAGAACCGCCTCCGGTAACATCATCCCATCCTCCACCGGTGCTGCCAAGGCTGTTGGCAAGGTCATCCCAGAGTTGAACGGTAAGTTGACCGGTATGTCCTTGAGAGTACCTACCGTTGACGTGTCTGTCGTTGACTTGACCGTCAGATTGAAGTCCCCAGCAACCTACGAAGAAATCTCCAACGCCATCAAACTGGCTGCTGACGGTGAATTGAAGGGTGTTTTGGGCTACACCGCGGATGCAGTTGTCTCATCAGACTTCTTGGGCTCCTCCTTGTCTTCTATTTTCGACGAAAAGGCCGGTATCTTGTTGTCTCCTACGTTTGTCAAGTTGATCTCTTGGTACGATAACGAGTTTGGGTACTCCACCAGAGTCGTCGACCTTTTGGAACATGTCGCCAGAACCTCGACCGCAACAAAGTTGTAAACTAGAAACTATTCAATAAAATATCAGAAAAACTGTAAGACCGAAGCATTGATAAACCGCATAGTCTTGCGGCCTGTAAAAGTAAACCGTATTGTCTGCGGCCTGTAAAAGTGGAGAATACCAGAACCTGAATAAATTTAAAGAACCAGGACAGTTGAATATACTATATTTCCAATTTAAGAAGAATTATAATCGAGCTAATAGAAAGAAAATTGTAACTCATAAATACGTTTAATTGGCTGTCTATATACATTATTGCCTATTCTTTCTTTGGACTTCAGCGACTCTCTTGATGGCATTCAAGCAGACCTGTTGCATTTCATTTAATTCAGAGGTGAACCTTTCAATGTCGGGTAACTCGGATCTTTCTCTGATGCCACTAATTGTATTTCTAATGTTATCACATCTCTTAGTTATATCACTTACTTCCTGTTCGGACATCAACTTGCCAAACTCGTGCAAAGCATTATCTGTGTCTATGCACAAGACCTCAGCGCGTGCGGCATGCTCAAAGTATACCTTTAACTGTTGATCGTTTTGCTTGTTGGCATTACTCTCTTTGATCATTGTTTCGATTTCGTCCGCCAGGAGACCCGACCCTGTTTGAACCTGAATTGAAACGGATTCTGCCTTGGCAAAAGGCAGGTCTTCTGGGTACTTTGTTTTGTCTTGAGCAGTAACGTTGATAATCCCATCAGCATCGATTTCGAAACTGACATTAATGGCAGCTGTTCCCTTTGGCATTGGAGGGATATTGGACAACTTAAAGTCACCAATCTTTTTGTTCATCGACACAAACGCTCTTTCACCTTGGTACACACGAATCTCCACTCCAGTTTGGCCGTCAACGGCAGTCAGGAAGATGGATTCCTTTTTAACAGGCACAGGTGTATTTCTTGGGATCAACGGCGAGAATATACCACCGTGTGTTTCGATACCCAACGACAACGGGGTGACATCAAGCAATAAAACGTCCTTGATTTCCCCCAGAAGCACAGCTGCCTGGATGGCTGCACCAAGAGCAACAGCCTCATCGGGGTTCACGGCTGTGCTTGGCTCCTTACCGAAGACGCCCTTCACTACCAGGCGCAACTTGGGCATACGGGTCATACCACCAACGAGCAAAACCTGGTCAATATCTGAAATCTTCAATTCCGCATCTCGGATACACCTACGCACAGGGTCGATAGTTTGTTCGAGGAGATGGAGTGACATGGAATCCAACTCTTCCTCAGTCACTTTCAACCGTAAATGCGTATCTGCTGTTAAAAATGGTAACTCGATGATGGTTTCCTTGACGTGTGATAGGTCAATCTTGCACTTTTCAGCAGCCTCCCTCACTCTCTGCATAACAGTCATATCGCCCAGTAAGTCCAAGCCATTGTTCTGTCTGCGTATGGCAGCAAAAATGTGGTCCACAACAAGCGAGTCAAAGTCCTCACCACCCAAGTGAGTGTTTCCGTTTGTAGCTCTTACTTCAAACACACCGTCGTCGATATCTAGTATTGAAATGTCAAAGGTACCACCACCCAAATCATAAACGGCTACAACGCCATTTCTGTTTTCATCACTTTCTTTATTTCCACGGCCAATACCATATGCCAAAGCAGCAGCAGTAGGCTCGTTAACAACACGTAGAATCTCCAATCCAGCCAATTTACCAGCACTCTTTGTAGCCAGTCTCTGGGCATCGTTGAAGTACGCTGGTACAGTCACCACGGCATGCTTGACTTCAGATCCCAAGTGCTTGGAAGCTACGTCCTGAAGCTTGCTCAAAATATGTGAACCTACTTCACAAGGCAGAACCTCCTTGTTGAAGCTGGTGCGCAACCAGGCATCACCGTCTGGCCGCGGCACGATCTCATACAGCACTGACTTGAGATCCTTTTGCACTTCAGGATCAGTGAACTTGCGGCCAATGAGACGCTTAGTGGCAAAGAAAGTGTTGCGTGGGTTCACAGCTGCCTGCCTGCGAGCCGGTGCACCGACAATCACCTTGTCCTGGGTGAAGGCAACGATCGATGGGGTTGTCCGAGCTCCCTCTTCATTTTCAATGATATGTGCCTCGTTGTTCTCCACAATCGCTACAGCAGAGTTGGTCGTCCCTAGATCAATGCCAATCACAGACGTATGCTTGAACCTGCGTGGTGCTCTGAGTACTCTGGTCCGAAGCATTATTTAGTGGTTTTTTTTGTGTGTGAGATATGGGGATCTTTGGTAGCGATCTATTAGTAATTTTGGTTGTTAACTTAATGAGTATCATTGTGTGTCTCTAAGTGTTACTGTTTCAAAGAGGGTTCCCTTGTTACGAGTGTGTGGATTTTGGTTTCGTTGGATTCGCTCATATATAAAGGTCAAGCAGATGTGTAAACTTCAGTCAAGCAGATTGTAAACTTCAGTGAAGCATATGTAGGGTTGTTTAAATTAGACAGTGTTAGTGATGGGGAGAAGAGAACCGAGGACAACTACACTGAGCATCTATATCGACAATCTATAAATCTATAAAAATGCAATAGCAAGCTTCGCTTTGAATCTTCGCTTTGAAGCTTCGTTAACCTTTGAAGCTTCACTAACTTTGAGGCCTCGCTAATACAACTTTTGATTCTCCTTGTCATAACCATTGAATACCATACCCAAGATGGAAACATCAAAGATTTCCAAGTCCTCTTCTTCCAAAGGAAGAAGCTCCACGTTTTCACTGCTGTACTGATCGACACTGCGCTTACTGCTGAACACTGTATAATAAACATTGTTTTGGATCTTCTTTTCAAACAAAACAATTCCTGTAGTATTGGAACGAATATGGTTTACTAAACACCCTCGGCTTGCAGAACTGTTTAGGTCAAGTGAACCAAACCTCATTTGGTTCACGCACTCCAATGCCCGCTCCACTCCAAACTCAGCGTCATGGATAAAATTCAGAATCTCAAAAATGGTAAGATTATCCATCTCCATCCACTGTTGGACCCAATGCTGCTTCCTCTGCAACCTTGCCGTTAAGTACTTGAAATCATTTTCAGACAGACACTGGACACTCAGCGATACTGGAGCATCCATTATACACGAGATCGAGCTGGCTCGTTGATCCATTATGAGTTTTACCAAGTAATCCGTGTTCACTGGTGCTATCAGATCATTGATAAACTCTTCACTAAAATTCTGCTCCAGGTGGAGAATACGATGCAATTCCTTGTATGAAAAAACCTGAAAGTTATGTTGCAAACTTGTTTGGTTAAAATTGACTAAAGCATAATGTTCTGACCCAATTCTAATAAAGTTCTTGCATACGGTGAAGTCAATTGTGGTATCTTTCCCGGCGATCTCGATCGTAAAGTTATTGTAGAAATTAGTCAATAGCGTTTGGACAATAGCCAAAATTAACTGGAGGTGGCCCCTGCTGTAACCAGCATATACCCTTGTTATACTGAAGTCCTCAACAAACACATCCACCAAATACTTCAATTGGATGTGCGTGGTGATCTTGCGTGGTGCCGGGATGTTGCGCAAAATCAACCCTATGCTCCTGGAAGCACACTTAATAAACGTAATCATATCTTTAAACCGAAGAACAGAGTCCCCGGATCCATAATACTCGCATCCAGGTTGGCTGTACATGTATTTCCGAAGAATCTGCTCCTTGAGCATCGCCTGGATATTGGCATGCACCTCTGACCGGCTTGGTATAAGCTGGTGGAAGGACCGGTCGAAGCAACTTACTCCTACCCAGAACTCCTCCTGGGATTCATGGGTTATTAGCTCATCACCTCGCCGGAAATTATGCCCCACTAGCGTCGCTTTCCATATACCCTCTATTTCAAAGGTGGGTGCTCCCTCTATCAACAATGGTATATAGTCAGTGTGTCTGAAATTCTTCAAGTAATATCCAAGTCCTCGCTTCCCCTCACACCTCAACTCTTTTCTCTTCTTTAGCATATCAATACACTTTTGGTGGTAATTTTCGGCTTCTATAGGAAGTAAGTAGTGCTTGAGTACCTGACCCCAGCTTTTGGTGTATAGCCAACGCCACAAGTACTCCGATTCAAGCAACGTTGTTCTCAAGTGCGATGATACCTGCGAAAACAGTATAACTGTTTCCAACGGCAAGTCACCGCAGCTGACAATATTCACCAAGATGTCCAACGGGAGGTTTGACAAGCCCATCATACTGGTTTTTTTTGGGGGAACACCATTTGAAAAATAAAATCGCTAGTTATGGGGAAGAGAAAGGGAACCGGATCCGATAGTAAGACCAAGAAGTTCAAGGCTGGAGCAGCTGCTGGTTTCATTGACCCCAACACCTCAGGTATCTATGCTACATGTAACAGAGGTAGGGAACAGCAGTGCCGTAAGGAGTTGATGAACCTTTTGAGTGAAAAGGTTCCAGAGTACTTTGATTTGGACAAGAGTCAAGATGATGACGAAGAAGAGGAACTTTCCATCGAGGAACAAATCAAAAGAGAGGTAGAAGGCATGAAAGAACCCAAGTCCAAGGAATTATTAAAACCTATCGATTTGGGATGTGAATGTCTAGTGTTCATCAAGACGAGACGTCCTATTGACCCAGAAATTTTGGTTCATAAATTATGCAAAGAGAGTTTGGAATCCAAGGTGAAAACCACCCGTTATACACAAAGATTGACTCCTGTTCAATACTCTGTCACTCCAACGATCGATGAATTAAAAAAGTTGGCTGCTAGAGTGATGAAACCTCATTTACACCAGGAAAACCAGAAACCTCTTAAATTTGCAATTCAAATCACTAAGCGTAATTTCAACGTGTTAGAAAAGGACGTTATGATTAAGACCATTGCCGAGTGTGTTGGCCGGGAACATGGTCACCGTGTGGATTTGAAGCAATATGATAAGTTGATTATAGTCGAATGTTTTAAGAGTAATATCGGGATGAGTATAGTTGATAACTACTTGGCGTTGGAAAAGTTCAATTTGCAACAAATCTTTGAAAAGCATACTTTTAAGGATGAAAAGAAAGAGAAGGATGAGAAAGAGGATAAGAAAGAGAAGAATGAGAAAGAAGTGGAGAAAGAAGTTTCTGAGAACGACGAGGAATGAAACCTAAATTTGCAGGAAATAGATATTAATAGAGTAGTACATTAAAACCTTTTATTAAACATGCTTTACAGTATACCTCTATAAAGTGAAAACTCACCACAACTTTTCAACAAATCTAGCCGATTCCTTCCAATCGATCCAGTCAATTTCACTGTTCGGTATAAGACCCATTGTGTAGAGCTTGTAGATACCAACCGCCAAGTTCAACAATTGACATCCAACGTATGCAGCTTTTGTAACCAAGATATCGCTTGCATTACGTTCATTCTCCAAGTTCTTAAAGATCTTATTGGTTTCGGTAAAGATGGCTTTTATTGGGTTCATCAACAACATAAAAGTCATGGTCATTGGGATAATCTGTAAGGAGTTACCCAGCATGTAACTCATGATCAAAGTCATTGGAAGAGATTTTGCAGGACCAGTAGCAATTTCCCAAGCCTTCTTCATCTTCAACTCGTCGAGCTCAGCATCATCCGTCTTTGGAGTTTGACTCTTGGATGACGACTTTGAAACCGATGATGACTCTTTGGTGAACCCTGGTGGTTTGGACAAGGGTGTTTTGGTTTGCTTGGGGTTGTAAACCACCTTCGGTGTCAATATCTCACTGTAATCTGACATCATATAACGTTTGTAATTGAGGTTTTTCCAAAAATCCAAAGGATATTACAATTGTATATATCACGTGCCGAATCCAAACCTAGATGGGCGAGGGGCCCCTATTCCCACCAACCCCAGTGGGGACGACTTGCTAGGATTAGACCTCGGATTGACTCAAGTTGAGCTGTGTTATAGTTCTGAAGTCTGCAAATTTAAGCCAGTCTAGCTGGAAACAAAAGCAGAGAGATTCACTCATCTTTGGCCAAGTATCTCTGTTCTCCTTCAAATATGCCTGCACCGCATTTTAAATCGCGCCGAATTAAAGGCGTAAATCTTTAATACAAGCAGATGAACAACAATTTCACATCCAACCCTTTGAATAAGATCATAGGCCTCTCTGTGATCCTCTCCATGGGGTTTCTCTTGGTGATTCTCGGCGGTATATATGAGAATTGGTCTCCTGTTGTGATAGGGATAGTGTTTGGAGTGGCATACATCCCGGTGGTGGTGACGAATGCTGTTTCTGGAAGTGGTGACTACGAGTATAACTTTGACTCCGAGTCAGCCTCTCTGTCGGACGCTATCAAGGAAATAGGGCTATTCTCTTCTGCTTTCCTCTTGGCATCAGGTTTACTCTTACCTATTTTATTGCACCATTCGCTCATTCTTACGAAAACAGCAATGATATTGACGATCCTGGGTGGTCTTTTGATATTCGGAACGGTGGTAACATTTACTCATTTCTTCGACGACGAAGACGAAACCATAGATGACTTGGGCCAAGGCGTTATTTAAATATAGCAAATAAAAATATATGATAATAAAAAGGCTAAATATGAAGAAGGAACCTAGAAACTAAGAAACCAAGAAAGAACGAAACTATAAGAATATACCTAGAAACCTAGAAAGAATAAACCTAGAAACCTAGAATGAATAAACCTAGAAACCTAGAATGAATAAACCTACTAGAAAGAACAAGCTTATTAGAAAGAACAAGCTTATTAGAAAGAACAAGCCTACTAGAATGAATTAACAAAGCTATATCAAACACAAATTAATTGAAAATAGTTTAGGATTGTATATTTGTTTGGAGGTTTTGATTAACTGCTTTGACCACTTTTTAAACATTTTCGGGAATAGTTCTTTGCTTTATTATCTTAAATGCCCTAAATAAAACTTTAGTTGGTTCAGTGTTTCTAAGTAGAGTGTAATTATATACAAATCATTAGGGGGCATTGAAAGATGATTCAACAGAACTAAGATATACCAAATCATTACCATTGTCGAGTACTACCAGTTTACTATTAGAGCCTTATCAAAGCACCATATTTGAATCTTAGTTTTATCCGTTTGAAGAGTTGCACCCGGTCTCAAATTTACACGAACTTGCTAGAAAAGCACTTTTCGGCCCTTTTAAAATCAGAAAAACGTATTTTCCCAACAACAATGACTAGAGAAGAGCAAGAAGTCATTCAGGACTTTCAGTTGAAGGAGAAAATAGCAAACGAAGAGTTCAAAATATGGAAGAAAACCGTACCTTTGATTTACGACACTATCCGCACTGTGGCCTTGGACTACCCATCGTTATCTTTTAGCTGGTTTCCTCTAACCACATCCTCCGAGGACTCACTTCAGTTAAGATACTTGATCGGCACCAACACTAGCGAGACTGCCGAAAACACGTTGAAGTTAGGATCTGTGAACTTACCAGCAACCTTGGACCCAGGGCATTCGGGAGATGTGAAACCCGAGCACGACCATGCCAACTTCAAGATTTTGGGAACATGGAAACAAACCAGCGAAGTAAACAGAGTGAGAGTGCGTGATTCAGACGTTTTAGTGTTTACGAACGTGGGAAGCTTATTCCACTACACATTTAGTGGGGAGGGTTCCAGTGCCGAGAAGTCTCGTGAATTCGCCCATCATGCCAAGGGGAGCTACGCCTTGCTGTGGATCGACGACACTCAATTTATATCTGGGGGATCTGAGGGTGACATTTGCGTTTGGAATTTAGACTCCTCTGAACCAACATCCGTTCTCAAAGCGCACAACGGCTCGGTGAACGATTTATCCGCGAATGCCACACGCCCTCAGCTCTTTGGTTCTGTATCGGACGACAGATACACCATCTTCCACGATACCAAAGAATCAGAACCAGTCATCAAGTTTGAAAATAAGCACATCCAAAATGCCATCGCCTTCCATCCAGATGTCGAGACTTTGTACGCTACCGCAGGTAAGGATAACTTGGTCAGTTTATATGATCTCAGAAACTACAAGGTGCCCATCAGAAAATTCTTTGGACACAATGAAAGTGTTTCTGGTGTCAAGTGGGATCCACAAGAACCAAACCAATTGGTGAGTTGGGCCTTGGACAAGAGAGTCATACTTTGGGATTTAGCTAATTTGAAGGAGGAATACACATATCCTTCTTTCGAATCCGAGACTTCTAGACGTAAAACTTCAAACAAGACAGACCCGTGCCTCAAATTCATTCATGCTGGTCATACGAATAGAATCAATGACGTGGATATCCATCCAAGGATTAAAAATCTCTTTGCTACAGTAGGAGAGGATTCCTTGGTTGAAGTGTGGAAACCAAAAACTATCATCCCAGAGAATGACGAGGACGAAGAAGAAGAGGACGAAGCAATGGAAGAGTAATGTATATTATGTATAATTAAACCATATAAGAATTCTTATCGGATGCAAACAAAAGAGCTCATTACGTAAAATACTCAAATCAACGCGAAGTGTGAAAAATTCCGTAAAGGGGAATATTTTAATACCATGCTTGAGTGGAAGTCGATACCAATAACCTACTCAGAAGTTAGTCTTGCGCGTGTTCTTCGTTGCGGACAGACCTTCCGTTGGAAGAAAATTCATGACATTTGGTCTTTTGCTGCTTCTGACAGAATTATACTTCTCAAACAAGATGATACCCTGATCCAGTACTCACACATCTTGAAAGATTCCAAAACTGATATCTTAAATACCAAAACTGATGTCTTGAATACCAAAACTGATGCCTTGAATACGAATAATGATAATGCCACCTACTTATTTCTCAAAGACTACATGCATTTGGATGTCAATTTAGAATCTTTGTACAAGTTTTGGCTTTCCAAGCACGCGCCCTTTTCACCAAAGCTAGCTGAATCAGAGTCTACACCTTTCCACTTGTTTCCTGGTGTAAGGCAACTCAGACAAGACCCATGGGAAACCTTGATTTCGTTCATATGTTCGCTGAACAATAATGTCAAGAGAATTTCAAAGATGTGTGACAGCTTGTGTAACGAGTTTGGAGAATATATCAACGACTATGAAGGAGTTGGTTTTCACACTTTCCCCACCCCTGAAGCTCTTGCTGGTCCAGAGGTGGAAAATAAATTACGTCAATTGGGTTTTGGTTATAGAGCAAAGTATATCCATCAAACAGCACTTAAATTTGTTAGCGATGACTTCCCCGATATCACTCTTGAAAGGTTGAACCAAATGCGTAACCAACCCTACCAAATAGCCCACGATTTCTTGATTCAATTGAATGGGGTTGGCCCAAAGGTTGCAGATTGCATATGTCTAATGGCTTTAGATAAACACGATATTGCACCTGTTGATACACATATATACCAGATTGCGGTTCGTGACTACAAATTTCGTGGCAAAAAGGAATTGAAACTGATGAACAAACAGATGTATGATGCTATTCGTGAGTTCTTTAAAGATTTGTTTGGAGAACATGCAGGCTGGGCACAAACAGTTTTATTTGCCTCTGACTTGAGTGACTTGAATAATGGTGTTAATATAGACGCTCTGGAAAATGGTGTCGCAGGCGGCAACAAAGTGAAAAAGGATCTGTCGGCAAAAATGAAGAAAGAACGGTCTACAAAAGTGATGCAAGAGCTGTCGGAAAAATTGGAAGAGGTATCAGCCCCAAGAAGACCAAAGGTAAAGAATGAGATACAAGAGTCAATGACTGTTAAAACAGAGAGAGGCATAAAAACTGAAGTGGACGATTCTTTACTTCCATTTAAATCAAAGTTAAAGAAAATTAGAGTCAACTAGTGTTTTCAAAACTAAATTCAAATCATACTTATAATAGGATCATTACCATAGTTTCTCTTGTACCCGTAGAATATTTACCTCTGGGATAATTAATTGATAGAAGATATACCCATAAAGTCGATATTAAACAGAAAACCACCCATCACCTGTAGGGATAACCTCTAAACATCTCAATCGAACTCCGGGGCCTATGTTTGCATATCACTAGTTTTCGTATCTTTTAGTAAGTTTGCACGGAAGTACAAACGAGTATTCCACTGTATTATATTCCTAAATTTGTACTCAAGTTGTAGCACAATTTTATAAATTAAAACACAAGATTTAATAAAATTAGAAAACCTGATTTTGATTCTCATAGGGAAGTTGCCAGATTTTAGGTACATATATGTTACTTTTGGCTTCTCACCTGGCGCTGGATATAACAACAATCCTGAAAATCAACTCCTCAGTTGTACAATCTTAAAAACCCTCAATTACAGCCACCTAACACGGAGTTTACATCCAAATTACTTAGTCTTGATACAAGCTATATCCCACTGCTAGGTGCAAATCATCAATTCTGGTAACGGCAATCCAAAATGCTTTGGTTAAAGGTCGAGCTTATCATTTTTCAAAATCAAGAACGTTACTGGGAAGTTCTGTAGTTGTGAGTAATCTCGTCAAGTGTACTATATGCTTATCACACTCTAATTACTCACCTTTAGTTAAATTGTCACGGTTAAGCTGTGATAATGAAAGTCCGCTATTTTGTCTGCTTGCTGCGATATTATTATTCATGTCTAAATGGTAACCTTCTTTATAGCGAATGGAATCGATTTCTATTGAATTGCAGCGCGTCTCCAAGCTTGAATTAGGCATTGTTTTGCTAGTTCGATTGCTATATTGCAACCAAATATGGTTTAATGTGTTACTAGAAGCCGCAATTGCCTTCTCACATTATCAATTATATACGAAAACCAATTAGAAATACTTTATCTTAACTTAACAACCCAATTGCAATAAATTTCAGTCTTAAAAGTGAGGCGAGGAAGGACTTAATTTCCAGTTAAAAAAAATAATACTATTGTCAGATTTAGATCCAGTGATGATTGCTCTACTTATCTGAAGTCTTGAGATTTATAAATTAGCCAATTATGTTCAAGTACTTAGGTTCCATACATAAATCATTATCCAGTAAAAACTAGCCTGGTCTATTTAGGACTACAAGTAGGTCAAACCATAAGAGGCCATCCGAACTTCTCTGCAGACTTAGGTTGGTCTTGTGAAGCTATTAAATCATTCTGATTCAACTCTAAAACCAGTATATTCACAGTAAAATAACTTCGTACTAAAGCTAGAACTGTTCTTTCAATTGACTTTACATTGAGGAAGCCCAATTGTAAAAAGTATTCTGTTATATAAGTCGTTCTGACTAGCGCCTTAAATACAGTCCGACTTATATGGTATCGAGGATCTAACTTTAGCACAGTACCTATCCGTTATAGCTGTCTGGGTAACCTAACACTATCAGTAACCTAGCTATAACTGGTACCCGTGAACTTCGGCTAAGCTCTACCGTTTTACCCGACTCGTTCACTAATGGGAGTAAACTCTAAAACCTGTTTATTACTAACATCTAAACAGTAAACTAAGTTTGTAATCTAAGAGAAAACTAATCTTTCTATATACTTCACTGCGTTTCTTATATAGCCCGATTCCAGGAATCCTGCATACGCATGATTCCTTACATTGAGGAAGGCCAATTACATAACATATTCAAAGAAAATGGGTGGTTAGTGTAGTGGTTAACATATTTGCCTTCCAAGCAGGTGCCATGGGTTCGATTCCCGTACCACTCAATGTTTTTTTTTGAAATATCTTAAAAGCCAACTTTTTAAAGTATTCGATGTTTATATTAATGGAAAACTAGGAGCCAGTGCTACTGCAATGATATCTGAATGCTTTTGACTCTGATATCTTTGGCATCATTGATTGTGTGTCATAGAGAAAAAAGCTGTAATGATTTTGTAGTTGATTCAAAAGAAAAAACTACAGCTTTATGCTTATTCAACGAACTGTTCAAATACTGAAATTGATAAATAAGCAACGTATAGCCAAGCGAAGTATCCAAGCTGTTATGACTCGGATAACCTTAAACGATACTGAGGCGAAGATTCGCGACCTCTTGGTGGACTTTTGTAACTACTACAACTCCCAGTCTACCAACGACAAGAATCATCTCGTTTTGAGAATAACAGGTGGATGGGTGAGGGATAAATTGCTTGGAATCGAGAGTAATGATATAGATATTGCGATCAATCACTTGTCTGGTGAAGAGTTTGCAACTAAGTTATTTGAATATATGGAGACATCTAAAGATGACTCTTTCAAGAAGGCATCAATCCACACCATCAAGAAGAATCCTGAGAAGTCCAAACATTTGGAAACATGTACTACCAAGTTATTTGGATTGGATATCGACTTCGTTAATCTCAGATCAGAAGCATACACTGAAGATAGCAGAGTTCCAACTATCACTTATGGTACTCCCCAAGAAGACGCCATGAGAAGAGATGCCACCTTGAACGCTCTTTTCTACAACATCAATGAAGACACCATTGAAGACTTTACAGAAAAGGGAATGGAAGATTTAAAAAATGGTATTCTCCGTACTCCATTACAGCCCTTGCAAACATTCTTAGATGACCCTCTCCGTGTTCTCAGAATGATTAGGTTTGCCAGCAGATACGACTACCTTATAGATAAAGAGTCTCTTGAAGCAATGGGAAAAGAAGAGGTCAAGTCTACTCTTCTTCATAAGATCTCAAGAGAACGTGTCGGAATCGAAATGGAGAAAATTGTCACGAGCAAGAATCCCGCGTATGGTTTACAATTGATCAACTATTCTGGTTTAACAAACTCCATTTTTGGTTTTGGTGATTTGACGCAAGCTGTTAACGAAATGAATGACACCGATGTATTGAATCAAGTCCAAGTTATGGCTGATAAGGTAAGTCCAAATATTACAGCATTAACATACTTGTACCCAATCTTCTATAAGTATGTCCAATCATTACCAAAATCAAATGTTCTTTCTCAGATTTTTGATTCGGTTTTACATAACCATGATCTCCTGAGAGCATTTTGGTACGCAATCACTCTTCATCCATATGAACTGAAGATAATATTGAAAACAAACGGTAAGAAAAAGCAAGCCCAAGGTACAATTGTGGATGTTTTACTTAGGGGTTCTGTTAAGTCAAGTAACAGCGATGTCGAAAAAGTTGATGCACTTGTCAATAACAGAACCGAAACTCTCAGAATCATTAATGGAATCACAGCTGCTGAAAGTAGTATTTCAAGATCAGTGTTGGGGGTTTTCCTTAAACAATTTGGACTGTTTCAAGATTTGAACATTCTCTTTAATTTATTTGTTGAGTCATTGAATCCAATTATTGCATTGAATTTGTCGAATTATGAACCAGAGCCAATTCACACATATAGCCCACAAGTGCAAACTGAAATCATAAAGTCTATTGACGAGATCTTTCGTAAATATGAAGCATTCGCCGAAAATGTTCGTGAAAAGGGTTTGAATAAAGTCCATGAAATGAAGTTGATCATTGATGGCAAGCAATTATCCAAGGAACTTAACTGTAAACCGGGTCCTTGGATGGGTCATATTAATAAAGAGATTTTCACCTGGCAATTGGATAACCCTGACAAAACCAAAGAAGACTCTTTGGTTTATATTAAAGAGATTTTGCCTAAGTATCTTTAAAATACGTAAATAGAAATTAATATATAGAAACCAGAGAACTACATAATAAGATGTAATCTTGCTATGCAATGAAAGTGGGTATTTCGATTGGGTTTTTCGTATTTCCTAGATGTCTTTTTTTGTTTAGAACTTAATCTACATTAATCACTACAAACATTTCAGCTTTAACTTCATGTTTATTGGAACATTAAGAACAAGGTTAAAGTTAAATAATAATTTGGTTGCATACTATGTCACTTCAGCACAATTGATTGTTTTCCTTCTCATATATTTCCTAGAAATGTTTCAAACAATGTATTAGAATAGGTTAATACAATAACCCAAGTTCAGCGCAAATGGTTTAGTGGTAAAATCCAACGTTGCCATCGTTGGGCCCCCGGTTCGATTCCGGGTTTGCGCATTTTTATATGTTCTGTTTTCATTGCTTGATATCTGTACTTATGTGGACCCTCTCTTTCTTCTGTATAGGCAAAAGTGTGTGGACATTGTATATTTTTTTTGTCGTTCACGGCTGCAAAAAAAGTATTCTGCTAAAATATCTCTTCTGCTAACCAACGGCCGCCCATTCAACCTGTGAAAAATAGGAAATTATTGCTATCATACTAAACTGATTTATGCTAGATAATTGCTATAAGGATGGCCGGAATCATGGATACAATGTGTGTGGAGTACAGAGTAGCGATTTCGAACTGACAATGTTTGATGATTACAACGAGGCGCTTGATGAAATTCTTAATTTTGATTTTACTGACAGAAGTGGTCTGATTGCCCCATTAGATTTTAGCTGCGATACTATTTTCAATGAAGCAACAATATCTGAATATGAATTAGAAAATGGAGGTGGCGATTGCAAAATTTTTGAACACTTCCAAATTGGGGTCCAAAGTCCTAGTTTTAATGAATTTGGAGCATTCAATGATTATTATGGTTTGGAATCTTTGAGTGAAACTGAAGAGATTTTAAATTTGAATGATTTGAAGGACTTTAATGTTGAAAACTTGAGGGAATCCTTAGGTATTAGCAGCAATTCGTATGCTGATTTTTTTAACGATCCATTGGTTAAAACTATATGCAAAGAAGTGATTGAACCTAACCATAGCTTCTTTAATGATCCTTTTGTTGTCATCAACGATTCCCATGAAATTAATTCAAATTCTGATTTCATTAATCATTCTTCAGTGTTTACCATAGTTAATGAAGAATCGGAATCAGAGCTTATGTATAACTCACTGGTCCAGCCTGATAAAACAGATCAGCCAATAGACTCTTCTGTAGTGGAAGAATGGAATCATCAAACTCTTCATTCATCTCACATCCCAAAAGTTGAAGAATTCGAAAATGAAACTAGTTCTGAAATAGTCAAAACTTTAACAACTACTGTCGAGAAGCTCAAAAATGAATCTAGCCCTATCGAGAGGGATGTAACACAACGAAGTCCATCAACTGCTCCCCAATCTAAAAGAAACTCTGTTGAAAGCGTGATGGATTTTAGTTGGTCTCCAACTTCTTCCCCAGAGTCATCAGACAATCACAGCACTGAAATGTACTACAAGCCTTCAAGTAATAACTTGGCTTTCTCATACCCAGAAGATAGGAGTAACATTGAATTACCTTTATCAAATCATGAATATACCAATGCTGAAGGGAAACCATTGAGCTTGGGAATCCTAGAGTGTTGTCCGAGACATGGTTCTCTATTATTTGTCAATGAGAGACAATATCCACATATAAGTATTAATCTCGTCAAGTCGAAGAAACAACGCCCATCTGCTTCAAAAGTTAAATGTCTTCGGAATGCACCCAGTTTTTACGATAGTTTTATATACAAAAGTGAGCTCCAAATGGTGTTACCTTCTAATTTTGCAAGAAAAAAGCCAACTAGCGCCCAATTGAATCATATTAAGGAAAGGGAATGCAAGGTAAGCTCGATTGATGCATCTCCATGTGTGTATATCGCCAGGAATAGATATATCAGAGATCTTAGAGTTTTCAACTTACATAATAAAGTGGAAGATTTGGTGTATCAAGTTGAAAACTTCACTACACAGTATCCGTATAATCCTCAGATTATTCGGTATTTCACACACCAGGGCAAGCCTATTCTGGAGACTAGAGATGGGTTGTGCCCATACTGTCCTGAAATTGTATTCTACAACATAAAAACATCTGCATACGCTCAGCACCTAGCATTTACGCACGGGATATCTACAATGAACTTCTTAACTCCAATTCCGTTGTTCCCAGGGGTATATATGGTTGCAAAAAATGAGGTGCGGAATTCTCCAAGAAAGAGTATTGCACATTTTCATGAACGACCTGGTGTTGTTTGTCCATGCTGCTACAAAATTATCGAATCAAGGTTTACTACTGTGACCAAGTACGACCGGCCATTAACCAATTACCTACGTCATTTTAAAGAAAGCCATTCGGTTGGAAAAGCGGATAGGCTTACCGAAATAGTGTACGAACCTGTATGGTAGCTTTTGTCTTATAATTAGTATTCTTTGTTCGAGTTTTTTATAGAAAGTAAAAGGTAGAGGGGGCATATACTGGTAACAATAACCAGTCCCTCATGCTTAATCGGGCATTCTCTATTATTTCAACAATGCAAAGTTGCAATGCCAAACATGGTTGGCCGAAACAGAGAGACATTAAGAGTCAACCTCAATACCCCATCATCTTTGGGACAATACCCCAGCATATTTTGAGAAAAGGTCCGTCAACACGTTTTTATTTTTCTCTTTGACGAATGAGCCCATCGACTGGACTGAACGCTCAAAGAAGAAGTCTGAGAACTGTAATTAATTGATATGCATGGCAATAACCAGAAGGAACAAATAAACTATTCATGTAGATCTTTCTTCTTCTTGCTTCTCATGTGTGTCTAAATAAAGAAGCATAGCATATAGCATTAACTCAATTACGTAATTGTACAAGTGACTCACTGAAAAATTCACCAGCCTAAATCGGCAGTTATAAAACCCGGAAGGAAAAAAAGGCAGCTTATTTTTCCAATTCAACAACATGTCTAAAGTTCAAAAGGTATCGATATTGGGTAAAGATACTATCCATGTCGGCCATGGGATTCAAGACCATATAGTTGAAGAGGTTCTTACCAATAAGGCATCTTCTACGTATGTTATAATCAGTGACACCAATATGGCAGCCACTCAGCCGTACTCCGAGTTGGTTACCAAGTTTAACGAAGGATTGACTCGTTTGAGACCTTCCTCTCGTTTGATTACTTTTAACGTTGCTCCAGGTGAAAACAACAAGAGTCGTCAGACTAAGGCCGCTGTTGAAGACTTTTTGTTGCAACAAGGGTGCACTAGAGACACCGTTATCTTGGCTGTTGGTGGTGGTGTCATTGGTGATATGATCGGTTTCGTTGCCGCTACTTTCATGAGAGGTGTTCGTGTTATCCAAGTCCCAACCACCCTCTTGGCTATGGTGGACTCTAGTGTCGGTGGTAAGACCGCCATCGATACTCCATTGGGTAAGAACTTTATTGGGGCCTTCCACCAACCAGAATATGTCTTTGCAGATGTTTCCTTCTTGGAAACGTTACCCACAAGACAATTCATCAACGGTATGGCTGAGGTTGTGAAAACTGCCGCCATTTGGAACGAAGAAGAGTTCTCCAGATTAGAGAAGTTTGCTCCACAATTTTTAGCTGCAATCAGCAACACCCAGAAACACAAGGACTTACTGAACATCAGAGCTGACTTGATCAAAGCAGTCTTAGAATCTATTAAAGTGAAGGCTTATGTTGTTTCTAACGATGAAAAGGAAACAGGTTTACGTAACTTGCTCAACTTTGGTCACACCATCGGCCACGCCATCGAAGCAGTATTAACACCAGAGGCCTTACACGGTGAATGTGTCTCAATTGGTCTGGTTTTGGAAGCAGAGTTGGCCAGATACTTGGGCATCTTGGCTCCTGCTGCAGTTGTCCGCTTATCTAAGTGTCTCGCCGCTTACGGTCTACCTGTTTCTGTCGATGACAAGTCCTTCTTAGCAAAAATTGGTGCTAAGCGTTACAACTTAAATATTGACATCTTGTTAAAGAAAATGTCAATTGACAAGAAGAATGACGGTAGTAAAATCAAGTGTGTGTTGCTTGAATGTATCGGTAAGTGCTACCAAGAAAAGGCTCACCAAATCTCCAAACAGGACTTGGCTTTTGTCTTAACAGACGAAGTTTTGGTTCACCCTTTCAACCCAGATGAAACCCCAACTTCAAACGTTGTTATTCCTCCAGGATCAAAGTCTATTTCAAACAGAGCTTTGATTTTGGCGGCTTTGGGTACTGGTACTGTAAAGATCAAAAACTTGTTACACTCTGATGATACTAAACACATGTTGGATGCTGTCGCTTCTTTGGATGGTGCTGAAATTACTACAGAAGACAATGGTGAGACCATTGTTGTCTCGGGTAATGGTGGTAAGTTGATCGCAACAGACGAAGAAATCTACTTGGGTAATGCAGGTACTGCTTCGAGATTCTTGACAACAGTTGCTGCTTTAGTAAAACCTTCTTCTAAGGCCAACAACATTATTTTAACAGGTAACGCTAGAATGCAAGAAAGACCAATTGGCCCATTAGTCGATGCCTTACGTGTTAATGGTTCAAAAATCGAATATCTTAACAAGGAAGGATCACTCCCATTGAAGGTCAAGGCTGGCGAGGGACTTCGCGGTGGAAGAATTGAGTTATCTGCTACCATCTCCTCTCAGTATGTTTCTTCTATTTTGATGTGTGCACCATACGCCGACAAGGAAGTGACATTGTCTCTTGTGGGAGGAAAGCCAATTTCTCAATTGTACATTGATATGACCATTGCTATGATGAAGTCTTTTGGTATTGATGTAACTAAGTCTACCACTGAAGAATACACTTACCATATTCCTAAAGGTGTTTACACTAACCCTTCGGAATACATCATTGAATCTGATGCTTCTTCTGCCACTTACCCTCTTGCATTTGCTGCTTTGACCGGAACTACATGTACCATTCCAAATATTGGTTCTCTGTCCCTTCAAGGTGATGCTCGTTTTGCAGTTGATGTTTTGCGTCCAATGGGCTGTAAGGTTACCCAAACCGCAACTTCGACTACAGTTACTGGTCCACCACGTGGTGAATTATTGCCATTACCACACGTTGATATGGAGCCTATGACTGATGCTTTCTTGACTGCCTCTGTGGTTGCTGCTGTTGCCAAGGATGGTAAGGAAACTTCTACCCAAATTACTGGTATCGCTAACCAAAGAGTGAAAGAATGTGACAGAATCGCAGCTATGGTTTCTGAGTTATCCAAATTCGGTGTTGTTGCCGGCGAATTGCCTGATGGTATTGAGATTCATGGTATCAACTTCAAAAACCTCAAGACTCCTAAAACGGAAGAAAGAGGTATCAAGACTTTTGATGATCATAGAGTTGCTATGTCCTTCTCCCTTTTGGCTGGTTTGTGTTCTGATCCAGTTTTGATTCAAGAGAGATCATGTACTGGTAAAACATGGCCCGGATGGTGGGATACCTTGCACACCAAGTTCAACGTTCAAATCGATGGTCATGAATTACCTTTTGCAGAACAAAAGTCGAACTCTGAAAAGGAGTCTCTTGTTAACGGTGATAAATCCATTGTTGTCATTGGAATGCGTGCTGCTGGTAAGACAACCTTATCCAAGTGGATCGCATCTTTCTTAGGTTTCAACTTTGTTGATTTGGATGATCTCTTTGAGGAAAAGGTTGGAACAGAAATTAGAACCTTCATCAAAGAAAATAGTTGGGAAAAGTTCCGTGAAATCGAAGCTGAAATTGCCCAAGAAGCTTTGGTTAAATACTCGAAAAACCATGTCATTTCTACCGGGGGTGGAATTGTAGAGGGTGAACTTTCCAGAAAGTTATTGAAGAAGTATGTCTCTAGTGGTGGAATTGTTTTGCACTTACACCGTGACATTGACGAAACCGTTCAATTCTTGTCCCAGGATAAAACTAGACCTGCTTTTGTTAGCGAGATCAAGGAAGTCTGGGAGAGAAGAGAGCCTTGGTACCAGGAGAGTTCCAACTATCACTTTTACAGTTCTCATTGTGAAAACGAGTTAGAGTTCAAGAAATTGAGAAACCTGTTCACCAACTACATCAAAACTATTACTGGTTTAAGTGTGACCAAAATTCCAACTGATAGATCGGCATTTGTTTCGTTAACTTACCCTGACTTACTGGAAACTACTGAAACTCTCGAAGATGTGACTCTCGGTTGCGAAGCTGTTGAATTGAGAGTTGACTTATTGAAGAGCTACAGTCCAAGCTACGTTGCCAGTCAAACTGCAATCTTGAGAAAGTATGTTAGTATTCCAATTATTTACACAGTTAGAACAACTTCTCAAGGTGGTAAGATCAATGATGATGACTTGGAAACTATTACTGAGTTGTTGTTGCTTGGTATTAAGTTGGGTGTTGAATACTTGGATGTTCAATTGACTTATCCAAATTCTTTGATTGAGTTAATCTTGAAGAACAAGAAGTTCACCCGTATCATTGCCTCGCACCATGACGTCACTGCTGAATTGAAGTGGAACAATATTGAATGGAACAACAAGTACAACCAAGCAGTAATGTACAATGCCGATGTTGTTAAGTTTGTCGGATCTGCTACTGCATTGCAAGACAACTTGGCATTAGAGGAGTTCCGTGCCAAGAACACGTTGAAGCCATTGATTGCGATTAATATGGGAGAACAAGGCAAGTTATCACGTGTATTGAATACTATTTTGACACCAGTTACCCATGACTTGTTGCCATTCAAGGCAGCACCAGGTCAATTGACTGTTGCCCAAATCAACAAGGCATTCTCTGAGATTGGTGGTTTTGTAGAGAAGAAGTTTTATGTTGTTGGATCTCCAATTTCACACTCTCGTTCTCCAGCTTTGCACAATTCTGCTTACAAGGAGTTGAACTTGCCATACACTTTTGATCGTTTTGAGTCCACTGATGCTGATGAGGTTTACCAAAAGTTAATTAAGGATCAAGCCAAGTTTGGTGGGTTAGCTATCACTATGCCATTGAAGTTGGACTTGTTGAAGTATGCCGATGTTCTTTCTGATGCAGCCAAGACTATTGGAGCCATCAACACCTTGGTTCCATTGGGAGAAGGTAAGTTATTTGGAGACAACACTGACTATGTTGGAATTACTCAATCTTACACCAGGGCTGGAGTTCCAAGTATTGAATACTCCAAGGTGAATGGATTAGTTATTGGTGGTGGAGGAACTTCGCGTGCTGCTGTGTATGCATTAAAGCAGATGGGATGTAAGACTATTTACATGATCAACCGTACTGCCTCCAAGTTGGAGGAACTCAAGAAAACATTCCCTGCCGAATACAACATTGTTGTATTGGAGAGCGAAGAGGATATTGAAGCTTCTGAGCCCGTTCTGTTGATTATGTCATGCATTCCAGGCGACCGTGCGATTGAGCCCGATATGCTCACCAAGATTGAAAAGTTGTTACACAAGGGAGCCAGTAACGATGTCGGATTCACACCAACGTTGTTGGAAGCTGCATACAAGCCAAGCGTGACACCGATTATGAAAGTTGCTGAGAAGTTTGAATGGAAAGTGATTCCAGGCGTTGAGATGTTGGTTAACCAAGGTGAAAGACAATTCAAGGTCCACACCGGATTCACACTGCCTTACAAGGTTATTCATGCCGCAGTTGTTGGTAACTAGCTATTGTAAATATATGATTAGATTTTGAAGTGTAGAGAACAATTTAGGAATATGGATTTCTAGATCTTGGAATTTTATGGAATCTAGATTTCGGAATTTTAAGAAATATTGTTGGAATTTTTGATATCGGAATTTAAGAAATATCGTTACAATTATTTATCATAATTTAGAGTCAAACGGAGTCAAATATGTGTTGCAAACTACTACTTCTAGTTCGAACGCATTTAGATACCCACAACTGGCCAACCGGTCCCCTCACCAAGACGATGCGCTACAAATATCGTATTGTACCTATAATCAACCCGAATCAACTCCCCGCATCTCAAATTACAGTTGTGTGCAGTATACCAGCACAGCAATAATTGCCCTAACAAAGTAAACCCAAAAAGACACAGACATGCTTTGTTTATGATTTCCGTAGCGTTTATTCTCACGCGAGTGACACAAGCCCAGATCCCCACACGTCACAAGCCCACCAGGAAAGAAAGATAGCATACAAGATAACGCAGAAGAAAGGAATCAGTTTGGCTGGAGTTGCTCCTGGTGTTTTTATAGTTTTTTTTTTCTCGGAGCTCTTAGCTGGCGATGACGATGGACTCCGGAACCCCTCAGTCTGGCGGAGAAGAAAAAGGAACGAGGCGCGATGCATTCGATGGCCTTAGAAAAAATATAGACTTTTTGTCAGCATACAAAAGCAAAGGGTTTTGCTCTTTTTTTTATATATATATATTTTGAGGGTTCGATAAAGATGAGTGTGCTAAAGTTTTCTAGAACATGCGGCCAACGTGTATGTGGAGTGAGGAGCTACTTCTTGGGGTCTTTCAGTTTCAAAGGATTGAAGGATGAGTTAGTGAAGCCAGATGAGGAGATATCGGCTGAAGCTCAGTCTAATCCGTACATTCACTACCCAGTGGTTACAAATGAGCAGTTGAACCAGATATCTAATAATCGATTCAAGTTTGAATATGGGTATAATTCGTATGCATACCATTCGAGCAGGTCTGACCCTATGATCCACTCGTTATCTGACTTGACCGTGCCTACGGACTTGACTTCCCTCTTACCGAAGAGAAGACCTCACGGTTCTCCTGCAGATACTTTATCGATCAAAGCTGGTGACGATGCCATGTTGGTCTCTCCCACTGTGCTAGCGATCGCGGACGGTGTTTCTGGCTGGGAATCGAAAACGGATCACTGTCTGAGTGGAATTTGGTCTAGACTGATGGTGGAAACTTTAAGTAGACTTATGACAGAATACAAAGTTCTGCATTCTCCTCACCAATTGAATAACCGTGACATTGCGCAAATCTTGGATGATTCATACTTGCACACCTCTCACTTGATGGACCTCCAGGACTTGTCTGGCTCACTGACCCTCGTATTGGGTATGCTCAGCGGGGAGTATTTGAAGATGATCAGCATTGGTGACTCAAAATTGTATATAATAAGAGACGGTGAAGTGATCAAAACAAATGAAGAACAACTCGTCTCGGAATTGTGCCCACAACAAATCGGTACTCAGACTTTAAGCGTCATGCCCTCCGAAATGGCTTGGGTCGACTCTATCAAATTGAAAGAAAACGATATTATCGTAATGTGCCTGGATGGTGTTTCGGATAACTTGTATGAGTGGGAAATCTTACACCATGTCGATGACTTTAACTCAAATAATTTGAAAAAAATTGCAACAAATCTTTTGCTCAAGTCAAAGGAAATCGCGTTCGATGATTATGCTTATACTCCCTATAATGAAAGGGTTAATGCTTTGCCTGAAAGATTTGGAAAAAACGCAAGCAAAGGGGGTAAATTAGACGATATGTCTATCTGTGTGGCGAGGGTAGTTAAAAATGTAAAATAATAAAGGATAGGATTGGGATATTGAATAATTAATATATTAAGTGTTACATTGTAGAAATCTTGAGCATTTCACTAGGAACAATGCATAGTTCCATTAATACATGGTTCTTCAATTGTCTGAAATCAAGTTAATTGTATCAATCAGCCATAAATTAACATATTAGCATTAAAATTTGAGTGCAAATTATTCCTCCTCAACCAAAAACGTTTCACAACAGTTAAAAACGTTTAGCTTCAACCAAATACGGTTTAATAATAGCCAACGGTTAAAATAATGGTCAGAATAACTGAACTACTAAAAATCTTTGAAATACGTAATCGAATTCACCGAGGTGTAACAAAATCGCTTCTCTAATTATTAATTACTCTTAGTCCATTCCTTCTCTCTTTATTGAATAGTTTATATTATCTTTCAAAAGTTTCTTTACAAACAATTTATAGAGGTCTACTCAAATTCATAAAACACTTCCATTCGAAAACATTATACTGTACTTATAAATTGGCAACTTCAGAGAAGTATTGTCTCAAGATCAATGAAAGCATTTCTGGTAATTCATTGATATCTCTGACGACAACATAAAATTCGAAAGGGAAGGTATCCAAATATTTGTCAACTTGCAATTTCATATTACCATTGACATCAGGAACATAGCTCACTTGAGACATGTCAAGAATAGACTCCTTGGAAGAGATACCATCAATGATGACGAACACCAACATAACCTTCTCTTCACGTGCCTTTCTTACCAATCTTTGGATGTTAGGGTGGTCCTCACAGACACCATCAGAAATGATTATCTGCAATTGCCACAAGTCGCTTTGTGAGTTCAGTCTAGCATTCTCAAAGATCTTGAGGGACTTGCTGCACAACAGCTTGATATCAGTACGAGTCTGTTGGAAGTCAAACCATTGGAAAATACGTGCACCAGATTCTTGGTTGTTAAATGGCTTGTCGAATGGATGGACAACCTTGATATCTTCTCCAAATCTCACAATAGAAAGACCGCCGGCTTCCAATTGGGTCAAGGCCTTGGAAACAAGCGCAATACTGTGGAATGCCAACTCAGTCAGCTTCGATTCACTCATGGACTTGGAATCGTCAACAGCAATCATAACTTGGTATTGGCGTTTAGATGGCTTAGTTCTTCTCAACCAAATCTTATCCTTACGGAATTCAGACGCAATATAAGTGATTATTCTCTTCATGTTCAATCTCTTACCCGTTTTATAGTCACCCTTCAACTTGGTGGCCAAGGTGGGTTCCAAAATCAAACGCAACTGTTCACATAACCCTGAAGCCAACTCTTGAGTTGACAAATCAGAGTGCTTCCATAATTCACGAGCAGTTGCGAGATCAATAGGTGCATCGTCTTCATTGTCATTGGATCTGCTATCAATCTCAAACACTTCTTCATCATCGGTGTCCAAATCCATCATGTTGGAATTAAGTAAGGCATCTTCAAACTCTTCCTTTGGCTTACGCTCCATGAAGCCACCTTTGGTTTTGCCATCGAATTCAGAGTCAGCTTCTGCGGCGTCTTCGTCCTTAACTTCATCAACATCCATGGCTTCTTCTTCGGTTTCTTCTTTGACTTGTGGTTCAACTTGTTCTGGCGCATGTTCATCAACTGGCTCATCATCATCAATTGCCATTTCATCATCAATTGATTGAATTTGATCCTTATCAGCTGCACCCAAAGCTTGAGTGTCAAAATCGGCATTTTCACCATCAACATGCTCAAACTCGTCGGGTCTTTGATTGGCCTTTTCTTCGTGCTCTTCCTTCTTGTCCTCGGAAGCTTGTTGGATTTCTTGACGACGACGGTGGAATTCCTTTAAGGAGTCACCCAATTGCTTAAGCGATTCTTTGGCCTCTTCACGAGCATCGTCTTGCGTTGTGGAATCTTCTTCCTTGTTGTCATCCTTCTCTTGGGTTTCAGAAGAAGCACCCCCAGTAGCTCCCAAATCATCGTTTTCTTCAACAACTTGGTTATCAGCCCCTTCACCCTTTTCACCATATTCTTGTTTGGCGGCAGTATCGTTATCATGAGTTTCTTCTTCCTGGTTGGCACCATCAACTCCTTCAGCAGACTCTTCTCCATTTTGTTTATCGTCAGATCCACTTTCGTCTTCTTCTTCATCCTTCTTACCAAGTTCTTCATCAGAATCCATACCAGCATCTTCAGGCTCTTCGTTTTCTTCTTCTTGTTCACCGTTCTCTGCGTTTTCAACATCACCCATATCTTCATCTTCCTCATCGGCTTCACCATCGCCAGCATCCGGCTCTTTATCTTCAGCAACATCTTCTTGCTTCTCCTCTTCAACATCAACATTCTGAGGATTCTTCTCATCGCCATCTTCTTCATCGATATCTTCAAAGTCTTCCTCCTTTTCCTCCTTGTCATCTTCATCGCCATCAAGGTTCATATCTTCTGGTAAGTCCAAAGTTTCAGTTTCTGGAACATGATCATCAATCTTTTCATTCTCATCGTCGTTTTTGACTTCATCTTCCTGTTCACCGACATCTTCGGCATCTTCAGCTTCATCGTCATTTTCGTTTTCCTCTTCATCACCTTCTTCTTGGGTTTCCTTGTCCATCTTCGCATCCTCCTTGTTAGGCTTCTCCTTGGACTCGGCTTCATCTTCGTTGGCTTCCATGTTTTCATCCATGTTGGAATTCTCTGGAAGCTTGTCCGAGTCCTTTTCCTTATTGTCCTCCTTGGCTTCTTCATCCCACATCTTTTCGTCAACAGCATTAGGATCAGAATCGTCAATGTCATCAACCTCCTCATCCAAATCTTCACCTTCATCTTCGTCTTCATCGGCGTCATCATCATTATCTTGATCACTCAAGTCTTCCAAATCACCGGCCATATCACCTTCAATGTCAACAGCATCGTCATTCTCTTCTTCGCCGTCATCTTTGCTCTTTTCTTCATTTGGCTGCTGTGCTTGCTCAGACAAATCTTCATCGTCCCCGACATCATTGGAGTTATTTTCAACACCTTCACCATCACCCAAGCCAGTACCGTCAGTTAAATTCTTGTCATCCTTTTGCTCGGTAGGAGGTTCTGGCAGGCAGAAACCCTTGGTTGCCAAGGTGTGAAGGGTCGAAGACAAAATAAATGTAGCATGGGCGGTCTTCGAGTAATTCTCTCTAGTCTTAGACACCACACTCCAACACAACTTGTAGTACTCACTAACTAGAGGTAGTGTGAATGTAGCCAATGCGGATACAAAGTGAGAGCTGTCACTACCCAATGCTCCAATGGCATGAAAACAAGTTTGGATTCTCTTGGTTATTTGTGGATAACGAAGAGACTTCACCAACTTGAAAACACTCTTTTGAGATTGCTTTAACCAATCATCATCTTCTGTCGAAATTGGTTCAATGTGCTTCAAAGTGTTTTGCACTGAAACAATAATAGAGTTGGAAAGGTTTCTAAAGGCTATTTCGACGTCATCAAGTGTTGAAGGATCAATTGTTTCGTTGGAAACCTCAATTTGTTTGTCCATTTTAACCAAGGCTTCCAATACAACATCAGCAATAAAACCAACATTAACAGTTGATTTCCATGCGATCAACTCGACACACAAGGAATTCCTGAACTCAGTAAACTTTTGAACAAACGAGTTTGTTTCTTGGGAGATGACATTGTTATTCAAACCTTCTAAGATATGGGTCAACTCTCTCATGTTGAGCTTGGCCTTTTCAAATGGAGAGTTATAATGAGAAAGAGTACCCAAAACCTCACTAGCAAACTCAAAGACACGAGGCAACCATTTGATAACTGCCTTGATCAGCTCTAATGAGCTGGTTGCAGCCATCTGGTCATTGACAGAAATAAGAACCAAATTTGAGTTAGAAATGCGTTCCAAAGAAGTGTACAATTTTTTCAAAGTTTCAATACCTTGTCCCAAAGCAACCATTGGTTCTCTGGTAACGATAAGAGAGTTGATCAAGTTTTCAGCAGCAGCCAAACCTCTTTGTGCATCCATTGGAGGAACATCTTCAGATACACTAGAAACAGATGCTCTGAGACGAGGTAACAAATCCAAGATACGGAAGAAATGAGCATCTTCAAAAACAGTACCATCAAAACTGGCAGAGTTGGATAAAATACTATTGACAGTAGTTTGGAATTCCATGGTTTCTGTCAGGACAGCCATTTTCAATCCCATTCTTCTCAATTCCTTCAATGTATCACTCAAAAGCTTGCGTTTCTGAGTCTTCAAAGCAGCAATGATCTTCTTATTATCCTTCTTCAAGACCTTTGGAGTTTCGTCACGGAGAGCCTCCATATCTTCCAAAACAGTCTTTGAGTATTCGTAGAGGTTTGGAAGTTCGTGTTTGGAGATCTTGTCAGTGTAAACCAGCATGTTCTTGACAACCATGCTGACGTTTTGCAAACGCTTAGGTCTGGAGGACCAAGTTGGGATCTCCTGCAAAGTATTAAAGTCTGCTTCTTCAGATTGCCTAATAAAAGGCATTCTGAGTTGTTCGAACGAGGCAACGCTATATGATGCTTGTAACCCACCTTCGATCAAAGAGTTGACTGGAGTTTGTAACAACTTGCGGTACTTTCTTACAAGCTTAAATAATGCAGCATGTGATCTTCTTGCGGATTGCTTGAGAGCGTCCATGTTCACATCCTTCCAAGAAGCCAACAAGATTACATCGTTCATGTCCTTTTCCAATGACTTGCGACCAGCAGCGATAGAGTCATCAACCAATGGTGCAAACTGTTCGTAGAAACGAATGAAGTTGGACAAGGCTTGAGTGTTTTGCGAACCCTTCAAATGAGTCTGGAATGCCTTCATCAAGTTCAATCTGCTCCAATATTCACCATAGGTGGATTGACTCATGAACAAATTAAGTGCCGAGAGAAGGGTAACTGGATCACCGTCATCATTAACAACAATGTTTTCAAACAAGTAGAACCACCACTTACCGATCTTCATCTCAAGTGTCCTCTCTTCATTCTTGAATAAAGCCTTCCATGTGGATAATTCAAGCTTCCTCCAGGCAACAATGATAAGGGTCAACTCATCAAAGTGTGCCTTTAAGGTGACTTGACTCGAAGCATACTTCTCCCATTCAGCAATATAAGTATATATTTGTTCAACTTTCTGCAATAAACGGGCAATTGGTGTTTTCACAGGTAACAAGAGGTATTCGTTGGTGGCCTCAGCAATACTTTGAAGAGTTGCATGTTCCGGCCATTCTTGAAGTAACTTGGAAGCACTTGCATTAATACCGGTTATCGTACCAATGGCCTTCTTGGCTTCTTTATGAGATGTCCCGCGATAGAAATCGATTTCTTCGGCGTCTTGGTTGAATGATCTAGTAGTTGCGCCAATCTCCAATAAAAGAGATGCCAATCCAGAGGATGAGTTGGCGCTGTGTGCTAGCATGTCGTCGTATTTCAGCAACAATCCCATCAATAAAGAGCCTTCATGAACCAAGGTAGAGATAGACTTTTGGCTATCTTCGTTCAAGAAATGATCAACATAAGCCTTTGCGATTTCATAGTACATCTCTTCAAAGCTATCGTTTTTCTTGATTGGTTTTTCCTCTTCGTTGTATTCAGGGAACATAGCCTTCAATTCCTCGTCATCGTCAGTTTCGTCCTTGTGAATGTACAAGCTGCCCAGTTGTTGAGCATCTTGTTCTTCTTTGACTCTACGGATGGACCATCTAGAGTGTAAGGCTTCCAATGCCAGATCAAGTAAAGCGTCGTCATTATGCTCAAAAGCTAACTTCATGAAATAAGTCATCAAGCTTTCTGGTATAGTAGAGTCGACGTTCATGGTCTTTGAAAGCTGCTTGGCCCTTTCAAGGTTCAGTTCTACAGCAACAATACTAGTAATGGAACCAACATCCAATGGCCAACAGAAGTCAAGGTCAATGGTCGGTTTCTTTCCATCAGTCACCAAACAATCGAAACCAAACTTAAGAGCATAAACGTAACCAGCTAAAATATCATTCAAGTCTGAGTAAACCAAATACTTTTTGTTCAAACGAATAAGGAATTGGGCAGAGTTATTCTGGAACATCTCATGCTTCTTCTCCGAGTTAGAATCCCAGTTTTCAAAGCCAGCCAACAAATCAGCAATTGGTTGTCTGTCGATTGTAGATTCCATAAATGCTCTCCATTCTTCAAAGAGAACATCAACAGAACCAGAACGGTACACACGGGGACGTGCAACCTCATCGCCAGGGTTTTCAAGAAGAGCTTCTAGAGCAATAGGTTGGTCGCCTCTCAACACGGAACGTGAGTTTACCCAATTCGATGCAAGCTCAGACGCAGCTGCTTGTTGCTTATGGAATTGAGCAAACAAGACATATTCACGAACAGCTGGATCATATGGAGAGTTTGGAACATATAACTGAATAGCACCACATGCAAACAAGACCCAAGCCTTACCAATGTGTGAAAGAGTGGTTGCTTGGGCAAGCAAGACAAAGCAAGGAATTATGAATTCATTTGCGATGTTCTTGAAGTTTACATCTGATGAAGAATCGACTGCTTCCATTAGCTGTTGAATTCCATCCTTAGTTAATTCAACAGCAGAAAATGAAACATCCAAAGTATCCTTATGGATATCGATCATCTTCAATGCCCAACCAGTTAACAATCGTCTAGAAACCTCGATTTGATCGGCAAGGATACTGGTGGAGTATTGGACCAATGTATTGGACAAGAACTGGGCATCCTGAAGGGATTGCAGGATGTTCTTACCAGCAGTTAATGGGATGTTCGTCACCTTAGACAAAGAACCTGTAACCAAATCATCACGGAACAACCCAGACGTGGTTTCGAATCTGCCTAAAATCAGAGGGTACGAGCTGTCAGCCTTTTTCAACAAGGACTCTGTGGTTGTTGAAGTATGGGAAGACAACAGGACCACTTTCTCGAGATCTTGAGTTTGAGATTCAACGAGATTCAGAACAATGGTGAACTCCTTCTTGAAAGTGTTGCTTCTCTTAATTTGAAACTTGTCTGAAATTTCCCCAAGTGCAACAATACCGGTTTTCAACTTTTCAAAGACTTCAGAAAACTCGTCTTCAGAAATTGTCTTGGTGCCCAAGCCTTGGTAAACGTCAACAATCAAGTTTCTAAGTTGCAAAACAGACGAATAAGCGTCTGGGAATTGCTCTTGGGCAACTTTGTCGAAATCGGCAGACAAAGTGACCAACTTATAAATGTTTTCCCATCCTTCAGCATCACCAGGATATTCTGCTCTTAATTCTTCCCAAATTCTGTCGATTGAGAACCCACTTGTCAACTCCAACTTAAGGAAGAAACTATCAACGGATTGCTTCAAGTTGTTCAAGTCGACAACTTCTGCGTTTGCTTCGCACCATTGAACCAATAACTCTTGGAAAATACGTAACTTTGACTCGTTACGCTCGGTACTAGTTTCAACAAGACCACCCCATATGGTTTGCAACTCGTAGAGCTGACGGAATAAGGCTACAGATTGGAACAAATCACCTTGAATATTTTCCAAAAGAAGATCCTCAACAAATGATTTAATTCCAGCCACAAGTGGGAAAATATCCAAACGTGGTGGGTTCTTAATGTTCCTACCCAAATGGAAAGCTGCTGATTTTTCAAGGTAGTTCAAGTCGGTCAACTTTCCATTCAATGCAGTATTCTTGATATTATCAAAGATTCCATTTGCTTCGATTACTCTACCAATCACCTCGAAAATGTAGTTAGCTTCGGATGTGATGACTGCTGGGTATTGGCTGTGTAAATCACTGACAATGTGTGGGTTCCACAATGGATGGGCAGATTGGTTATCAGAGAACAGGCCAAAGTTAGTCCCGGTCAGCACCAGAATAATACGGTGTAAGTTTCTCAAGATACCCTTTTCTGAAGCATACAGAATCATCTCGGCAAAACGGGCTGCGTTTGGTTTAGCTTTGTTGAATTCCCGTGACTTCAAAACGGTTTCAATCCAACCATCAACAGATGCCAAGTTAACAAATGGAAGAGTAGCCAATGCGTTCGTAGTGGATGCGGTCTCAAGTACCTCATCTAATTGTGCAAATGCATTGAAATAAGAAGTATTTGAAGAAACAAAAGAACTTAATACTTGATTGGTCAATAACTTAGCATCATGCTCTGTTTGTCTTTCATGAAGAGGATCCAAGAATACTTCAATGCCTCTGTTTCTCATAGCTCTAGATAATTCACCATACTTTGGATCCACAGTCAAGAAAAGTCTAAAGTTAGGGTGAGGCTTCAATGTTCTTGGAGAACCGTCAGCTTCACTGCACTCGTTAATGATTAACTGACCGTTAGTTTCCAAAAGCGAATTGAGTCTATCTAAGACAGATGGAGAACACAAGTTAGCATTGTCCAAAATCAACCAGTTACCATTGGTGACTGCCTGAACAAGTAACCCATCAAACCATTCGAACTTAACACTCTTATCAGTAGCGATCTTTTGTCCGAGTTCTTCGGAACGATCAAAGAGAGCACTGAGCTGACCGTTGGAATGCAATTCCAAATACAGCTTGAAGTAGGAATGGAATTGGCTAAAGTTATCCAATCCAATCTTATCTTGAGAAATGTAACGCATGAAATCAAGGGAAGTGGACAACACAGAATGTTCTCCAGTACGAATCACCTGAAGGTTCACGATAACCAATTCGTTCAAAACCTCGTACAATTCAGCAAGTAAGGCAATGATTCTGCGAGTGTAGTCAACTTGTTCATAGCCACCCAAGATATCCATCGAGTCAACATCGGCGTTCATAGCAAACTCATCTAATTGAGCACCAATGATACTAGCCATAAACCGCACCAACTCTGTCTTACCGGAATTAGAAGGACCAGTAAGAATTAATGGCAAGTTGCTGTTGATACATCTGAGTGCGGTTTCCATAGCTGTATAGTTGGTTTGAAGTGGCTGCAATTCTGGTGAAGCAAATTGAATGTTTTCTCTTCTAGTACCAATAGCACCTCCCATCTGAACGTACTCGGTAGTCAAGGCATAGTATGGATCTCTTTCCTTGATTTCTCCCCAGAACAGCTCAAAGAGCTCCTTGGCCTTACATCTGTCTTCTGCGGTTCTGAATCTCAGCTTCACGATCATGTCAAAGAAATCTGGACCACTGATATCGGTCGCCAAGTTGTCTGCACCTAGTAACTCTAGCCAACGCAAGGTATCACGCAAGTTAAACTCCCAGGGACCACCAGACGTACCCCATTTCTTGTCGATAGTGATAATCTGTTCAAGCTCTGAAACAAATCCAATGATACGTTCCACTGTGTCGACTGGAATGGAAGGATACAAGTGGTTTGAAATCAATATAAGATCTTCCTTCTTTAAAACATCGACATACACCACACTGAAACGATTCACAAAGGACTTTGGCAAACCCTTTCTTCCACCACCTTGGTATTGTGGGTTCTGAGCAGCAAAAACTCTGAATTCAGGGTGACGAGGGAAGCTCATATCTAACTCTGGAATATAAGCTTCACCACGATGATCCAAACATGCATTAAGACCTTCCAAAACCAGCTGAGATGCCAAGTTCATTTCGTCAAGTAAGACCCATTCACCGTGTTTCATGGCACGTAAGAATGGGGCGTCTCTCCAAGTGAACTCTCCAGTCTTGCCACCTTCTGTTGGAGTATCAGAACCAAACAAATCAATCAAATCAGTTTGCTCCGAAAGGTTGATACGGATAAGAGGGTTACCTGTCGCCTTAGCTAGAGCAGATACCAAACTAGTCTTACCGACACCAGGTGAACCTTCAAGCAAAATTGGCTTATGAACCTGCATGGCTCTAATTACACGCATTGCATTCATGGCGGTGGTTGGAGCATGAAGGTTAAAGTTATCAGAAGCAGCTTCAGAAACAACTGGGACAGAGAAGGATCCAACAGTGACTGCGGTCAGGGTTTTGGCAACCTCGGTAGATTGAACGTAGTATGGGTTCAAGTCAATACCAGCAAACTCGGATAATTTAGACACACATTCGAGTTTGGTATCATTCAAACGAGTTTCATTCTCAGCGAGGTACGCGGTGTTGTTAGTTCCGATAGCATCTATGAAAACCATACAAGCACCACCCAAGAGAGACTTTGCTGATTCTGGAGTTTGCACACCACTAGACTCAGAAGAGGACTCTGTAGCGTTAACAAACTGGACCCAGGCCAAAACATCTCTAAGGGAAACAACACCAGAGTCAGCAGAGTTCCCGAATCTGTTACCGTACCATTCAGAGAACTTGACAATGGCATCCAAATGAACTTTATTTGTAAGTCTGCTATCAACAATCTCACTGACATCGTTGAAGTCACTCATGGATGGAACCCAGATCTCTGTAAATCTGTTACGCAATGCTGGGGACAACTCCTTCTTACCGTAGTCACCACCTGGGTTCATCGTGGCGAAGAACTCAAATTCACTATTGGCGGTAATGAAGGCATCGTCAGTACCCTTTTCAGCGAGAAGCAAGCTTCTTTCCGGTTCCAAAACTGAGTTAAGACGTTCAAGAACTGAATCGTCTGCAAGGGAGATTTCATCAAGTAAAAAGAAGTTACCAGTTTTCATAGCCAGGATCAATGGACCATCGACCCATTCGAAAAGAACAGCCGCGTTACGACGGGAGTCACGAATGGATTCAACAAGCTCGTTTTCTCCTTCGAAATGCATGGCATCGAACTTGATCAACATCTGGTTCAAGTCTTCGGTTTCCTCACCAAGAAGCGCCTGTAATTCAGAAACCAACTTTTGAGTTGCGTTGGCTTTGTTACGCATTGGACGTTGGGCACCCAATATGTCACCCGCTTCGGTATTTTGGTGAGCATTGATTGTTATCAATTCCTTATTGTAGTGGGCAGCAAGGACCTGACACACAGTAGTCTTACCACAACCAGTTTCACCGACAAGCAAAAGAGGTTCATGGTAACGAATTGAAGTTGCAACTAATACAGCCAAGCGACGCATCGAACGGGTCCACACTACAGTGTTATCATCGAGTTCCTTAAGAAGGGATGCGAATTGGTCTTCGTAAAACTTGTCCATGTCCAACTTGACTCTCATCACTTTTTCAATAGTAGCCTTAACAACCTCTTTCTCATCCTCCTTACGAACTCTTTCAGCTAAAAGCATGTAACCATTTGCAGCCAATTCTTCGTATCCGACAGCATCTCTCAATGCCCATCGGAACAAATCACGCAATGTTGCAAAGGAATTCTTTTGTTCAAACAAACGCAGCGATTGACGTTGAACCAGCAATTGACGGTACACTTCAACAATCTTCTTGCCGTATGTTGGAGCAATCTTACATCTGTCACGCAAAATCACTTCCAATTCGGATTGAGGAATGTCGTCGAAATGTAACTCCAAGAAACGGTTACGGAAAGCACGAGACATGACCTTACGACCACCATACATACCCGGTGGATTCTGAGTTGCAAACAACATAAAATCAGGGTGAGGGTGGATTACTTCTTGTGTTTCAGGAATGAACAATTCTCTATTGTCATCAAGCAAACGATTCAATGCTTCTAAAACATCAGTAGGTGCCAAGTTCAATTCATCAAGAACAATCCAGTGACCCTTACGTAAAGCTTCAACCAAAACACCTTCTTTGAAAGCCAATTTTCCCAGAGAATCAGAGACATAAGTACCCAAGTACTCTTGCAAATCGGTGTGTTCGTGGTTGTTAATACGCACAAATTTGTGGCCCGTGATGTTAGCCAAGTAGTTGATCATGGATGTTTTACCAGCAGAAGTTGGACCTTGGATAAGAACTGGGAATCTTCTGGTTGCACTAGCACGTACCAAATTAAGCATGTTCTTTTCAACGAATGGAGTGATAATATAGTTTGGTTGAGGAACAACGTCGTGTGGTCCTTTCTTCATCCAGTAGTGCTTGAATTGTACGTGGTCTGGAGTTGGGGCTGGTGGGGTTTGTTTCATGACTGCATTGGCATTCTTAAGACGACCCAAAATGTGCTCCGTGATCAATGGGTGCAAAATTTGCTCGGATTTGATATCGAGCAAAGTCAAAAACGACATACAAAAACCTTCATACAATGCACGACGCAAACCATAAACCAGCACGATATCACGGACATAAGTTAAAGTTCTTGTGAGAGTACGAATACTGAAATGTGGACGTTGGTTAGAGCCATCAACAATCTTGTTATCGGCAGACAATTTCTTAGCTGCCAAGTACAAGTTTGCGATATCGTTACCAACCCACTCATCTCCGACAGCGAAACGGTTGATGTACTTGTCAATTATCATGAGCAAGTCAGAAATGTCTCGGTCTGGAGAATGGACATATATCTCACTGAAACGAGAACGGATGCTGACAGGCAAGTCCTTTTTACCAACATCAGTTGACGGGTTCATACATCCAAAAATACGGAAATCTGGATGTGCTTGTACAGGCTCTAAATCACCCTTTTCAGTGAGAAGAACTGTACGGTTAACTTCATTTAGCAAATCGGCAATAGATTCAAGAGTATCACCCAGTGCAAGATTGATTTCATCCAAGAGAAGCCAGTCACCATTCCTCACGGCATTGACAAGAGAACCTTCAACGAAATTGAAAACGAAGGAGGTCTCCAAAGTAGACGCTTGCACTTCAAACCCAGAAATGCTTTGAGAGAATTCAGACCACTGTGCCAACAATTGAGTCTTTTCATCATTGGTCTTTCTCTTTTTCTTTTTGGGCTCCTCGTCGGTTTCTTCCTTCTTCAAAATCCCATCTGCCATTTTCACAGCTTCTCTCCATAAACGAATAACGTTCTTCCATTGGCTCTTGTTAAAACACTTGGACAACAACTGAGTGAATTTTTCATTCTTTTTGGCTGAAAAAGTTTCTGCGAATAATGAACGGAACTGCTGCATGACTGGTACAGCCACCATTTTTGCATTGATTGGTTTATAACCACCTAACAAGTCACCAGCTTCTGTTTGTTGAGATACATTAATAACAGTAAGCTTTTTGTTCATTAATTGTGCCACTTGCTGAACTACGGTAGTTTTACCTGTACCAGTTTCACCAACAAGTAATACTGGCTCGGTCATTTGTATGGAAACACATATCTGTTCCATCAAACGCAAAGAGTGGTTGGTTTGTGCAAATGTAGATGAAGAAGCTTTACCAGACAGCTGTGCTTTGTGAAGAGTCGATCTACCTACTCTCAATTCTGTTTCACCATTCGAAAAGCTTGGAACATGCTTATTAAGATACAAATTGATACGGGAAGTTGGGATTTCCAATGTACTTCCTATGGCATTCACCAATGGCTCCAAAGCAGCAAATTCAGTTATAGAACTCCCAAAAGAATCGATGGCCTCTGCGAATATGTAGTCGTAGATCAGAGCTTCCAATAATTGGGTACTAGTTGACACGCCTTCATTTTTCAACATCTGTGAACACCTCAGACAGAATTTCATCAAGTCTCTGAGGGAAATTGCACGCGGATGAGACCCACGGTTCAATGATATAAATGATGACAGTGCATAAATGGTTAAAATTTCATTGTAAACACGAATGAAAGAAGGAATAAGGTTTGCTAATAATGGGAATTTGCTATCCAATATGCTGCGAAGCTCGGATTCCAGTGGAGTCTTAATTGGGACCATTTCCCACAACCTCAGACCAATCATATCAGGGACCTTATTTTCACTTGTCCTGATAGTAGCAAACATTTGAAAACCATTCTTTGCTTTGATCACCTCACCTCTTGAAGGAATTGTCAATTCACGTTTCTCCAAAAGAGTCAACAAAACACTCAAGACTTCAGTGGGGGCCTTATCTATATCTTCGATTAATACCCATTTACCCTCCTGGACGGCATTGGTCAATACACCTGATTTCCATTTAAATGTACCAGGTTTATCACCAGAAGTATACACACCAAGAAGCATTTTAGCATCTGTTTGTTCACCCAAGTGAATTTTAATAATCAGCGAAGCAGAACCGGTCATCATGTGGGCCAACTCATTGATCAAAAAAGTCTTACCAGCACCGGCATTACCATAAAGCATTACAGGACGGGAGTTCTGAACTAAATGAGCCAAATTTTGTAAGACACTAACAGAACTAGCTATTTGAACAAAGTCTTTGCTGCTTTCACCGCTAACACCTTGCAAGCTAGGAACTAAAACACCACAGATCGAATTAACTAAGGGGCTTAAGCTGGTAGATGGTATTTGTACAATACGTCCACTATTAGGTGGCGCAATCACAGGAAGACGAGAGAAGTTGGATAATCTCTTAGCTTCCACTAAAGGCAAGTAGCGGTAGTTAATCTCATCGTTATCAAACTTACCCACTAATTTTTCTGGTATGTTTGCATCGATACTCTTCAATTTTGCTGCTTCAGACATGTTCAAGTAACGTGCAATGATCTCTATGCATAAGTACTTTGAAATACTTGATGATGACTCCAGGGCAATGGTTGCGTATAACTTGCTTGGGTCAATGTACTGCTTGAATCTGTGAGTATCATGGTGAACAAGTCTATACCAGGCCAATAAAGATCCTTCTGATGGGTTTTCCAATAATTTCAGTTCTGAAGAGCTGATAAAATGTTCAATAAGGATGGTGCTCTCTGGTGAAACACCAGCTAATTTTGATAATGCTGATAATACAATATTAGAGCCAAACTCTTGTTGGTTCTCGATCCATCTGGCAACTAAATCAATGAAGATTGGTTTATATGCGTAATAAACTGGGAGTATAGCGCCACTTTTAAGTGCAGCTGATGCCAATTGGTTCAAGTTAGCATCGATGGAAACGGTTGTATCAAATTCAAACGTGAATTTGAACGGCACTTGTTCTCTGTAGACACTAAGAAGCCTCTCGGCGTGGTCCAAATTAACACTAACGTTGTTATTCATCACCACAATTTATACTATGTCTTTGAACGAAAGTAGCTGTTTTAGGATTTTATCTTTTCTCTGATCTCTTTCTTTTTGGTGATGAGATGAGCATAGAATTTTTCAAGTTTAGTTTTACGTGTTATGTACTTTGGTTTTCTTAACACATACAGAAAGTGAGCCTGGCTAGCTCAATGGCTAGAGCGTTTGACTTTTAAGGTCACTCAAAGCGCGTCTCTTTAAGAGGTATCAAAAGGTTGCGGGTTCGACCCCCGCGTCGGGCTTTCTTTTTTGGTTTTTTTTAATGACCTTAACAATACAAAATACTAAGTACTAAGTTATCTAAATTTGCATTGGGTTTTTCATAAACACAGTCTATGAATTTGACATAAATACATCTAGGAATTTGGTTATATAAGTTGGACTTAGGTTTAATTTTGTTTATTGAATAAACTAATTGAGAACAGTTTAGATGGGTCAATCGATCAAAAATTTGTTATTCAAATCAAAAATGTACCAAATTTAACTCAAATACAGTGTTAAGAAATATAAAGATTTAACTAAAATTGAACATATAAGAGAGATATAAAATTTAAAACACAATACGACAAGAAAGCCTCCAAATGCTTTATCTAGTAATGTTGATGACTTATATAAAATAAAATGGATCTTTAAAGGTTTGTTACCATTGAAAATGACAAAAAATAAGCCCGATACGGGGCTCGAACCCGTAACCTTTTGATATCCTGATTTTAAGAGTCAAATGCTCTACCGATTGAGCTAACCAGGCGTTGTTGAAGAAAAGAAAGCCCGATACGGGGCTCGAACCCGTAACCTTTTGATATCCTAAGTAATAAGAGTCAAATGCTCTACCGATTGAGCTAACCAGGCACTTTCTTATGTTCGTTATGAACCCGCAACACTATGAAATTGAACCTGTGTAATAAGAGAGTTCTTCACCGATTGAAGATAACCAGTTATTTTCTTGACTTTATTATGTAATCGGCCTCCCTTTATGGATGTATCAGGCAAGGAATTGATCTATACAAGAATGCAAATGAATTATATAAAAAATTTAGTCATTGTTTTAGTTATAACTTAGTTTACAAGAAATACACAAGTTATAGAGTTAACTCGATATTATGAAACGAGCCTTAAGACCATAGGTTGTTAACGAAAGCACAAGAGCATCTGTTATAGCTTGGACTAGTGATAATGTTAGATATACCTATATAGCTGTAACAGATAGGTTGTTAGATTACTTTAGACGATAGAAAACGAAATATATCTAGGCATACATCAGATCAACGTAGTAGACTTAGGAAAGGGCAGAAATAATAACTATTGTTATTGAAAATTTAAGCATAAAACAAAAAATAAATTATCACAATTGTATTCTTGTAAGATGGCTTTGATAGTAAACTTAGTTGATATGATCTCTCGATTTTTAGGATGTCCTGTTGAAGTCTCCTCTTTCAATGCGGCGTTGGGAATGATTTACGTCGTTACAAAAGAAACTAGAGAGCCTCCCGTTTCTACAGAAGTCTATGACTGTTTCACCAAATATATAACTATCCACTATAAATATACAATCCTCTCAATGTAATACCAAAATTTCCCAACCATTATGTACATTGCCAGTTGTTTCGATTTTCAATTCATGATCATCTTTCTCAGGTAACACAATGATAGTACCATCCAAGCAGAATCTTCTTCTATTATAATCCCTAGCATTCTTTACGTTCAAAGTTAATTTTTCTTTGCTTCTTATTTCTTTATAAGTGACTTTAGGATTCTTGACGTGCTTACCTTTATCATACACTTGGTTCATTATTTCAAGGATATAGTTACCGTTTTTGTCTTGTTCATCTGTACTAAACGAGATCAAAAACAAATTGTCTTCAAAGATGTTACCCTGAGGCAGAATTTCAAAAGTAGGTTCGAATTTCTGGGCAGAAGTAAGCAACCAATATGCAAATGGTCCTTCGTAAGTTTCCTCACCATCAACCAAGAAGCTGCCTTCATACTTTTGTAACTTGTTCAAGTTGTTCAAACCAGCTGCTCTGAAACGCAGAATTCCCAATTTCCTAAACTCTGGAGAATCAGAATCTGCAACCAAACTGGAATGGAAAGCCCAAGAAAATACAACAAAGAATTTCCATTTCAATTTAGTCAATTGCACAGTCTTGTCTTGAATCTGGAAGTATGAGCCCTCCGGTAACTCTACTTGATATAAATTTAAGGGAGCACCTGATTTACTGGAAGTGAACAATTTGCGCACGGCATCCCACTCGTCGCGAATTGAGAGAGAAAGCGATAAGCTGTTACCAGTACCCAAAGGAATTGGGAAAATAGTAAGTCTCCCCTTATCAACTTTATTCAATCCATTCAAAAATTCATTTATAGATGTATCTCCACTGATCAATACAATTGTTGCAACTTGCCCGTCCATACTAGAAGCCAATTCGTGAATTGTATCAGCAGAAGTAGTTTTAATATACTCATAATCAACATTATTAATTATATCCAATATAGGCTTCAACACTTGGTCATATAAATTCTTATTCCCATCTCTCCCAATCCCTGAAAAAATTGAATCAATAATATATACTTTATTCTTCAAGTGCAATGGTAAATTATTGACAGATATCGTAGGCACATCTTCAACATCATCTTGAATATCTACCAGAAGAAGTGAACATTCCAGAGTGGTGTGCTTAAGCTGGATTAACTTGTTTGTCTCTTTAACATGCAAGAGATTCTCAGTGCGTTGTTCTGTTTGAGCAAATGCCATTGGTATTTGGATGTTCTATTTTTTTTTGTTGCAATAGTAAGAATTGATCCAGAATTTATAAGCAGCTTTTCATCGTTTAGCGTAGGAACGACGGATAAAACACAGCACCATTTTTCCCAACGATAACCTTACAATCCAATGACTTATTTTTCTATTTTATAGTCTTGATAGCCTTTGGATAAGCAAACATTGTAGAATTGTCAATTAAATCATTTAATGCCTGGAGAATAAAAATTGTCTCAATATATTGAGAGATTAAAGGAGTGATGTCTCAACAAGTTGTACCAGTTGGTCCCTTACACAAAATATTATACAAAACACAAATATGGGGGCCAGCCACAATAAAACAAGCTGAGTTGTGTGCATGAAATACACCCTTTGTATTGCAAAACAGTAACAATGTGCTCGAAAGACTATTTAATAAGTCTCGTTAACTTCAATTGATCTATCAATTTTAACTTTCCTAGTCTACAACAAGAGAATTATTAAATTGCCTTTCTTAAATTATATTGTCAGTTCCAAGGAGAGAAATTCCCACTACTAGGATTGTGAACTCTAAGTTTTATTGAATCCATTCCAATCCTTGAATCCATTCCAATCCTTGAATCCCAATTTGTTCTTGGTATTCCATTGATACCAACACCTGAAGAAAGTAACAGGCTCTGGAAAACCATTCCTGGTGAACTGTTGAAAGCACCATACTTGTTCATTCCTGTATCTTCCAAAGAGGGCACGAATAAATGATCTTCTTCATCTTTGTCATTCTTAGACTTAAGTTCCCCATCTTCCAAAACTGTCTTTTTGGGACATGTCTTCTTGATGTGACCGGTCTCATTACAGAGGTAACACTGAGGGATCTCTTTGGCACTACCTGGCTTAATTTCCGTGTTTACCTCCTTTCTGTTACCCCTTTGTGGACATTCTTGCTTTAAGTGTCCAGTTCCCTTACAATTGCGGCAAGTCACAACAACCCGTTTCTTTTCTCGAACTTTGTAATTTTTGACTTCCTTCATGTTACATTGGGAAATAAAGTGCCCCTTTTCACCGCAATTATGACACAGCTTGTTCCCTAACGGCACCAAACCAGCATTTTCAATCCTCCGATTAGGGCAGCTTGACTTCATGTGCCCTAGCAGATTGCAGATATAGCATGGTTTCTTCAGTGTCTCCTTACTCTTACAACTATCACTTTTAGTAATATTGCTTTTCCTCTCAGCTTGCAAACTCTTCAGAGCTTTTAATGATTGCTTAAATTTCTTACAATCTGCCATCCTGTGTCCAGTTTCTTCACAGTTGAAACACTTTTGTGCAGATGGCTTTAGTAACTTGACCATTTGCGGGCACCCCGCCTTGTTATGACCAGGCTCATTACAATTAAAACATTTTTTGACATCCCTACCTTCTTCTTTGAGTTTCTTCTCCTCTTTTAAATTAGAGTTAAATTCCTCAGCAAGATTCTTGCTATCCTCATTTAAGATTTCACACATGCTCTCTTGATTGGGAGATCCAAAAGAATCATCAAGTGAACTCCCCTCCAGACTCTCACTATTGTCTTGTTCGTGTTCTGGAAAAGGTCTCCTATCATCCAGATAATACTCATGTGGCCAACCCTCCAAAGAAATACCGTTTTCATAAACCGTTACAGGACAATTACTAACTTTGTGATCACTGACTTGGCATCTCAAACAAGGTATTATATCGTTATCTTTCAGGGGTGGTGGTGAACTCTTTAACATAATATTAGCTCTATTTTCTTCAATATTTGCTGATTCTTCAACCATATTATCATTTAAGTTGAGAGTTTGATCCCTTGATACAACCTCAAACTTTGCCCTTGGACAGTTCACTTTCTGATGTCCAGTTTCATTACATATAAAGCATTTCTGTACGACCGTACCATTCTGAGAATGCAAAAACTCTTTTGCATTTGAATTTTTTGGACATTGTGATAAAAAGTGCCCCGAGCCCTTACAGTAGTAACACTTCAGTTTCTTCTTTTTATCATCCACCGACTTTGTCTTCTCGGTCTTTGGTGGTGGTTTAGTTCCAGGACTTTCGTCCTCATGAATCAAGTGATCAACCTTTAATAAATGATTCATAATGTCCGAAACATTACAATCTGGGTTGGTAACCATGTAGATCTTCGCAGCTGTTCTGCTGCCTTGAGAAAGCAAAGACTTGACGTAAACCTTTCTAGCCACCTTTTCTGAGATATTGGCAATCAGTCTCCACATTCTTAATCTTCCTTCAAAGACTTTATTATACGAAATAAGGTTTGTCATTTGCTTCATTTCATTAAACTCCACCAATACATCAAATTCATCTTCCCAGGGAAGAAACTTGTTCAAGTATGCAGCACGAAATTCCTCGACTGTACTCAAGGGATTAGTTCTATACTCTCCTTCATACCATGACAATGCCTGGCCCTCTAGTCCTGAAATATACATTGCCAACTTCTTGATTTCAGTGAATTCCCCATCTGACTTTCTTTCAAGAGTCTTAACATTTTCGTCCACTGTCTGAAGATAATCGAAAGCTGCCTGTGGACTTCCAACGCCATAAAACTTCGTTTTATCAATTTTAACACGTGTCGCAGATGCGACCTCAATTGTTCCCGTACTCAGAGTTCCAATTGAAGGCATCCGTTACTTCGATCTTGTACTACTCCACAAAAGAAGGTAAAACAGATTCCCTTTCTTTTCTAATAGAATCTTAGCAATAGAAAAAAAAAAAGAAAAAGCAGAACTATAACCACAGATACACTGACCTAGTGTAACTAGCTCTTGTCTTCAAGAAGAACAGTGGAAGTATCTTGAGAGGAATTATAAATATTAAAAAAAACCCGAGCGATTTTCTACTTATTCCTGTTGTCACGTGAATGTATGATCGTGTATTCTGAATCAGGAAGTTTGGACAACCTCAAATACCGAGAAAGGAGAATAGCCCCCACAGCATATTACGGTGGGAATCCATGACTCTCTAAATTGAAAACAAAGTACTCGGCATTTTTGACACCCTGGGTTTTGAGTGACGAGTAGAACATTACAATCTTCCCTAGTATCTGGTTCGGACACCTCAAGACAACGGGTGAAGCAAGAAAAAAGTGTATGAAAAAGAAATGGTTTTGAAATGATTACCTTATGCATTCCTTCATGTAACTCTGTACCTTATTTCATAAACAGTTCGAATTTTTGGTTGTTCTCTCCCGTTTTACAAAGGTGGCAACTAATCTCTATCTTTGACCATTCTTATCTATTTCATTCTTCAAAGTATATTTGTTTGTTCATGTAGTGCGGTGACGCTGAGAACTAGGGATAAGGGGGATAGTTCTTTATCAAGTTCTAGTACTTTGTTTCTTTATACACTTGGCGTAATCCACCAATTGATCATGACTTTATTATTTATATGTATCAAGACTTTGTTATATTATTTGTGTTCATCAAAACGTTGATAAACACTTTGTGAGTGTAATTGTATATCGTATATTTAACTTTTGAAGAAAGAACACTATACAGAGTTTTAAGAAACCACACAGGCTAATGCTTATCATTACACTACAAAAAATATTTTTATTACAAAATATACTAGGGGAAAAAGAAAGCCCGATACGGGGCTCGAACCCGTAACCTTTTGATATCCTGATTTTAAGAGTCAAATGCTCTACCGATTGAGCTAACCAGGCACTTCGTTGAATTAAAATTTACCTATATGTTTATATGGTATTAATAGTATCTCAATCAGTTCAATTACTGCAATTCTTAAATAGTTGACGCACACTATTTCTTTTGGACCTGCGCAATATATGCTTCCCCAATCACTAATAGTAGAAATTGTTTTATAATAGTGCCTTTCAGTAGGAATCACCGAGACAAACATGACTTTCAATCACCTAGACAAATAATTCCAGATTAGTATCATCGTTCTTTTGTCCATTTCAACATCTTTGATAGTCACATTTTTTTGAAAATTGGATGAAAATCGAAAAATATTGGGAATTATTCTCTCTGTTGGCACTCTAAAATATTATATTTCTATAAAACTATAAAAGATAAACAATAATAATGTTTTAAAAAGTAGTCCGTAGTTAATATCAGTATTCGCTGATTTTAAAAACCCTCTACCCAAAGACTTCTGATCCAAAAGAATAGTTCCAGGTGAACTTCTGTCAGTGGTTTTATTTGCACTTCACTTGAATTCATAAGCACTAGGATAATTCTCTCCCGACATCTTGAAATAACCAACTGTTTGCTAATCGATGTCTATTCTTACATAGTAGCCATGATTGCACACCACATAAACTTACTTCTTTCAAATTCTCGTTCATAATACAGTCCTTTTCTTAATCACATAGCAACTGAACCCCAGTATTATTGAAACGTTAGTTATAGGCTATGGAGTGAAATTATCTCTCCAATTCTTTACAATATGGTATACAATTAGGCCTAACCTACAGCTAATGCTAATAATTAGACAGAATTTTCCCTATAATAGCTCCATTCTCAACATTCTGCTTGTGCTTGGTATTCCTCAGGTAGACTTAAGGATTGTACGAGTGTCTCATCATCGCACGCGGTGCGCTCGTTGGAATGGATTTCATCAAAAAAAAAAAAATTGACAACAAACTCTACGCATCATGACAGACAAGCAAGTGCCCAATCCATCAAAGCAAGAGCAACCACTGCAGCAACAGGCTCTTCAGCAACAAGGGCAACAAGGAGGAGCTGGAAATCCTGGGAATTCTGGACCTGCCTCTGGGACTAGAGCTGCTACGGCAGCAAGACAACCCCAAACACGCAGTCAGCAAGCCCAAATTTCACAAGCCGATCTTATCAAGATTGTGATGGACTACCTTCAGAAGAAGGGTTATCATAGAACAGAATCAATGTTGCGTTTAGAGACCTCCAATTTACCTACTCCACCATTACCTGTTTCAACCCCATCTAACTCGAGGTTGAGTGGTCCAGGTGAGATAGGAACAGGTGCCAGTGGCACCAAGAGAGAAAAGGAGCTTAGAGACCGTATCAACAAGCTTGAGCGTGAAGTTCGTGACATGAGAGATAAGGAAAACCGTGTAGACCGCGAATTGAGGGAAACCAGGGACAGCAACAGCCGTTTGGCAAAGGAAAAAGAGTTACGAGATTTAAAAGACTTAGAAGACAAACAGAAGCGTGAAAATGACCCTGACTCATACTACAACGCTTACTCAATCTTGCGTAAATGGGTCGACACTTCCCTTGACTTATATAGACCAGAATTAACAAGATTGTTATACCCAATCTTTGTTCACTGTTATTTGGAAATGATCTCAAAGAACTTTACAAGAAAGGCAAAGGTCTTTTATGATAAATTTAAAGTTGATCACGAAATTTTGCACGGTGATGAAAGCAGGAAACTTGCAGGTATACTGTTGCCTGAGCATTTGAAGGAAAATGAATTGGCCATGGCATACAGAAACAACAAATATCGCATTATTGTCTCCAAAACATCCCTTAATTTGTTGCTCTACTTTTTGCACGAGAATGAAGCTGTAGGTGGTGCCATTATCATAAGAATCATCAACCAATACCTCAACACTATCACAACACTGACGAATAACAAACCAGATAAAATCGACCAAGAGGGTGAAGCAAACCCAGAGGAAGGTATCACCGAGTATGTTGCCAAGACAAACGAAATAGACAAGTTCAACCAACAGGCTCAGGTGAAGTTGGGCAAATTCCCTATGGACCCAGAGGTGTACCGTGAGCTTGAGGCTGATTTGAAGGTAAAAGACGAACTGGTGGCAATTGTCAATGGTAAGACTTTAGTTGAAGAATTACAGGAAATGAATAAGGCCGATTCCGACTCCCCATCAAGAGAACTGCTACCTTTACCATTGAAAGATGCCCTGGATATCAAACGTGAAATGATTGCAGTTGAAGACTCTAGATCAAAAATCCGTTTAGGACCAGCTAACATTCAAGCGAGCGCACCATCTGTGTGTATGTACACTTTCCACAATACAAACAATGATATGACTTGTGTTGAATTCAACGAGGATGCCAATTTGATTGCTGGTGGATTTCAGGACAGTTTCATTAAGTTATGGAGTATAGACGGGAAGCCGCTAAAATCTATTTTCAAGAAGGACAGAAACAATACGAACAATTACCGTAAATTGGTGGGACACAGTGGACCAGTATATGGTTTGTCTTTTTCTCCCGACAATAGATATTTGATTTCAGGTTCTGAGGACAAGACAGTGAGATTGTGGTCATTGGACCTGTACAGTGCCTTAGTTTCTTATAAGGGGCATAACCAACCGGTATGGGATGTTAAATTCTCGCCATTAGGCCACTATTTTGCAACTGCACTGCATGACCAGACAGCCAGGTTATGGGCCACCGATCATATCTATCCATTGCGTATCTTTGCAGGACACATAAACGATGTTGATTGTGTTGAGTTCCACCCTAATTCGAACTATGTGTTTACTGGTTCTTCAGATAAGACATGTAGAATGTGGGATGTGCAAACTGGTAACTGTGTGCGTATATTTATGGGGCATACCGGTGCCGTGAACACTATGGCCGTATCACCAGATGGTCGCTGGTTAGCCAGTGCAGGAGAAGATAGTGTCATTAATGTGTGGGATGCCGGATCCGGTCGTCGTTTGAAGAGTATGAAAGGCCATGGAAGATCGCTGATTTATTCATTGTCTTTCTCGAAAGATGGTGGTGTCCTTGTTAGTGGAGGTACCGACAATACAGTAAGAGTATGGGATATAAAGAAAAACACAAATGATGCGGGGCCTGAACCTGAAGCTTTCGCATTTGAGCAAAACGATAAAGACGGCGCCAATACAGCAGGGGCTACAAAGCAGGCCGAAAAGAAAAAGGAAATCATTGCAACAAGTGACCATATGACTGCGTACTTTACCAAAAAGACTCCTGTTTATAAGGTACAATTTACAAGAAGAAACTTGTGTCTCGCCGCAGGTGTATTCACAGGATAGGAGTTATGTATTATAAGATATTTTAATGGAAAATCGTAAACCCTGAAACATCCTGTAAATTAAACATTTGTTTCTCAAAATGCAACTTTTCAATTGAATAAATCATCATAAACAATTGCACAACATACCACCCTTTACAAGTGGAAGAATACCTATATAGTAAAACGCAAGAAACCCAAGAGGTTAAGAATCGTTTAAGAACAACAGGGATACTTAAGATAGCATATATTTAATGTTCAACATTTTTAATAAGGATATTTTATTGGGTAGTTGTTTTCCGTAGATGTTGTAAAATGTGTTATGAACGTTTATTAGTCTTCACATTTCGTAAGCTTGTTGAGTTAGGCTGAATATGAAACCAGGACATTGAATTGGCAACTTGTCCGAGTGGTTAAGGAGAAAGATTAGAAATCTTTTGGGCTTTGCCCGCGCAGGTTCGAATCCTGCAGTTGTCGTTACTTTTTTTTTAAAAGAAATCTAACATCATTGGTTAACGAGTATTGACAGGGAATTATTCTTATATCCTTTTTAGGTGTTCTTGTCATATAACTAACAGGTGTAACTTAAAAGAACATTTTTCTCAAGTGTAAATGACAGCAAATAGTCAAAAAGCAATAAATGTCTTTTGTAGGCCGCTAGAGTACAGAGTTTGAGATATTTTACTTTATTTTATAAGAAAAACTAGGTGAAAGCCCAGAGAAGATATTATAATTATAGTAAAGTGAGCTTAGACCTTTTGATTTTTAGAATCAAAGCTGCTAAGTATGCTAGTGATCAACATAATCATAGAAAACTGTTTTCTTATAGAAAAGGAGGGTTGGCCGAGTGGTCTAAGGCGGCAGACTTAAGATCTGCTGGACGTTTGTCCGCGCGGGTTCGAAACCCGCACCCTTCACTAGTTATTTTTTGATCTCTAGGCTTAATGTTTAGAGGAGAACAGATAAATTTAAAGATTTCTTTATTACTTAATTCGTATATGTTTTATTAATGTATTTTAAAATTATGAAGGCATCACTTAAAAAGTACAAAAAGTACACAATCCTGCTCAATAAGATTAATAAAAACAAGATATGGAGTCTTGTATAATACAGTGCGATTTATCTATAAAAAATTACCGTCTCCTATTCAGATAGTTGTTGTACCCATTGCTTGTTCCACTTGAATTATTATTTCCTGAATAACTCAGGTTATTCCCATAGTTATGGTTTCCATGATTATTGTTACCTCCATGACTCTGGCTGCTGTAGTGGTTACCTCGGTGGTTATTGTAGTTATGGTGATTATTTCCTTGGTAGCTATTTCCATTATGGCTTTTGTCGTTTTGATGATTCCCATTCAAATGATAGTTCAGGTTATAATTTTGGGTTTGGTTAAAACCGTTGCCGTGGTGGTTTCCTTGGTAGTTATTTCCTTGGTAGTTATTTCCTTGGTAGTTATTTCCTTGGTAGTTATTTCCCTGGTAGTTTCCTTGGTAGTTTCCTGAGTAATTGTTCCCTTGGTAGTTTCCTGAGTAATTGTCTCCTCGGTAGTTACCCTGGTAGCTATTTCCTTTGTAGTTATTTCCATAGTAATTATCACCTTGATAGTTGTTCTGATGATTGTTGTTTCGTTGATTGTACCCTTGATTTCCATATCCGTTGTTGTTACCGAAACCATTACTGTAGTTCGCCATCTGTCTTTGCTGACTGTTCCTTTGTTCATAGGTTTCTGTTTTATTTGTTAGATGATCAATGAATGAACGATACCCGCCTCTTCTGAATTGATATAAGTGTTCTGGACCTTTACCCTTTGGACCCTTATTGATATATTCTTCTACTATGACATTGGATCTGAATGATTGGCCGTTATTGTGTTGATGTCTACGGTGACCTTGCAGCTCTTGTTGCAACTGGTAAATTTCATCCTTTGTCAAGGCCTTTTCATGAGATATAAAACCATTGAGTAACATTGATTTCCCAGGTTTCTTTGGAGGCATTGCGTATTCCACTTGTAAATACTCCAGATTACTAACGTCAGGCATATCTCCCTCCAATAAGGGGAAGAGCATTTTAGACTTCACATCAAAGTTACCTTGTGGTTTCGCAGTTCCAGACAACCCACTTTTTGGATACTTGAAAACCACCATTTCCTGTGTCTTCTTCTTATACAATTCATTTAAGAAAATTGAATAGTTTTTGTTATGGGGTGAAATGAATAATACCTCTTGTTTGTTGGTGTTTCTGTCCATCTCTTCTGGAGTCAATTTGCTATATTGTGCTCTAACAACACTGAGCAATCTAGTTTCATCAATAAATGGCAAAAGTGCAATACCTTGCCAACTCATCTTTTTACCATTCATATCAATCTTAAAATCTTCAGGGTAAAAGTCTATGATTTCACTATCTGGATCAGACATCAACGGTCTGAAGATGGCAGGTAAGTTATGACCAGATGCAGCAGGTAAAACTGACATCAATTGTTCAAAAGGTCTAAATGGTTCACCTTGGACAAAAACGATTCCTTGAGTACCAACAATCTCATCAATATCATAGAAATCAGCTGCAAATGGGGCATAGTGGTAAGGGTAGTACCAATCCCACAGCGGACAACCTTGGTAATAATACAACAAGACCCAAGAAATACCTTCCAAATATGAGAGGACCACCTCACGTCTAGTCTTTTCAATTTCCTCATCATTTGAACATTCAAACTTGGTCTTATAGTAACGCTTCTGATACCCAGGTTCCCACAATTGAGGATCACCTTCAGCCACCTTTGGTTCTTCCTTCCCATCACTCCAATCCGAATTTCTCTTGAGAGGGTTTTCAGGAGCTTGAGATGAAGGTTGGGATTCTTGGTTTGACTCTGATTCCTGGACTGATTCTGATTCCGAATCCTGCATCTTTTTGGAGTCAATGAGCTTCTTCAAAGCAGCTGCCGCGTCTGTGTTTGCTAAATTTGCCTTGGTTATAATATCTCTATTGTGAACGATATCCTTGTTTGATAAGTTTGCATAACCCTCAACGTTTTCACCACTTGTAGTCATAAGAGGCATGTTCACATCAGCTGTGATTGGAGCCTTGTCTTTACCCTTTGTGACTGAAGATTTGTAAACGTCTCTCAAGTATTGGTCTTGAGGATCAACTTCACCTCTACGTCTTTTGTAATTTTCTTCTCTTCTGACTTCATTCTCATGTCTTCTTCTAAAGATATCATCTTCCTTGTAGGCCAAATTTTTCATTAACTTCTCCACACCAGTCAAGTTCAAGTTACCATCTTTTGTCAAGTAGTCACCCAAGGATGGTAAGACACGTTTCCAACAATTAATAAGGATATCAATACCATGATCTCTAACGTCCAAGCTTGGTAAATGGGGTAAAAAATCGTTACCCACAAAGAAACACATAAACACCCAATCGTCGATGGCACGTTCCAATTCAAAAGTGAATGGTAAACGAGGGATACTCAATTCAATTTCAAGATACTCACGGAGAACAGAAACGTGTAACCACAAAAAGGGTTTCTTTTTATCTTGTTCCTTGATCGCATCCTGTTCTTCCTTGGTCATCAGAAGTTGTTTCAGCGTACTGATGTTGTTCTGCAGGGCAAAGACGTCTTCTCTCAAGACTCTGAAGTGAGGTTCATGGGTAGCCAAGCCCAAGAAGATCAAATCAGCATCCAAACCGTAGATACAGTGCTTTGTGTTAGGGTCGTACAGTGGGTCCAGTCTCTGCAGTCTGATAAAACTCATAAGCTTATGTTCACCTTCACCAGGAACGGTAGCATCGCTGATGATTACTTGTAAGTTAGCCCACCCGGGGTCCGAGCTTAACTTGTAGGCCACCCAATAACGGAGGGCAAGGGCCAAACGGTCCATGAAAGGTGTACCAGGGGTAATGGCATTCGAATCCCAAGCCTTTTTCTTGATTGAATTATCGATAACTTCACCACGTAACTCTAGTTGCTCTAATTCACGTTCCTTCTCTTCTTCCTTAATTTTTGCGTCCTGGGCAGAACGGAAACGTCTTGCACGCTGCTGGTTCATCTTTGCACGTGGAGCAACACCATCAACAGCAATCATCAACACTTTTCTCGGACGAGCCATCATCATAACACGGTCAGTATACGTGAATATATCCAAAAACATTTCATCTTCAGTTTCAGGAGGACGTTTGTGTTCAGGATGGGAACATGGATGGACAATACCATTCATATCCAAGTAGAGATTATCAATCTCTCCATTCGGGTTAGGGTCACTATATTTGGCACCATCAAAGTTTTCGGCGTCAAACACAGCATCTGCCTCGATCACAGGTGATATGATCTTGGGGTACTTCTTGGATAGCCACCTAAATAACGCTGGAACACCCATGATGTAACTGGTTTTTTTTGATTTTTCCTTGTTTTTTTCTATTGCTCACCTGATGAGCTCAGAGAACGGAACATGAGAAAGAGAAGAGAGAGCAAAAGAGACAAGAGGCAAGAGGACAAAAGATAGATAGGAAGTATGTGGTATAAGAGGGAAATGGGGAGATCAAAAAAGTGATAGACATATAGGTGGGGATACTGAGAGAGTGATCTGAATGGTGCGTTTTATGTGGCTAAGTGAAGATATCAAAATTCTACAAGCATCTGTTGATATATATAAAGAGTGAACTAAAACACTTTTCGGCTATAAAATAGAATTAAGGAAGCAAGTACGTGGAGTGTGTTTTACGTCGCTTAGAGCTATCGCGTACTGAAACTCTCCATACAAGATATGAGAATAAAGAAGCTAGAGATCCCACATATAAATCATTCTGAGGTCAAATAAAGAATGCCAAATATTAGAAGATTTATATTATTCGAAAGGCTGATAGTGAATCATACGGGGTTTTTTCTTGAAGTGAAAGGAATATGGAACTAGACTTATAGTTAGAATAGCACCCTAATCTTTACCATCGATCTGTAGCCACTGTCATCACAATCCGTGGGTGCAAAAACCAATGTCTAAATGCAGGAATAGAAATAACAAAACGATGGGTTGAAGAGTTAGTTGGTTTTCGACCTTTTCCTGAAAAATATTGATCTGCAGCCATAGTTTAATGATTAGTGAAATTTAACGATCAATTCAGCAATTAAAAGATGCCTAAATCCTCTATCCATATAACACCATCGAAAGAAATAGCGGTTTGATTCGTCTTAGACCAAAGAAAACATTGTCTATGTGAATTTGAATATTTCATAAGACGTAGCAGGAAAATATGGGTAGCTGTAGCTCATTATGGATATATTCTTGGTGATTACATGTCCAAATTCTCATCAATACTAGAACTTCTCAATTTTCGGTACCAGAGGACTGAAACATTCCTCAGTACTAAAGAACAAAACACTTTTCACATAATTCTGAAAAGTGCGTCCAAATTATCAGTGGGGATGGCTTTTTTTAATATAAGCTTGCTATGTCGAAGGTAAAAATTGTGGTATGTGATATTACTTTTAAATATCATTTGTTCTAACTATCTCTCTCTTGTGTGTAGAATTTTTTTTTAATCATGCATTATAGATTCGAGGTTTCAATAGAAAAGTTCCTAAGTCTATAAAGATTATTAACAGATTGACAAGACTTTTGGAGTTAACGATTTCAGCATCTTTTAAGATTGATTTTAACAGTCTTATAGGTACACGAGTGTCATAATCAAGCTGTCATAATGTGGCTTTAATTTTCCCTACTCTACGTTCTTTCAAACCAAGAAAATGAAGGTACAATAGATCTAGCATTCCAGATCAAAGTCTCCATATTTTTATTTTCGGAAAGTCATGGTTTCCATATATTAAGCCTTAATTCTCATCTACAAACCAACAAACCAACAAACCCTGGATCCGTTTTGCACTCGTCACTTAGATTCCATTGTTGTCTTAATTCATATGCATTGGGTTCATTTGTTCTGTTATATGATTAGTCGCAATACTGTTTAAAGATTGATCTTTTAATACCCCCAAATATCCTATACACTACAATCGCACTATGTACAATTCTGCTCATATATCAATTGTCTTGTTCTAGCAGGTGACCTTTAAGCAACGGCATTGCAAGAGCATATGAACCTTACTGGTCTGAAAATAATCACGTGTAATTGTATCATGGAAAACAAGACAAGAATTACTGAGTATCTTTTAGGAAGTGTAACGCAAGGTATCCCGTGGCGACAGTTTATGCTCCAACTCTTTACTTTTTTTTCCGGAGGCAGCTTTGTTGCGTTAAACATGGGGATGACTAGACCCTGTTAGACCCTGTCTAGAATGATCTTTGGATTAGATTCGTATTACGACAGATAACTAGTAATTAATTTAAAGAGAATAGTTTATAAGATCGCGGTGACGGGCCGGTAGTGGCGCTATTTCTGTTCGCTTTTATAGAAAGGAACACGCATTGCATGTTGGTGAGGCTTTAGTTGCCCTGAATTGGTTTGTGCAATCATCGAAAAATTAATTTATGTTGCAGCCACAATAATTACTCATAAATGGCAACTGCAACTGCATCTCTCGGTATTTATAAAGATTAGATTGATTCCACTTGATTTTTTTTATAAATCTATCAACAAAATGTCTGTATTCGTACAGCCAATCAAACGTATGAAATGGGGGTTTCTTCCTCAGAAGAGAATACTTCCTGAGGACTTGATACCAGTCGGAGATATCACAAACCAAGCTCAAGGTGATTTCGATGAAATTTCCATTGAGAAGGAATTGGCTACTGAGAACCAGTTATCGATCAAATCTTCCAAACAAGTGTTGGAATATCGTGATGAAAAAGGCCGTAAATGGTGGAAGTTCTTTGATGAATACGAATACAGAGTTAAAACCGAGGTGAAAAGCCAAAGAAAATGGTACCACTGGTTCCATGACAGTGATACCCCAGAGGAGAGGCGTGTGATTTTGAAAATAGACATGTTGCTTACCCTCTATTCTCTTATGGCCTACTGGGTTAAATATTTAGACCAAACTAATTTAACTAATGCGTACATTGGTGGATTGAAGGAAGACATTGGGATGGAGGGAAATGATTTCGTCAATACCGGAGTTATGTTCAGTATTGGTAACATTATTTTTCAGATTCCCTTTATGTACGTCTTGTATGCTTACCCATTAAATTACGTTTTACCTTCTTTGGACTTGTCGTGGTCCGTTCTCACAATATGCTTATCACAAGTTCGCAATGTTCCTCAGCTCAAGGCTTTGAGGTTTCTTATTGGTGCTTTTGAGGCCCCAGCTTATTTGGCATACCACGCATTGTTTGCATCTTGGTTCAAGTCAAGTACCGGTGAGGTGGCCAGAAGAGCTGGGTTCTATTACTTGGGCCAGTATTTAGGTATCTTAACTTCAGGGTTGCTCTCAGGAGCTATCGAAAGAACATTAGGTGGTGTACATGGATATACAGCTTGGCAATGGATCTTCATCATGGATGGAATTATATCTCTTATTGTTGGCGTTATTGGTTTCTACATGATTCCTGGTACACCTGAAGATTGTTATTCTCCATTTCTTTCAGATGAGGAGATCAGAATTGCAAGGCGTCGTATGAAGGCTGATCAAAAGAATTCAAAACCAAAGGAGAATGAACTCAAGTATTTCTTTAACTTAGATATTTGGAAGTCTATCTTCTCACTGTGGCATATTTATGTTCTTTCGTTGTGGAATGTATTTTGCTGGAACAATTCTTCGGGAACCTCAGGATCATATGCCTTGTGGTTGAAATCATTGAAGAACAATCAGGGCGAGCCCCGTTTTGGCAGAGGTGAATTGCAAGATTATACTGCTTTAACTCCTGGTGTAGGTTTGATTTGGTTAACACTCACCTGTTCGATAGCAGATTTGTTAAACTCGAGATGGGCTGCAATTGTATTTTCTCAAGTGTTTAATGTCTTGGGTAATCTTTTACTTGCCATTTGGAATATTCCAGAGAGAGCGAAATGGTTTGCCTTTTGCTTACAGTACTTTGGATGGGCAATGGCACCAGTGTTATATTCATGGCAAGGTGATATTTGTAGAAGAGATATCCGAGAAAGGCAAGTTGTTCTTGTCACGATGAATATTTTGGCCCAGCAATCAACTGCTTGGATTGCAGTGTTAGTTTGGAAAACAGTAGAAGCTCCAAGATTTTTGAAGGGTTTCAGCTTCACAGCATCCTCTGGATTGGCACTTACATTGTGGACATTTGTGGTCTTGTACTTTTATAAAAGAGAAGAAAGAAGTAATGCTAGAGAAAATGGTATCGTGCTTTATAACTCCGAGGTTGATCCCGAATTTGCTTCTAAAGTTGAGCATGAAAGATTGGACACAAGCACAGGTTCTGAAGTATCAATTGACATTAAGAAATAAAGATAATTTTATAGATTTAATAGGGCCAAATAGTGGCTGTAATAACATATAACCTGATTTAGTATTTGTTCCGTTTAGAAAAAATCTACTTGATATCTTTGATGTCCTCTTCTTGCTCAACCTGTATCTTGGTTTGATCAATCAGCTCATCTGAATCCTTTGATAAGTTAATTTTGTTGATCTCTGAATAATCTGGACATAATTCTGGACCTTTTCTTCCTATCAAATACCATGGCAAGTTGAATATTTCTTCCATAGATTCCAAAGACCGGCCAGCAACTTCTGGAATGAAAAAGTATGCCCAAAACAAACCTGTAAGCATAACTCCACAAAATAGATAGAATGCCCCATATTTGTTCATAGCAATTAACATTGGAGGAACAGCTTTATTTGTAGCATATTGGTTGGCAAAGTGAACTGTCATGGTTATAGATTGTGCGAACGATCTTATGTAAAGAGGAAATATCTCCGAACCAAGCAAGTACTGGACGCAATTGAATCCCATTGTCCAGCCAACACCGGAGATATATATTGCTGCAATAGCTCCACGAGCAGCAGAGAACTGGGAGGTGGACAAGTGCGGGTTATCGTCTATTGGGACAATTGTTAAAAATATAGCAAAGTACAATATGGAGACAAGTTGGATTATGATACCAAAGTACAATGCTCTTCTTCTTCCCAAGAAATCGATAATAAAGAAGGCGGTGGAGTAACCCGATATAAATTTCACAGCGCCAAACACCACAGACATTTTCAAACCATCGTTACCTTTAATACCTGCCAAGGCGAATAATTCTGTGGAGTATGTAGTGATGGAAGTTGCACCAGACCATTGACCCAAGATTTGGGCCATGAAAGTGATAACCCAGAACCTATATCTAATGGATTTCACAACGAACAAGTCTTTAAACTGACCCCAAATTGTAGATCTGGATTTTGCCTCTTGTTCCATCAACACCTGCTCGTTGATATCCCCAATTTCACCTACAACGTAAGGGTGATCTGCAGGCAAGCCACGGAGTTTTGACAAGTTTGAAATGGCCAAATCCCTTTTACCAACTTTCAAGAGCCATCTAGGGGATTCTAAGCAGAGGATGAAAGATAAAATGAAGATGATACCGGCTAAAATAAACTTTATTGAGACGCCCACTTGCCATTGTAACCTTGAGTCATTGGGGAGATGTAATACAGCTCCATAAGAGACTGAGTACCCCAACATAATCCCCAAATAAACAGCTCCAGAGAACACAGAAACAGCCAACCCACGAATAGACTTTGGAGCAACTTCTGAGGTATATGTCGGACCAATTGTCGTTGTTTGACCGAGAGCCAATCCTTCTAACAATCTGCCTGCGTAGAGCTGGCCAACACTGTGGGAGGTGATTTGAATAGCAGCAGCAGCAATCCAACCAATGCATACAGCCTGAGCAGTTCTAAGACGACCAAATTTATCCACGGTATACATTGCTATTATGGAACCACCGATACTACCCAATTGAACCATGGCTGCGATATTACCTTTTAAGTTTGCAACCTCATGTTTTGACTTTGTGGGATCACTCAATCCAAACTGATGCTTAAAGGACGGCAAAGCAATTTGTCCAGCAACATTACCTTCATCAAACCCACGAGCAATACCCAAGATACCAAAGACAAAAATTGTTAAGTAAAATGTCCAATTATAAACCTGTGGAGGGGCATCATCGGCATTCATTTGCCATTTCCACTTTCTCGTTCTTTTAGTACTCTTTTCCAAGTCTACTGTTCTCATCTTGTTTTGTATTTTGAATAGATAGAGCTTACCATATATTGACTATTTATACCATGAAACTAAATATCCAGAATCTACCCCACCCTTTCGAAATGTGTTCCCGGGACCAAAAGGACAAGAAATATTATGGCTGCAAATTGCATTGAAGGATTTGCGTGAAATGCCAAATAAACCGATCAGTAAGATAAAACCAATAAACAATAAGAATTATCCGAACTGGATCGATATGGGAAGAAAGAACTGAATAATCCAAAAGTTAAAAAAAGTTAAGTAATCTTCTCAGGATTAAAAAGTTGATAAGTCGATCAAACAAGTTAACGAAACAAGTAATAGATAATGAAAGAACTATTGAGAAAGGTGGTGAAAGGGTTAATGGTCGAGAAAGAACCCAAAATCTAAAAATCCGTACATGCCCAGTAAACTACTTTTTTTTGTAGATGTAATACAACGCCGTAATGATGTGTTCCATGCCAAGAGAAAACTCGATATCCTTTCTACAAAGGCGCCGAGCATTCATTTCACAAGGCAATCCCCAAGTTACATCATTATAGTTTCATCTGACCCCACATAGTTTATTCAGTAGATATCAAGAAATTTTCTTGGTTATGAGATGTGAATCTTGTATAGATAACTTTAAAAGACCATGTAATAAAACATGGATGAATGAAGTAAGACCCAACGAAAAAAAAGGGCATCAGGCCATAGGGACAAATATACGAAGGAGATTACAATAAAACACATTAAATTAATATACAAGTTTACTCTTTAGCTTTTTTGTTTGGCCCACCAGCAGAACCACCAAATGGGCGTTTTTGATTATTTTGGTTATTTTCTTCAGCCTTCCCCGGGTGATGCACTGAAAGGGTGCTTTCGGATCTTGAAGGATTGGAGTTTGTAGGCGCATTACCCCCAAACGTTGCATTGTTCACCGGAAAACTAGCGGTATGTGGGGAATTATTGGCTGCAACGTTTGAGGAGGGATTTTGGGTCTCAGAAGTAGAAGCTGCCTTCTCTAAACGCTCAACCTTTTTATTCAACATCTTCATCTTCATCTCAAAGAGTTTTTCTGTTCTTTTCTTCAGATTCTCCCTCTCGGCCTCTAATTTGCTGTCAAGGCCGCTGTTCAATTTTTCAAGCTCTCGCTCCAATTCATCACGCTTCTTTTCAGCAGCTTCCAATTTGGAGATAGCTTCAATACGCGCAGCCTCCGCTAGCTTGATCTTTTCAGATAAACCATTTGAGTTGCCAGCAGACTTCAATTGTTTTTCCAATTCTTGCTTGTCCTTGTTAGCTTGTTGCTTCAATGACGTTATGGTCTCTTCGAGCTTCTTCACTTGTTCATTATCTCCGGAAGATTTCTTAGCTTGTGCCAATTCACTTGCCAAGACATTCTTCTCATGTGACACTTCGTTGATCTTCTTATTCAACTCTTTCACCTTCTTTTGTAAACCTTCAGTACTTGCAGTATGTTCTTGGGTTAACTTTGCAATTTCCCCTTGGTGCGCACTCTTCAAGGCTTCAATATCACTCGTTAAAGTGGTAACGTTAGTACGCAACTTAGTGATGGTTTCATTCTGCAGTGCTATTCTCAGATTAGCCTTATTTCTCATGTCATTTAACTTTTCTCTCAAAATTGCAGCCTCGTTATTAGACTCAGGCTGCGCAGCAGTTGCCTCTGGAGTTGCGGAAACTTGCGCTGAAACCTTCAATCTATCGTTTCTCTCTTCCGCTAATTTATCTCTTTGTTTAGAAACTTCCACTTCGGTATGCAATTCATTATTCTTAGCCTTTAATGCATCCAATTGCACTGAAACTTCGTCAAGACGTGCCTCTAATTCTGAAATCTGCTTCAATTTATTAGCATTCTCAGCACGTAAGGTAATGTTACTTTCACGAAGAATATTAAGCTGATCCAAGTTATCTTCCAGATTAGAATTTACTGTTAAGGATAATTTGTTTTCACTAGCAATACTCTTGGATGCCAACTCAGCTTTGACAAGCTGTAATTCGCTAGATACCTTCGCTACTTGCTGAGATAAAGTGTTAACTTCTTCGATCTTAACATTCAACTTAACATCAGAAGCTTCCTTCTCACGTCTCAAATATCCAATGACTTGGTGGAGCGAATCATCGCCACCGGTTTCTGCAACTGGTACATTCACCTTTGATAACTCTAATTGGTTCAAAATGATGGCATTTTGTTCTTTCAATTGTTCGAGATTAACCTTGGTTTTCTCCAACTCTTCAACAATTGCACTTCTTTCTGCTTCGATGGTGTCATCTTTCGCAATGGCATTACGCAATTCAACATTCAAACGTTGAATATGAGCTCTCAACTCGTTTTCACCTTCGCCCTTGGCGATCAACTCTTCAGATAACTCTTGGTTTCTCTTCAACTCAGATTGGTAACGAGATTGGTTATGGTTAGAGAGTTGTACTTGTGATTCCAAGTCAGTACGAATAGATGCAATCTTGTTTTCGTAGTCACTTTGTAAGCTTGCGCTTGATTTTTGGTACTCTTCTTCTAACTGAGCTTTAAATTCGTTGAATTTAGTGGCATGCCCATTGAGAGTGAATTCAAGTTCCTTCTTGGATTCGTCAAGTAATAATTTGAGACGTGAAACTTCATCTAAGGATAATTGCTTTTCACGGTTGAGTTGATCCAATTGCGCTTGTGAATTTGCTAACTGTGATTCAAAATCTTTGGTAACACTCACCAATGCTTCTTCACTTGCACGGGCAAGAGCTTGAAGTTCTGATACTTCGTATTCAGAATCTTGAAGGCTTTGTTTAAGGTCATCGATATCATCAGAATCTGAAGATGTCGAAATCGGAGTTCTTTTCTTTGATGATTCCAATTCAGCTATCTTCTCCTTCAAGCGCTTCTCATTTAATTTGGAATCCAAAAGTTGTTTGCTAATGTCACCAACTTGTTCCAACTTGGTATTTTGAGCCTTCAAGCTCATTTCAGATTGACTAGTTAATATAGATATTTGTTCATCCTTTTCAGCTAACTTTGCGTGCAAGGTTTCATAATTCTTTATGGACTTGGTAAATTGATCCGAAATCTCTTTCAGTGAGGCATCTCTTTGCTTTAAAAGAGCTTGTAAGTTAACCACAAAATCATTCAATTGTGCTTTATCCTGCTTCAATTGAGCAATCTCTTCTTTAAGGGATGATTGAATAGATAACGAATACTTTTGTTCTGATTCAAGTCTACCAACTTGGAGTCTATTACTTGAATTCTGAGAATCAACTTCACGTAATTCATTAGTACGTTTGATCAAAAGTTGTTCCTGCTTAGCCAGTTGCTCCTTCCAGAACTCAAGTGTCTTAGAAAGCTGGGCATTTTCTTCCCTGTAATCAGCGGACGAGCGTTCCAAATTCTTAAGACGTGTATCCGAAAGCTCAATTGCGTGCTTTGCTTGAGCTAATTTGATTTGCAAGTCATTCTTGGAATTGGTTTCATCACGCAATTTGCTGTTTAATTCATTCGAAATTGTCTTTATTTGTTCTTGGAGGGCTTGAATGGTAGACCCGCTTTCTAATAATTTTACCTGTGATTCATTGGAATCAGCGGTGGCCCGCAATGCGTCTCTCTCCTTGGTTACTGTTTCCAACTTGGTGATGTTCAATTCCAATTCACCTTGTAAAGTTAAGATAGCATCCTTAGCTTCGTCGATAGCCACAGATTCCAAATTCAAATTCTCAGCCTCCTTGGATTCTAATTTAGTGGTCAATAACCTAACAGCACGTAATAAATCTTCATTCTTTTGGCGTAATTCAGCAATGTTTTTGAACTCCAACATACGCTCCAGAATGAGTTTATCGGAGTCAGATTCTTCGTCCTGATTGTAGTTTCCAGTACGGGAAAGAATATTTTCGATGGCTTTCTTTTCGGAAAGTGTCAAAGGATCAGCATCCGATTCACGTACTCTAGAGTGTATCAAAGAATAACACAATTGGCGGCCAACGTCCCTTAATAACTGTCTCAATTGCGAAATCTCATTTTCGCCTTCAACTATACGAGAGCGCAATCTGTGTGATTCCTTTTCGACGCCAATTTTTTCAAGACGGATATCTTCAACCTTAGAGAGCATTTCCTGGAGTGACTGTTCATAGAACTTAATTTGGTCACGGTAGTTGGATATAGCAGGTTTCTTGGCTTCAAGTTCTTGAACAAACAGTTCAAGTTGGGATGCCAATCTTTCCTTTTGCGAGCGTTCTAAAGCGAGTAACTTTTTCAAGTGATTGAATTCGGCATAAAGGGAAGGCAAAGACACATCTACAGGGACGACTCCTGTATTATCCGATGTCTCGATCTGGGTCTGTAACGCTTCTTCAGTGCGTTGTAACTTGCTTTCGAGTTCATGGTACTCTTCAGTCCTTCTGGACAATTCATCTTCAACAGACGCTATTTTATTCTTCAAGTTTTCTGAGTAGGATTCAAGTTGTTCGATTCGAGAGTTTCTTTGGTCCACTTGCTGCTTTGTCAAGTTAATCAAGCTTTCTTGGTTTTGAACTTGGAGAACCAACTCGTGTCTTTCACTTTCGAAATCTGATTTATTTGATACAAGTGCTGTCAGTGTGGTTTGTAACTGTGAACTTAAATCTTTAATCTTAGACTTGGAAGCTTCGTATGCAGCTTGTAAGGACTCACTCTTTGCAGTGAGAGCTGCAATTTTGGATGAATTGCTAACATAATCTGCTTCGTGCTTTTTAATTAGGTCTGTGTATCTCAGTTGCACCAGGGAGAATTCGTCCTCATACCACTTCTTTTGGCCCTGTAAGTAATCAGCTTCGTTGCGGGCTTTTGTGAGTGACAACTTGAGGTCAAAAGTTTGGTTACGCGAGGTGTTCAATTCCCTAGTCAATTCATTAATTCTTTGGCTCTGCTCAATGTTGTCACTAGTGAGTTGATTGACTGCTTCATTCAATTTAACCAGCTGAAGATCTCTTTCCATTTCGAGGTTTCTTGTTTCCGATTGGTAACGTTGTTCTGCCTGGACTAACGAATTAACACGGTCAGACAAAATGTTGTTTGAGGCTGTGAGTTCATGAATCTGGGTTGCCTTCAAGTTCACGGATTGTTCCAATGTATCTTTTTCTGAAGTCAAATTATTTAACTGGTTGTTCAAAGAGTTCAACTTGGACTTGAGATCATCTGTGGACTTTGCGGCTTGTATAGCAACTTGTTCATTTTTGAGCTGGAGGAAGGATGATTCAGCAACAAGCGATTGGAATTCCGAAGACTTTGTTGCAAGGGATTTAACGATTGAATGTGGGATGGAACGCAATTGAGACTCTTCGACAGATAAAAAAGCTGCCACTGCAGAGTATAATTCTGAGGAATTGGCGGAATCAGTGTCGTTCTCCAACACGGTTTCAGGTCTACTCTTCTGCACTGGAGAACCGTCTCTTGCTACATCAAATGACTTTGGGGTGGTAATGTTTTCGATATCCTTTAATGGTGGTAAGGATTTCATTGGTGTTGCAAGAACGGTGTCTTGAGGAAAGATTTGGTTTGAGTTTGCTTCCGAGTCGTTTGTGGACTGCGGGGCAGCAGCAGTAGAAGAAGCAGAAGTAGCAGTAGAAGCGTCCACGTGGATACGAGGCTTCTGGAATTCAATAGCTTCTGGTACGTTGTATTGCTTTATCGCTGGTATAGTAGACTGGGCAGCGGGCTGCTGTCCTTGCTGCAAGTTTTCAGTATTGAACGAGGCTGGAGCATCAAGCTGGGGAATCTCGAATACAAAGTTGTTGATATCGACATCCTGCCCCAATTGATCCACATTATTACCATGTGGAAGTTGCTCGTTGGATTCCTCATTGTTTGAGGTTCCTGATGCAAACGGGTCGCTCATTCTTGCGGTGCCGTTATGTATCAAAACATTATGAGTTTTGGCGACATGATAGAAGAGCGCGCGCGACATGTTATTGATTATTACGACATTAAGTGACACTTCATGACTATAGTATCAGTGTGTCGCGACTCATGTGCGACAAAAAGAACTTGTTGTTTTTGTAAAATATTTCTTTTATTAGGGCTCGTGCCCCATGATTTGATATATTTATCCTGTATATAGTGATCCATTTTTCTTTTCGCGACTTCTGTTGCGTGCGTGCATTTATTGGAGGGGCTTCGATTTTGTTTGTTACCGCATTTGGGTCACATGGTGTTATTACGTAAGCTGCGCATTTGCTCGTTCGCGAGCCTGGGAGGTTGAAAATTTTCAAACAAAATTTATTCATCCGTTTCTTCTAATCACCATAGACTCCAGAGATGATTGAACCATCCTTAAAAGCTTTGGCTTCCAAGTACAACTGTGAAAAGTCCATCTGCCGTAAGTGTTACGCCAGATTGCCACCTAGAGCTACCAACTGCCGTAAGAGAAAGTGTGGTCACACCAACCAATTGAGACCAAAGAAGAAGTTGAAGTAGTCAGTGTGCTACTTTGCCATATTCACTTTGCTATTATGCTCATATTGTCTTTTTAGCTTAGATATGTTAATACAGGAATCTTACGTTTGAGGTTGTAGGATTGGGGTGTCGATGGCCCATCGTCTCCAAGACTTGTAGTGGTTTGAGTGACCAATTTTCTTATAGGGTTGAAAGTGATGATTTTCCCAAGATGAATGTAAAGTTTGCAAAGTTGTTCTCCTAAAGCCTACATGTAACTTTAGTGGGTTGTACAAGACAAGAAACATTTACACACAACATCAAAATAACAAAAATATACTGAAGAGTCAGTTGCGTACTCAGAGGAAACAATCTAAAATATAACAACGTATCGCTTTGAATCTTCAAATGATTATTCTTGGTGGGTATAATAGTGAGTAATGATTATTCTTGGTGGGTATAATAGTGAGTAATGATTATTCTTGGTGGGTATAATAGTGAGTAATGATTATTCTTGGTGGGTATAATAGTGAGTAATGATTATTCTTGGTGGGTATAATAGTGAGTAATGATTATTCTTGGTGGGTATAATAGTGAGTAATGATTATTCTTGGTGGGTATAATAGTGAGTAATGATGGTCTTGTGTGGTAAAGCGCATGAAATGGTAAAAGTGAGCGAGCTTTCTCTTGAAATCAGGAGAGCTCTTACGGAATAAAATAATGTAGTTCATCAATAAAGAGAGTACATCGATTGAAATAAAAATAGTGTTTTATTAGAATGGTTAGTGTTCCATTAAAAAAGTGCTCCAATGGTGAAATCGCACCCATTAAAATAAAGTATTAGAGTATGCAAATATAAAGCATTAAAATGCTTGTGAACAAATTCTAACGTACTGTTAATAAAAAAACAAAGTTCTTCTATTAAAAATTGAAAGCCAATAGTGGGAATTAGAATACAAAGAATGCTAAGGATTATGCACTTGTAAAGGTAAACATGAATGAACGTTAAAGGCATAATAAAAGAAAGATGTGAAAACGAAATAAAATTAAATGATGTACACGATTTAAAGCAAGATGTGAACACGAATCAAAGTACGTGGAGATAAAAAAAAAATAGGCGAAGATGAATCAAGTGAAGACGAATGAAGTATGTGAAGATGAATCAAGTGCAAATAAATAAATAAAAGATGTGCAAGCGCGCCACTTCGATAGTAAAAAGCGATATCCGTGATTGCAACAGAACGATTTTAATATTCGCTCAAGGTTAGGTATATAAAACAGATCTAGTGAGCGTAAATAGAAATGAAATGAGTAAATTGGACAAGGAATTCCAGCAATACACAGGAAGGAGAAGCAACTGGAAAAGGAAAGGGATAAGATTCAAATGAAATACAGGAGGTTGTGCGCACACTGGATAACACCCTGCGTACAAATGATTGGGTTGCAACCAAATAGAATTCCGGGTGGAGTATGGAGCGCCCGGATCAAGGTGCTTTAAAGAGTTTCAGCATTGTATTGCTCTTCCCTTGAGAATTTCCCTGTTCCCGTTTAGGAAAATCTCTAGTGCCCGACTGCAACGATAATGCCAGAAACGGAACATTAATCAGCCAACAAAGTGAAGGACAGCAACTTATCACTGTGTCAATTGCTAACCACACCTTACCACTGATCAACAATTACATTCATTTTTCTTTGATCCAACTTCTAACCTAAACCTAGTTGATCGTATATATATTAAAGATCGCATTGGATAGATCGGATTGGATAGATCGTGCTGTATATCCATAGTGCTGTATATCCATAGTGCTGTAGATCCAAAGTGATAAGCCTTGAATCGTTAAATTAAAAGAGTCAGAGAGTTCAAGCGTAATAGTGTTAAAGTGTTAAAGTGTTAAAGTGTTACCGTGAAAGAGTAGTGAATTTTTCCGGCACATTTTCCAACTTTTTTTAACGCTGTTTTTTTTTGCCCCTTCAAACAACCAGCGACCCACCTAACGTGTAACCAATCCCCCTTCACACTGTCCTGCTAGGTAGCGGACAAATACATTAAACAGATCATGAACATAGGCGAAAACAGTGACGCCAAACTCATCGATAGGAACATCAACAAGAACATTAACGAGACTCGCGTCGAGCTTGATCCGAGCTACACAGACAAGAGTCGATTTGTATACACGCAGGCGCAGTTTCCCTTTGCCGTACAGCCACCTGTTTCCGTTCAATCGCCCACTACAGTTACGCCAGTGGTCGGGATTCAGCACACAGCTCCCCAGCCCTTACAGCCAGTCAACAACTCGATTGGAGGCAATCAACAACTCTATACGGAGCGCACCAACACGGTACCCGGTGCGGGAGCTCAAAAGAGACAGAACAGTTTGTCTACATATATGATCGGCAACGCCACTAAGAGAACCCAGAACCCACTGTATAACGACCACTACTCATCCCCTCAAAACTTCAGTAACACTCCTCTGCCGGTAGTGCATACGCCATCCAATCTGAACATCCCTTCTCCAAGAAACTTGAACGGCAACACACGCCTGGTGAGAAGAACAATCATCCTGAATCAACAAGCAGGAGGTAAAACTCCAACACCAACTGCATACGACGTCCCGCTGAGCCCAAACGTAAACCACAACCTGGACCTGAGCGAGGATCACCAAAATCAAAATACCCAAAATACTCAAAACATTCAAAATATCCAAACAAATCAATACTTTGAAGAGGAAATGTTCCCGTCAAAGCAAAAAGACCAAAATGCATACGCAGCTAGAGATATACAGATGATGGATCAGAAGATAAGAGAACAGATGAGGGAGCAGCCACCACAGCAACAACAACAACAGCAGCAGCAGCAGCCACCACCACAACAACAACAGCAGCAGCAGCCATCTCAACAACAACCATCTCAGCAAATTGGCTACCCCCAACAAACTCAGCAGGTGGGTGCGGCGGGCAACCCCACACGCACAATGTCTGACGAAGAACAACATCTTGCCTCGAAACTTAAGGAAACATACAAAAACATTGTTAACTATGAAGAAATGGTCCAAAAACACTGCATTGAGATTACTATCAAGATTAATCAGATCACGGGCTACCAGGGCTCGGTGTACCCCCCAGCCCCAGACCAATTGAGCCAACAACCTGCAAATCGAACCCTGGAGCTCCTGAATGACTTATGGACTGTCTACCACCATAACGTTGCTCTTTTGGACAACTACTACGACTTTTTACTGACAGCACTCAAACCTTCGCTGAACCAAACTCAGTTCAAAACAGGCAAAAACATTGTGGATCTCTACAAGATCCCCCGCCGTATGTGGGTGTATGGTGTCGTGGGCTTTTTGGAGGTGCTCAAAAATATCATGGTCATCTTCCAGGAACATGAGATTTGCTCCTGCTTTATTTCATACTGTTTCAACATTATTCTGAACTTAACAGACCCCGTTTTGGAAATGGAAGGTTGGTGGCTGGAGAAGTTGGGTGATTTACTGCGTATGGCAATTGCCTTGTATGCACTGAAATTTATAGATTGGAAGATCAGTGCAGAGTACTGGTACTCTGTGGCAATGAAAACACTCTATGGTCATGGTAAAATCTATTACCATATGTGTACCGTACAACAAGATAACTTGGATGCATTGGTCAATATCGGTAAAAGTGTCATTTGCAGAGACCCTTTTGTTCCAACCCTGCAATACTTGAAGTTGGTAGTGGAAAATATTTGCACTCAACGTAACATCTTGTCTCTTTTGGAATTACCAATCATTGACTTCATTAAGATTCACAAGGTTTTGCTAAGTATCTTTGCCAATAACCGCGAACCAGAAGCTGGCATACATGATTCTCAGGTACAATATGGTATTGATCTAGTTACTCGCTACGGTTTGACTTTTGGGTCAGACTCAAATGGTTACAACTTTTTCACTCGAGAATTGTACACCCCAAATGGTGTCACCTCAATCAATGATCCAAACCATCCATACTACCTTCAGCAGCAGAACCTGCAGACCCGAAACAACCTTAACCAACTGACAGAAAAGGTAAACTTTTGGTTCAACAAGGGTAGTCTCTTTGCTTTGGCTAACATTAACCATTTAATTGGATTTGGTGACCCAAGAAACCCATTTGCAAAAATCTTCTTGCTTCCTGAAGCCTTGAAGGAAAGAAAGGATAAAAAGGATAAAAAGCGCAAGCCTCGTGCGGACGATGTTAATGCTCTGGTTTCAGAGCAATCGTCAGCTTCCGAACTTGGTATCAACGACTGGTTCTTTTGTCTTCAATATATAAACAAGTCTGTGCTTGAGTTATCTGTCCGTATACTCAATCACTACTTGATTGGACCAAAGCAAGCAAGCACCGGGCACGTTATTGTGTGGTTGTACTTTATGATCAGTGTTGGTGAAGCTACCAAGAAGTTCCCTAGTCTGGCCCCAATGTTTGGATGGTTATTCAAAAAGTTGTTTCCTTGGGAACTGTTTATCAACTATTTGAACAGTATTTTGCAGATTGTTAAGAGCAGTCGTAAATTGCACGAAAAGTGTGCGTTCCATATCTCACAACCTTCTTACATGCAATACTTTAACGATAATGAGTACTTGCCCGAAGTTTGGAAATGTTGGGGCACTTTGTGGTTTGATACGCTTCATGAAAAGGGTGACTTTGTAGATATTTCCAATGCTGGAGTTAAGAATAATGGCATGTTTGATTTACCAATATGTGGAACTTATCCTATTGTCAACAACATGCTGAGCGAAGGAGCCGACCAGAAAGCCAAATTTGACTTACAAAATGACAATGACGAGCGCGTGGTTAGAATAGTTCTCCTTGCACGTGTATTAGCAGACAAGTACGATTTTGGACTTGTTAGAACGGCCAGCGAATTCAAATATGACGAAAATGCTTACAACACCACCGATTCTGCTGTGATTGGAGCCAGTGCCAATGGGTCGATTTCGATCTTGCCATCCAAGCAAGATCCATATGCATACATGGAGGACTTTTTATTACGTGATGGTCGCTTTGTACAAAACAACTTTTTACAACCTATTCTGTTTGTGAATTTGCATACAGCTGACGGAATCTCAGCATCTGAGAAGGATAAGATGTGGTTTGGAGAATATAATGGATTTGACGAACTTACAGGACAACAACAGCAGCAGCAGCATCTTAAACACGACATTCAGCCACAATTGCTTTCTTTACAGGGACAGAATTCTCAAATGTACCAGCTGATGCAACAGCAGCAAAGTTTGCAAGGTAGAAACGATATGATGATCTACGATAATGCATCAAAGTTGGTTAATTCTGTTGAAGGAGATGATATTGAGGGAGATTTAGGCAACCGGATGGATACCAGTGTGACGTATATTACATTGGATACTAACATTTGGCTCAAGCATTGTGGGCGTATTTTCAAGTGTGTTCGTCAAGGGGTATTCAAGGTTCTGATTCCATTAATTGTATTCCAAGAGTTGCGTACTTTACGTAAGCTGGCTGAAGCAACGATTTCTGATGCCGCCACGAGAAGTGTGATAATAATCCGGGAATTGTACTTTGCTAAGGAGATTTTACCGTTAAGGTTTGACGGTACTATTGCCCTGGACATTAATGAGATTTTTGAATTTGAAAATAGTCTGAACTGGCGTCTGAACGTTGATGAAACAATATTGAATTGTGTCAACGAGCATGATGAGTTGGGACGTAAGTTGATGCGTGGACTTGATGCTGAGATTATATCATATAGAAAGAAGTTTGAAGCGATAGCATTACAGGCACAAAGATTCAACTATCATAACAGCATCAAGATTCTGCCTGCGGAGGTTGCACCGGTGAAGACCATTTTGACCAGTAAGGGTGCCAAACTGTTCAAGTATTGCATTTTGATTACAGATGACCGTAACATGCGTTTACGGGCCAAGGCCATTGGACTCACTAGTTTTCAGAGCAAATGGCTTTTTGCGCTGATGGAGACATTATATCCATTCAAGTGTATCGATTAAAAAATAAGCATGTTTTGTGAATGTAGATAGCGAGCGATTTAGATTATTCCTCTGTATACTTGAGAAGTTGTGATTTTAGAGTTCTGTATAAAGTGATTCTCTAAAAGAGTTATTAATTCCGTGCTACAAGAGTTAGTGTGTATTTGTAAGAACTGAAGAAGTATAAAATGTGTATCTCTAGGTAATTCCGTATCTGTATTTCGGTATCTGTAATAAGTTCAGTATCTAGAACTATAGTGGAATCTGACATAGAGGAAACGATTCTGTGACACGGTAATGAAAAATCTGATTTAGTGGTAATAAAAGACGAATAAAAGAATAGAGTGTGTCTAAAATGTCGAGGATTATAGGTAAAAAGAAAAAAACGTCTAGACCAGATCATCAGACACAAAAAAAAACATTCTAGACTCATTCACCTGATTTCCACAAAACCCATAATTATGCAGATCATGGACTACTTCACGTTAGATCATAGCACCCAAGACCTCCCGAAATCCAAGGGGGATGAAAAGCCACGAGCTTAACACACCATGAAACAGAGAACCGTGACTCCTAACGTGATGAAATCAAAATCGTGTCTGTTTTTTTCCTCTTAGTAAATTCTGAAACACCATCTGACATTTCTTTCGCACCGTACAATCTCTCATAACCTTCGTAATTTTGGTTCGGAAGACAGCTTGCAAAATAGCTTGCAGAACAGCTAGCAGAACTGTCGAACAGATAGACGATAGACGATAGTCGTAGTCGCGATTCGTCTAACGAGTGTGTCAGGGAGGTATTCAAAACGTACATTCCCCAGTAACATTCTACTGGGTGACCCTCAGACCGTTTTGTGAAGCATTGAGATGGAGGGATGCTAATTTATCCGTTCTGGGACTGGGAGTGTATATAGTGTAAGGGGCCGAGAAGCAACAATTTTCGCACTTTGCTACGCTACCACCCTACGCTACTACACGCTAAATATGATGCTACATCGCTAGCAACACACTAACAATATGCTATATCCTGGGTGGAAAGAAAAAAATATACCAGAGAGCACAGAGAAAACCACGGAGAAGAACAATGCCCAATGCCACCCAAGGTCTCTCTCTCCTATCGCGGCCAAACATCCAGCATCTCTTTGATTGTTCGCCCATTTTTTTTTATTTTTCCACTATTTAACCGCCTGTTATGGCGGAACCCAATAAATTACGCACGCAGTATACGGCACAGGGGGAAGGAAGATTGGTTATGAAAGATTCTTTAATAATGCATCCCAACTTAAAAGGCCTCAAGAAAAATTGAAAGCAAACTGAAAAAAAAGAAAAGGAGGGAAAAGGGAAATTTCATCACAAAAGAACGAGGCAAAATTTTTGTGCGAATATAAATCAAACTTAATATCCCTAACTTTGGTTCATCACAAAACAAGTCAACACCAACTAGTCAGTCAACACACGTACACTACCAGTACATTCCTTTCCTTTTAACCAAACAACTACACTTTTACATTCCTTTATATACCCCCTTCCACTCCTTACATTATGAAGTTTTCAACTATTGCTTTACTCTCTCTTTTGGGTTCCAGCCTGTTTGTGCAAGCTGCTCCTGCTCCTAAGATTGTTTACTTGACTACTTATACTACTGTTTTCGTTGGTAAGAATGGTCAGCCAGTTCAAGAGACTGGTGCTCCAGAACAAGCTGTTCAAACTCCTGCTGCTGATGCTGCACCAACCTCTACCAAGAGTCCTGAAGAGGCTGCACCACAAGAAACCACTCCACAACAGGTTAACGCTGCTGTAGCTGCTCCAACCACTCCAGAGTCTCAGCCTCCTACAACCACCCCACAACCGCAAGCTCCAACCACAACCACAACCCCACAAGCTGAACCTCCAACCAGCACCAGTCAGCCACCACAATCCACCTCTGGCTCTGGTGACTCTGGTTCTAAGTTCCATGGTGACGGTACCTACTATGACCCAGGTATGGGTGCCTGTGGTAAGGTTAACTCTGCCGATGACTTGATTGTTGCTATTTCCCAAAAGAGATACAATGAACATGTCATCAACGGTAACCCTAACAACAACCCATTATGTGATCAAAAGCTTAGAGTTTGGTATGGTGACAAGTCTGTCGACGTTAGCATCGTCGACTCTTGTCCAGGCTGTTCTTATGATTCTTTGGATTTGTCTCCTTCTGCTTTTAGCAAGATTGCTGACCAAGGCTTGGGTAGAATTAAGATCGACTGGGAATTCCTCTAGTTTCTTTACTCTCCTTTATTTAAGATATTCAAAGGATGACATAATATCTCTTTGATTTTTGGGTCGGGCTCGGTTTATACTTTATACAAGTTTTCTTTTACTATTGTAGATTGTTATTGATTTTTAACTCTTGAAGATTCAAATAAGAATTTTGGAAACTAGAAGCATTACATGCAACTCATCTGACAATGTGTACGACATCGATAGATTTTACTGGGATTACTCGATAGATTTTCTAAGGATTATTCGATAGATTTTACTGGGATTATTTTACTGGGATTATTTTACTGGGATTATTTTACTGGGATCATGTTTGATCTTTGGATAACTTTCATAGATAGACTTTACATTGTTTTGATATTTCAATAATTGTCATGCAACCGATTAAGCTGTTCCCTTTGCTTTGTTTTTATTGTGTCATTTGAAAGCTGGTATCTTCCTCGATAGAGACTTGCTGTGATGACTTTGGACAACTCCACGTTTCAACCACATTGTGAGATGCAGAAGTGGAATGCTACTCCTGCCGCAATCGCGGTTTCTGCGGTTGTAATGAACAACCAAGGAGTCGAATCAAAATATTCAAGGGTTTAGTGTTTGAAAAATTACTCCTGATCCTAAAAATTTAGCGTTAAGCTTAATTTTAGCCTTTTATTGTTCACCGAGATCCCATCACTCTATTAACACGAATCTACCACCCTGAGTTTGAACTTGGTTTCATAGTTCTACTGTTGACTTTTCTACCGTTTTCGGGGGTGCACAAAAGTATATTGTTCAAATGATACAAAAATATACAAGAGTTAGAATATCCAATCGAGGTACCGTTTTTTCTGTGGTTTTGTATCTCCCAGTATTCCGTTGGCGGTATACAATTCAAATTCATGCTCTTCAACCTCTTCAATACCCGAAAACAAGTCTGCTTCCTCAAGCAGAACAAACTTTGTTTTCATAACAAGTTTGGCCGTGATGAAAACAGCTATAGAAACAAATATCATGACATAATTAAACAAAAAGTTGTCTACCGACCATCTCTTGGGCATGAACACATCGTAACCCAATATTCCAATCAAACTCCAGATACAAAAAGTTGCAAAGTAAATGGAGTAGGGCTGCCACCACGATCTGTACGGCATTTCTGAGCGATTTATTCCCTGTTTCTTGGTTGCATGATAAAATCTAATGTAAGTGATGCACATAAAACCGTAATTTAGCACCTGCGATCCCGTACATAAACCAACCATATAATTCAAGGCCTTGTATGAAGAAGAACTCAACTGCAAAAGCGAAAGAAGGGAAAACAGTATGGAGATGAATATACAGTAAATTGGAACGCCTTGTCCATTGATTTTTGAGAGGAACTTTGGCACAAATCCTCGTTTGGACAAACCCAAAAGTGCCCTCGAGGCACAGTACGTATACGAGTTACCTGCGGAAAAGGCTGAAGTAAGAACAACAGCATTCACAATGTGTGGTAGCACCCTAATTCCCATATTCTGCATGGCAACCACATATGGAGATGAAGCTGCATTTGATGTATCAGATGTCAATGCCAAATACTTGGGGTCGTTGTATGCTATCAAAATTCCAACACATAATGCACCCCCAACGTAGAAAACCACCAATCTATACAAAACCGTCTTGAATGCCCTTGGCATTGTTTTTCTGGGGTCAATGGCCTCACCGGTAACCATAGACATATATTCTGGCCCCACACATACAAAGGCTGCGGATCCCCTCAAAGCACCCAAAATCCCATGGAAACGTCCCATGGGGCCAGTGGTTATATACTCGGCAATGGGGCCCCCAGATGCGCCCCAATTACGGAACCCAAACGAATCGTGACTCGGGTTCCCGCCAGACATGGTGATAATCGTGAAAAAGAGTAACCCTATACAAAGAATCACCTTAAAAATTGAAAGCCAAAATTCAGTTTCTCCATAGACTCTCACAGCAAACAAGTTGATTAAGGCATATAGACCAATCTGAATCCCCAAAGTGATTCCTGGAGAGTAGTCATCTCTCCAAAAATGAATCATCCCATTCACAGCCGTGATCTCAAATGGAATATATAAACTTTGCATTAGCCAAAAGTTAACAGAGGCTGCACACTCGTAAGCGGGGTCCACCACACGGCCTGCCATAGTGAGGAATGGTGAGTTCACTGGTAGGAATGAAACCATTTCACCTACTGCAGTGGTCAAAAGAAGGATCACTCCAGTCCAGAAAGAATATGCTAAAAGAAGTCCCAAAGGACCAGCTCTTGTCAACCCAGTCGTTCCGATAGTTACAAATATACCAGTCCCTATAGACCCTCCCATTGCAATCAATTGTACATGCCGTGAATATAGCCTTCTTTGTATATGTGATTCTTGTTTGATAGTATTCCCATACAAGGACCCTTCCTGTGAGTCAACTTCAAATTTACTAGCACGCGAACCATCCTTTGAGTCAAATTCATGTTTACTAGCACTCTGAGAACGGTTAATTGTGCTCTTATCAGAACTTGAATCTCGATTTCTACTCCTTGAGTCAACCCTCCACATTTCTAACTGCTGTTTCTAGATTTCTGGGTTATCTACTTCATTTATATTTCTCATTCCAGTCATGGGCTAACTTGGAACACATTCAACAAATTGGGTGCCAACATGCATAACTTTCCCTTTGTTTGCCATTTCTTATTTGTTGTCCGCTCCTCGTCTTGCTTGCATCACTTGCATCTTTGTGTCCCTTGACATCATTCATCATTGGTTTTAATTCTGTCAAACACATACTCCAAATGACAACTGTGAATATCACATCCTTCCAAACAGCGCCTTTGTTTGCCAAGATAGGTTATGAATCTCCGCTAAACCCTCTAATTTAAACCACCAGGGCTCAATAAAGCATTCAAGCAAAAAAACCACCAAACCCCACGCTTTGTATGCAGCTCATGACAGATCTTGTCTGCTAGAAACTGTAAAAATGACATCGGCACAATGACGTCAAAATGTCCCTTGCCCAAAACTGGCCATAAACAGAGAATTTTTCCTGTCTCCCCCAACACGAGTTTGTGTTACACTGTACTACACAGGATTCAACTTGGCTAAATGAAATTAACAATTTATGTAAAAAAGAAAATAAAGCTCCGCGACGGGGAATTGAACCCCGGTCCTCCGCGCGACAAGCGGAGATTCTAGCCACTAAACTATCACGGATAATTCGTTGCACTGTTATGAAGAACAGTTCATAATAATAACAAATTGAAAAACTGAATTAACAAGGAATATCGTATGAAAAACAACTCAAAAAGTTTAATAAGCCTTTTAAAAACTTGATTTACAGATATGCGCGGTAATCCAATCATTACAGAATTAATAATTAATAGCTAGACGCATTATTGTCACTACTGATTCTATTTGTTAATTCTTATCTACCAAATATTCTGCTTGTGGTATTGTTTTAATAAATATTTAGCTAATTTGCATAAAAATTTGCACCGGTGTTAACTTCTGCTTATCAGCTGAATTTAATTAAATGTTCATTAAGGAACTCCCCAAACTTCGCTATAGAGAGCTTACAATACCGTTCACTTAAAGTCCATACATTGGGGTCTTTAAGAAAATCAAAAAAAAAAGACATGCAGGAAAATTGAACTTATGAATCGCTTTATTAGACACTTTACGGTATCTCTAAAGAGAACACAACAATTCAATGTTGCTGTTATTGGGTCGGGTCCAGCGGGATTCTACACTGTACATCAACTTTTGAAGAAAGCACCAGAATATACCAATATACTGGTTGATATATTCGAGCAGTTGCCTGCGCCATTTGGATTGAGTCGATATGGTGTTGCTCCAGACCACCCAGAGGTTAAGAACTGTGAAGATTATCTCATTAATGCCATGGAAACTGGAAACGTGCGGTTCTTTGGTAACACAACTGTTGGACAATCTATGCTTTTGAACGACTTGAAAGATCGTTATCATGCTATTGTATTAGCATACGGGTGTACCAATGCCGATAATGAGCTCAATATTCCAGGTAAAGACTTGAATGGAATCATTTCTGCTAGGGAGTTTGTGAATTGGTATAACGGACATCCAAACCAGGCGGACCGTTCTTTTGATTTGGAGGGCGTGGAAGATGTCACCATCATTGGTAATGGTAATGTCGCTATCGACGTTGCCCGTGTGTTGCTCTTGGACCCAGAGTATTGGAATCCTACAGACATAAACCCAGAAACAATACAGGTTTTGAAGAGGAGTACTGCGAAAAATGTCAATATTGTTGCACGTAGAGGCTTCCTTGAGTCAGCATTCACCAATAAAGAGATTAGAGAGTTGATCGACTTGTCTTCTCCAAATATTAAATTCGAGCCCATAGAACAGACTTTGATTGACGAGGCTTCTAAGTTAAAGTTGAATAGAGTGGATAAGAGAAAGTTAAGTATAGTCACCAAGAAGCAACCTGTCGTTGAAAAGCCGAAGAAAACTTGGTCATTACAGTACCTCAAGTCTCCTGTAGAATTCTTGGGCTCTGGAAAAGTATCTGGAATCAAATTCGAAAAGAATAGTGTCGAAAATGGGAAAGTCACCCCCTTGGGTGAATTTGAATCACTCAAAAGCGAGCTTGTTATTCTCTCCATAGGATATTATGGAACAGCGTTGCCTGGTTTAGCTGATTTAGATATTGAATTCAAAGGTGGAAGATTACCAAATATTGATGGTAGATGTATTTCCAAAGAAACAGGAAATGCAGTTCCTGGATTCTACACTTCTGGATGGGTCAAAAATGGCCCAAAGGGTGTGATAGCTACTACAATGATAGACTCCTTCGATACCGCAGATACAATCTTGCAAGATTTGGCTACAGGAATTCATTTGGCCCCAACCAAAACTCCACAGGTACCACAGAATAGCATTAACTGGAACCAGTGGAAGACGCTAGACTCTTACGAGTTGGAAACTGGTGCAAATCTCGGAAAGACCAGACTTAAGGTGAATAAAAAGGATAGAATGATTGAATTGGCGCGTCAATAGGGGGACATGTATATAATAGAGATTAAGAGTTATTAAATCTTAACATCCAGTAATTTTTATGAAGTAATGAGAATGGGCATATTTTGTCCTAGAATCTTTCCACAATTGATTGGGGTTTAGTATGAGTGCTGATGGAGAACTCTGGTCATCCGGAGTGTCTTCTCGCGAGTCTTCAAGGTCTGATATGTCTTCAAATTCTAGGTTTTCTTCATTGTGAATATCTGGAGCATTATAAAGGTCTGAAAAATCTCTTGGAAGCTCCTCAAACATAGATCCATCACTGATTTCTGATCTGGATGTAATTCTGATTAGATTATCAGGTTGATGAGGCAATTCCCTCTTATCTATAAAGTAATGGTGCCCACCTGGAACAAACATGAACGGGGGTAAATATGGAACGACATCACCCTTGTGCAAAACCTTCACTATTCCAGTTTCAAAATCTTTGTAGGTTCTAATATGTTCTGTAACAGCATCGTTATTAAACAACTTATCGGTGTAGTCATTGAAGTTGCTATTGCCTATTCTGGGTGTTCCAAAGCACACCACCAAAGGATCGAATCCTAGTCGTTTAAATTCCACTCCCGAGAGAATGGCGAGTGCAGCACCAAGTGAATGTCCAACAACCAGCAATTGGAAATCCGGGTACTGTATAGCCAACTCTAATACACCTTCGATAATTCTCGGACTATTGTTTTTTAGGAAAGACTGAAAACCATGGTGAACTGTGCATTTATCACAGTTGAAGTTCTCAAAAGTTGCCTTTTTGCGGGCCAAGTTGTGTGCCATGGGCGCGTCTCTTAGTGAATATGATATAGGGGTATATTCTACTGGGGCAAAGTCCAAGTTACCTATCCAATCACGCCGCAGTTGTGTACCTCTAAACGCCAATACAATTCTCTTGTTTAAGGTATCCACACCAAAATAGCCCGATCCAACCCCACTCCATTTATTCGAGTCGAAAAGCTGTTTAATCTCAATCCCAGCCCATTGTGGCTCCAGACACGCCCTCATAGTACATGGTGAATTGCTTGAACCCAATTCAAAAGGCGTGTTCCCGGACTTTACACAGTACGAGAAGGCGGCGAGCTGTGCGTAGTCAACCAATTTCAAATAGTCTCTGGGAATATCAGTTAAACCATCTTTTAGGATAGAAACAACATGAACTGGCTCAGACTTATGACAGAGAACGGCTGTTATGAAAATAAGATATAATATAAGCATTGTGTGTATTTTTTTTTTGCACCCACAAATTAGGATCTATTCTTATTGTTCGATTCTATTGGGCCCCATGTTTACCACTATATTATTAGCTTATTTCCATAAGAACACTCAAATGGTATCCAGTATACCCACAACTGGGGTAAATAGACTTTTCTAAATATAAATTGCAAATTAATCGGGAAACAAATACTAAATCTTAAGCAAAATTGTATATTGAACTGGAAGTTAAGCTAACAAGTTGTATATTGAACTGACGGCTTAGCTAAAAGTCAATATTTTTACCGAAAAACGTACAGATTTAATACTAAATAGTAAAGAGAAAAGCGAGTAAGAGTAAGGAGAGTTAGAGTAAGGGAGTTATAGTAAGGGAGTTAGAGTAAGGTGAGTAAATGAGGCGAGTTAGAGTGAGTGAAACTTTGGTTAATACATCGTGTCTACCATAAACAATCTATTAATACAAAACCTAACCATATATATTTAACCCATACTTCACGTACACCTCAGTTCGTTATGAAGATTATTACAACGAACACTACAAGAAAATAACCCACACGAGTGGCATCTGGCATATGACAGAGCTCCACCACAAATACAGCATAACTTCAAGCGTGGTCGTATTCTCTTTGCCTGCTGGACCTTACGCTTTTTCTTTGGTGCTTCCAAGGACAAGGTTTCAATGTTGTCGACAAACTGAAAGTTGAGGGTGAGGATGGAGTTAACTGAGATAAGATTACGTTCTTCCTCAAAGTAACTGTTCAAGTTACGACGGGCCAGAAGAATCTTCTTAGTTGTTGGGGTACTTCCCAACCTTGCAGTATTATTTTTGGGACCTGTGTCTGTGCTGTGTATGCTAGTGTACATAAGATTCTTTGGGAGCTCGAAGGAAGCTACAGAGCCTTCACGGTTGAGTTCGTTGAGTCTTTTGGAAACAACACGTTCAAGTTGCATTTGATGCGCAGACTTGAGTGGTCCACTGCTAGGCTGAACGTCATTCAGTTGAACCTGCGCATTCATCAACTGGGTGAGGTTATAGTTGACCTTGGTTCTTCCCTTCTTCTCGGGTTGTTCACCAGAATCGACCAACGCCAATTGGTTCAGCCGGTTCAGCCGAGCAGTGAGGTTGATCGATGACGTAAAGTAAACTGTAGAGCTTTTTAGCGTGTTTGGCTTGGGAACTTCTTCAACAAGCATGTTTACTTGATTTTTTTTTTCACTTTTGGTGACCTTTTATCAAGAGAACGTGACGTTACCAGATAAAGTACCAAAAACTTTGGGGAATGGTTTCTTATTGTATTATATATTGGCCCATTTTATACTTTGATTATGTGTTAATATTACGGGTGCTTATGTTCTTTACTGGCTGGAGGGATTTTAGTGACTATTAGACGGTTCTTTAGAGAAGGCGGTTTAGAGAAGACGGTTCTTTAAGATTCATCCTCCAGTGAAAAAGATCACAGTCCTTCTAACTAGAGATTAATTTCTGAACACACAACCATCTTTCCATATCACACAACCTTAACGCATATGCACAATATCATTTGCCATCTATTCACACTCATCATATACTATTATCCATTTATTCTCACTATTCCATTTATTCTTACTATTCCATTTATTCTTACTATTCCATTTATTCTAACTATTTACATGTACTACTTCTTCGCATCTGCCTGTATCTGTTCAGTAGAGAAAGGCTGGTCCTCTCGAACCTTATCCAACATAGGCTTCACCTTCAGCTTCGCTAAAGCTGCATTCACACAAGTGATGTAGTCGTCCCACAACTCCGTACACTCGTTTTCCAAGCTCTTACCCTGTAAAAACTTCTCCGTGTACCACTTGTTAAAGCACTCGTCATACTTAGTCTTTGCTGGCGTACATTCTGGTGCAAACGATACCGACATGATGTTTCCCATGTTTGAAGAAGAAAAAAAAAGGGCAAAGGAAAAAATGAGAATAGTCAAAACACAACAAACAAAAGGGAAAACGCGTAGGCATTGATGAAGCGTTATTCAGTAGCCCCTTCGTCGGTGAGACGCAAATCCAGTGTGAATGCTAATTTTGGAGAGGATTCTATATCTGCTTCAGTGGAGGAGTTGGAGAAGTTAGAGCAAGAAACGACGCTTGTGTTACAAGAGATAGATAAGAATATATCACGAGGCAATGCGATAATCAACGACCGGTTGATCCCGTTGATCAAGGAGTATTCCGAGGAGTCAAAGAAGGTGTGGAACCATTCCGGATTCTGGAAGTATTTCTTTGAGCAAAGTGCCAATGTGGAGTTGGACTCGTACGAGGAGCCCTTGGCGAACACAACGGATGTCAATACTTTGGCAAACCGCAACATGTTATACGAAAACGCCCTAGATGTCGAAAAGGTAGACGAAACTGCCGATTCTGTCCCCGAGCCCGAGAAAAGCGACGAAACGCCAACATGGCTGGTGGACCAGCTTAAACGTCAGTCCTCCACCCCACAGAGATATCGGAAACCGGGACTTTTACCAACTTCCAACAAGTTAGACAATGACACAAGCACAGGATTGCAACCACCTCAATTGAACCAGCCAAAAATACACACAGTAAGACAATCGCTCGATACGTACCAGAGAATCCTGATGTCGCCGCGTAAACGCACCCCACCACACAAGAGTGTAATGATCGAGACAACACCAGCACACCGTCGTTCTCTGGTGATCCAAGAACTACTCAATTCTTCCCCAACACTCCCGGAACCACCTGTGCTCAGGTCTGAATTGGCACTCACCAGTCCAAAGGACCTGGATAGCGAAAACCGCGCGTTGGAAGAAAAACTAGTGCAAATTGGAGGGCTTTCACCTGTGACTATCCCACCCGAATTGTCTCCAACGAAAAGCCAGCCGTATTCGCGTGACAACACCATACAGAGGTTCCCAACAACACCAAAGTTCTCAGAGAGACTAAGTGGTGGGGTATCGGCGGGATCGGCTACACCCTTGAGTGCCCGTGCCCAGTTTGGCGGTGACGATAGTGACTTGCAACCACCCCAATTGCAACACGCTCCAGTAACAAGCGAACCGTTTGATGAAATCGAAGCACCCCCAGATTTACAAACCATAGAACTTAAACGCAAGGACGGAAAACCTCCACAAAAGAAACAAAAGAATGTATTCTTGGATCGCGACCTGGCATCTTCTACCCTATACCATTCTATTGTTGCGAAGGATGCAACCGAATCCAGCCATTCAAACCACTCGAAATCCATCTCCAATATCTTTGACGAGATCGTAACTCGACTAGACTTGGAGCCAAGAACTAACAAGGAACCACCGGCCAAAGCTAATGATATTTTTAGCGAGGTTCCTAATAACGATGACGACACAGAAAACTCAAACACTGAATTGGGTTCGGCTTTGAAGCAAAGGTTCAAAAACTTGACTAATTACAGAAAGAGAATCTAATGTATAGTATGTATAATAATATAGCGGGGTTTATCGCTGTGGTTTGGCTATTGAGAGTAACACATAAAAGAGACAAAAGTCTCAAGTAAAAGTAGACTCTAAAAGGTATTAAATTAAGTAACAAGAGACAATAATAACAATATATAAACGAATACGATAAGAGCCATCAAAAATATTAATGAGCGAAAGCTACCTAATACGAAAAAAGCATCGAAATATCAAGATGAACTGTAACAAGATAAGTAACAAGATAAATTGTATGAAAATACACTGTAACAAGATAAACTGTATCAAAATCTGCAACAAGATAAACTATAAACATCAACACGATGAAGAATCTGAAACAGCATATCACAAACACTTTGTCAACCAATCATAAACAATGCGTACTAATTAGTAAAGTTGCAACAGCTGACATAATTCCATTTCGCATTTGCAATTCTTTAGTAAACCAATGGTGCAATTTTCTTTTTTCTGCTGACCTGCTGACTTGTTGCTGACAGATGTACGCGATTCCATTGGCCAAATATCTTATAGTACCACACACAAACTTACGGCTGAACCCTAGGAAAAAGCAGTATAAAATCGAGGTCAAATCCACAGTTGTCGTTCACTATCAACAAACAATCTTTACAAATATATTACATAATGCCTTGCTCTTCATCTGTCTGTGTCTGTGCTCAAAAGTCCACCTGTTCCTGTGGTGCTCAACCAGCTTTGCAATGCAACTGTTCCAAAGCTTCAACCGAAAACGTTAAGCCATCTGCTGCTAATGCATGTGCCTGTGGCCAAAGAAACAAGGGTAGCTGTACCTGTGGTTCCGATGCTGTTTGTGATGGTACGAGAGAAGGTGAAGTTGACTTCACTAACTTCAAGTAATTGATTTAATTAGAATTGCATATTTGGGTATAGAAAATTAATGGGTTAGATTTTTTTCAGTGTACTTGTTTGATCTGATATTCAATTGAGGTGGGATGTTAGCTAAGTATTGTATATTAACTAAGTGTTGGTAGAATATTAGGGAAGAGTTGGACTTCAAGTCATTTTTTCGATAAACGTACAAAATACATAATTAAGATATTTTTAAATTGTAGTCACTAGTTGACGAAATAGTTGGCTAAGGTACTATTTGGCTAAGACAGTTAGGTCTAGTAGCTGATTAGTAGCTGATTAGTAGCTGATTAGTAGCTGATTAGTAGCTGATTAGTAGCTGATTAGTAGCTGGTTAGTAGCTGAAATGTACTAATAGTTGAACTATGGTTGATTAATAGCAGGTTTAAAGATTGATGTGAATGAGTACCCCAATCCCTGAATATCTAATTTACCTTGATGCTCCATCACTAACTAGATATGCTAGGATCATTCATTGGTTTCCCCAGAATAGTGTTGATTATCTGCAGTACGAAAAGTTGATTACAAAAATCATCACCATGCTCAAGAAGTCTGGTTTGCAGAAGGAGGTACTCAAGTTGTATCGTGAATGCATACGTAATGTACGTGCAAAGCCAAAAGAATTTCAACCACAGTGGCATCAATATGTGCGAGGCGAATTTGATAAACAGATTCATGTGTCGAAGAAACTGTTCACTGTGATTGAGCATCTTCTTCGTGTTGGACACCGCAAGAACGAAATGTACCTGAACCCACAAATCAGATCTATTCATTAGACCACAAAAGTTTGACGAGATCACTGCCTTAGAGCGTAAAACTGTAAATAGTTAATGTTACTTTATATTGGATTAGTGTAGAACTCTCCCTACTCTCGTTTATATTTATAAAGCGTTGACCATTTACGAAGGGATACAGAGATAGTACGTACTATTGAGCTATATACCATCTCTTATAATCTATTAGAGGTGTTTTTAGGAGAGTTACAATCAATTAAATTCGTAGAACCCCCAACCAAGACTTCCCAGGTCTGCATTGAACAACTCCTTTGCGCTTGTTTCGTCCGAAAGTAACCCTGCGGCTACAACGAATGGAGCAAAGTGTTCACTGGATGGATGGGCTCTTCTAAACAATGGGTTTGTGTGGATTTCCTTAAGACGTACTAATAATTCCTCGCCACCCTTTGTTTCACTGATGGCATCGCGAAGAAGTTGATTGAAAGGTCCAGTGTATGGCAAATCTTTATCTGTGCGCATAGCGATACCCATATCACGCAAGTTGTGAACAGACATACCAGAACATACGATGAGGGCTCTTGGGTTTTCCAAACGCAACTTGTTCAAGACTCTTCCCATTTCGAAGAGGGTATCAAAATCATCGTCATCTTCCGGAAGAGACACTTGAAGGACAGGGGTATTTTCCAAATCCAGTTCACCAGACTGCGGCATTTCTTCTGGAGCTATAGAAAGATGGTCACTAAAGGCTACTTTGAAAGGAACCCACAAACCGTGGTCTACACCACGTCCAACCAAGTCACTATTGAATCCACCTTCATTTAAAGTCTGTTGCACCTTTTGCGCAAGGTCAAGAGAGAACTTACTCTTGAAAGTTTCCTTGTAGAAATGATCTGGGAACCCATAAAAGTCATACACCAAGCTGTTTTCCGGAGTCGCAGAAATGTTGGTTTGTCTTCTACCACGGGATTGCCAGTGAGCACTTACCACTACGATACACTCTGGTTGCCATTTGTTTTTGATTTCGGTACCAAACTCTTTTAAAAAATCATAAATTGGGTTGGGGTTGTTGATTCTGGAATACATAAAGCTTGGACCTCCATGGGAGAAGAAAAGCCCAGGTAATGGTTTGCTCACAGTCATACTTAGAAATGATTCAAGTTTAGAATAGTTATATATTACTTCTACTACAACAACTGCAATGGCCTAAATACTCGATCGGACCATCACAAAATCTCATCAATTTTAGTAATTTGGCTCTTGATTACTAAGGAGCCACAAATGAGCAAAATGAATCAATGACCTTTTTTCTTTCACACAAATTTTTCATAAAGGAGTATATATAGCTTTCGTATTCGACCCTTAAAGGTTGCGACTAAATGATCAAATCCTAATCTAAATAATCAAATCTTTTTATATTAGATTTTGGTTTAGAATTTTTTATAAGAATGTTTTCCGTTATGAAATAATATATAGAGAAACATTTTTGGATTCCAGACAACAAGCCTCCTTAGCAAATTCCGCTAGATATAAATCTTCGTGAAAGGAGAAACGTTTCACATCACTAATGGCTTTTTTCGTCGTAAATTTAAGCTTACCTAGACACTCGATAAAAAGTCCCGGGATTCTCATCGGATGTGTAGTGTTAATTGCACAAACCCAAATGGGTGCAAATGGGGAGGACTGATTAAATTGGAAACCTAATCTTTTTTCCTCTTTAGTTAGTATCGTCCAACCCTAATATAGAGAAAAGAAAAAGAAGATTAGGCAAAAGATAATAGCGAAAGCTGGGGGGCTGGTATCAGCCCAGCCCATGTTTGCGTTTACCGGATACAGTATCTAATGATATGGTGCAACAAAAACTAAGATTTTACTTCATTAGTACACGAAATTTTAAAACTTTAAATTTAGAAATTCCAATGACCCATTATATCTTCACCCCCTTGTAATGCAATGCACGCCCCGTCCTCGACGATGAAAAGTATAGAACAAAGACGACGCGACCGGTGCTTTGTCGAAAACCCTAGATCTTGTCAAACACTCGAATAGAAACGTAAGTATTCAAAAGATTGTGTGCCTATTGTTGGTTGACAATTGCTCTTTATTTTGATTGTGTTTGATGTTTTTGTTTCTTTTATCTACTAAATAACCTTTTGTGTATCATCACACCAACCTAGATCGACGGGACACCAAAAGCCTACGTTACCCGTGTAACCAAAAAGTCCTTTTGTTTATTGATAAAGCTTAATTACTAAACAAATAAAGTGAATAAAAAATAAAACTCCGTCTATCTCTCAATCAGTCAAGCCATCAAAGATCTTTTCCCAGTTGACCAACAACAACTCTGTAACGTCATTTCTATGTCCCATGTCTAGCATTTCCTTTTGACCTGTCATATCTCTTGCTATTGTTGGAGCAAATACCACCAGCAAGTTCTTGTACCCCATTCTATTAACGGTCAGGAATTTGCTCACCAAACTTAAATGCTTGCATAGTATAAACAAGGTGTGCTTATTTGCTTGAGGCATTCTTTTGACAAGCTTTGTTCTGAAATCGGCTATTCTCTTGTCTACCAAATTTGGAGGATTTGATGTCAGAACCGAGATAAAATCATCATATAATGAAAAAGGAATTAATGGATCTGGCAACTTTCTCAAGTAACGTTTCAATGCACTAGTAACTGCGTTGATATCTCCACTAATCAGCTCATCAGCTCTAGCAAGAAGCTTTTCATCTTTGTCCATTGTAACAGCCCCGAATGCATTCTCGATATTTACAATTGCCAGGTTACCACCGGAAATACGGTAGATTCCTTCCATATCCAAGCCTCTGGCCTCTACTTCTGCGATACATTTTGTGATAATCATGGGCACCTTTTCTTGTTCATAGTCAGCTCTCTGTTGGATTTTAGAACCAAAGAGTGGCACAGGCAGTTCTGTTTCAGACCCATTAATGAGGAGGGTATCCAAGATGTTTGTTGAGCGCAGTTTTGCAAACTTCTTCTTATCATTGGAGGGGGATCCAATTATCTGAGGGCTCGTGACTGGTTGTTGTGTTGATAATGAAGACACTGTAGTAGCCTGAGACATGTTTGACTGCGAGGACTGCACTGTTTGTGAAGATTGTGACAGGGGAGTGACAGACTGAGGCATTGGAAGATAAGCACCAGCAATGTTACCCAACTTTGGTCTTCTCCAAAACTTGAGTCTCGTGGCGGTGGCCTTCTGCTCCACAGAGGGCTCGTCAAACTCCAGGTATGGAGTCCCTGCTATAAGAGAACTTGCTTTGTCATACAGTTGTAAAGCCAGCTCCATTTGATGGTTCTGTTCCAGCAAAACCTGGTTCACTTCCAACAACTTCCTTTTATTTGTTTCAAGCTCTTGAACTTCACGAACAAGGTTATCGTGTATTTGTGAATCCTGCGTGATTCTCAATTGCAACTGGCGAAGTGTTTCCTGCAAGCGTGTCCGTTCCGCGTCCAAACGTTTTATATCGGACTCGATTGTTTTTGGATTTTCTTTTATATCAATAGGGTCATGTAGCCCTGAGGTCACATGGTTTGCGCCCGTTGGGGCTAAAATAGTCGCGCTCAGTATGGAGGAGTCTGAAACGTGCCGCGAGTGTCCTCCTCTAAAAAGCAGAAGCTTATTCATTGTTCCTCCAATAGAGGAGCTCCCAGAAGTGGATCTCTTGTGCTTTAACATTTTTGGTGTTTTTATAAGGGTGTTTTTCCTCGACAAGCCGTTTTCATCAGTGGAGGCACGCGCAAAAACATTTTGGTTCTTATCAAAGCCCCTCAGGTTGCGCTGATTGGTGATGTCATCCAAGCCGATGCCCTCCAATCCAAGGCCCTTGGGGGTTGACTCCTCATGTCTTCTCGGTTTCACGGGCGTCGATGGGAGGGCAGACCGTGGCGCTGGAGACTGGGGACCATTGCTGCGGCGCATACTATTGGAGCTCCGTGGAGTTCCCAAGACTTCCTCGTCAAAACGGTCTGTAGTGATGGCATCTGTCTCCACCACACGTGCCTGTCTGTTCACCCTTGCGTAGGGCGACGCGGTAGCTGAACGCTCACGTGGATCGTCGTTACTAAAGTCCCCACTTGCGCGGTGGAATGCATTATCGTGGAATTGGTTAGGGGAGAGAATAAGGATATTGCGCTCAGGGGACGCATAAACAGATGCTGGTGAAAGCTTAACTGCAGGCTCCAATATGGACCTTGGGGTCACAGGAACCATGTCTTCGTCAATATAGAGCGATATGGCGTCGTCAAGATCACGGTGTTGCTCAGCCAATTCAACTTGCTCGTTTTTCGTTGTTTCCGCCTCTTTTTTTCCACCACCAGTCTCCTTCAAATCTGGTGGGGTACGCTTAGGGTCCTCAATCTTCTTTCTCTTATCACCATTTTTGGTACGCAAACTCATGTTGGGTTGCTCATCGTCACTGTAATTTCCAACCTCCTCAATCAAATTTTCAGGATCAGGCAGTACTTGCAGTTGATTACTCAAACGGTGACGAGTCTGAGCCTGTGCAGTAGGTGGGAGTGGGAGGTTTTTGTTTTTGATGCTTGCAGTGGAACGGTTGGGGTGTCCATACATCTCCAAGCCCAGTGAATAAGAGTTGTTTGCAGACATGTAGTTGAGTAGGAGACTGTTTCTAGAGGATTCTGGGGATTCTTGTTTGGTGCTATTGGAGCCATTGATGCTATTTGTTCCATTTGTTCCATTTGTTCCATTTGTTCCATTTGTTCCATTGGTGCTATTGATACTATTTGTTCCATTAATGCCAACAGCTCCAATAGAAGCAGCATTATTATCCATATTCCTTGAATTAGGGGTATTATTAGCAGAAACGAAAGCCTCTTCAGTTTCCAAGTTCTGCTGGAGTTGTAGGGTTTGTTGTAGACTCATCTGTAGGTCACGCTCCTTTTGTTCACGTTCGCGTTGTTCACGTTCCCGTCTCTTTCTTTCATCATACTTTTTCTTCTTGGCCATCAACTTTTCATGACAGTCCATACAAAAGAGCCCCTTACTTGTTCTCGCATACCTCAAGTCTTCGATTTTTAATTTACAGCTGCGGCACTTGAAGCACAGCAGACAGTACGCCTGGTCCCCCGTGAGGATCGCCAAGTCGTCAATCTTCTTCCCACACTGCTTACAGTTATAGGAACAGTTGGAACAGATCAAGTTACCGTTTCCCAACACCAAAAAGTTCAGATTGCATCCTAACGAAGACTCACACTTCAGACACTTGAAACAGTCAATGTGCCAGCGATCATCCCCAAGCTCGTACGCGTGACCTTCATAGATCGGAAGCGTACACTTCTTACACATTTGAACTTCAAGCTTCGGCTCCTTCATCGCTACACTAGCGGCAGACATGTCGATAGACGTCATGGGCTCTATAGATTATCTCGCTTTTTCGTCGTGGTGGAAAAGAATATGTGCACCTTTTTTTGTTTTTTTGGTATCTTGTTAATTTGCCTATTGACGAGGATTTTTGTGCTTGTTTCAATTTTTGTCCTTGCGTTGATGAGTGAACTTTATAACGGTTAATGTCAGATGGTACTCACAAACGTCCTACATCCCTTCTCTTACATTCTTCATTCGTACACACACACTCTCTCGCATACACACACACACACTCTCTCTCTCTCTCTCTCTTTCTCTCTCTCTCTTTCCCTGTGGGTTCCTAATGTTAAGATCCTCGTTTTGATCGTGCTTCGGTTTGTTCTTTTTTTCCTCTCTAGATTACGCCTCTTTTGTTCTTTATTTTTACATTTACTGGCGTGATTTCATAGTTGGTCGCTAACGGTTGAGCTTTTTGCCAATGCAGACAATTTGGTCAATAACTTTTTGATTTAGTGTTTCGTGGCGTCGTTATATGGGGGACGCCTGCATGAAATAAGAACACGAGCCTTGGGAGAGATCACTACCAGTGTCATTTTTTTTCCCGCTCTTGCTTCTTTTTTTTTTTTTTTTTTAATTCACTGTTTAGGGGTAACTGATGATAATGCCTGTTGATAGACGCAAATGGCGATTATTATGGGGTCCACGTCACAATGTGTGAAAGCTTAGATGATTAATAATCGATCCGATTGTTTGAATCATTGTCGAGTGTCACGAGTGACGTCCTGCAGACTCTGTTACGCGAGGTACAGCCGATGAGTATCTTTAGACTGACTCAATCACACAATAGCAAATTTCATTCCCATCGTCGTTTGGGGTGGAGATTTGCCGCACTCTCTGCTCATTGGACTTTAAATTTCACTAGATTTTAGTCAACCATAGATCCTACTGATCGCTGTGTATTTGTCCATATCTTGTCCCAATTTGCATATCTTGTCCATATTTACGTACCAATTTGCATATCTTGTCCATATTTACGTACCAATTTGCATATCTTGTCCATATACGTATCTTGTCCATATTTACATATCTTGTCCATATTTGTCTTGGTATCTTTAGTTCATATTTGTCTTGGTATCTTTAGTTGTCTATATTTTAGACTTAGAGCCGAACACCCATATGATTAGTGCTTATACATCACATTTTATTGTAAAATTGCATGCTACATTAGAACTTCTACAAAGTTTCGATTGTTCTATTTTTGTTTAAACTATAATTCTTCTACTGAATTATTTCTCCTGTCGTTTAAACTGTCACAAGATTTTCTTGAAATTTCAAACCTGATTTCTTTGTAGTTCTTAGATTTCTTTTGTTTCTGCATTCAAGCATAGACAAATGACATTGGTGAAGTTAAACTTTTGATGAATGCAACGAAATTTTCAAAGGTCAATAATAATCGAACGGGATTTTGGTGAATAATAGTCAAGAGTTTAATTGCAGCCAAAGACATTCCAGCCAGATGGGTTTGGAAAATCAAACCAGATCACTCATTCAAATTAGATCACTCAATCAAAACACATCACTCAATCAAATTAGATTACTCAATCAAATTAGATCACTCAATCAAATTAGATCACTCAATCAAATTAGATTACTCAATCAAATCAGATGATTTCAGACAATCAGATCACTCAATAGAATTAGACAATACCAGAAAATGAAAACAAGAATACGTTTAGTATATTAGCTAATTGAATTTTGTTGACCATTTCCCCGACAATTTAGCTAGATATCCTCAAATTACAACTCTTCAGCTGTGAGATCGTTTTTAATCCAAAATGGTCTGCCACGCCAATCAATTTCATGGCCAAGCATTGCAGCCACCCAAATTGGAAGCGCAAGAATTTCTCGAAGAGCCCATATAGGGAAGAATTGTATGATGGATGGTGCAACAGAACGCAAAGCTGGCACCGACCTTACTTCGGAGAGATCTCCATGTAAACGCAAGGAGGACTCTTCGGTAGGGGTTTCGCCTCGACTCGAAGCCACAATCGCGTTCTGCAGCGCCTTGAAAAGCGTGTTCCACTGAGCCCAGTCTGTCAAAAACCATACAACCATGTGCACTACAAAAAACCACCAACTCCAACCAAATAAGGTTGTCACTCCATACGCACCAAACAACCCACAGATAATCAGTTCGGTTGTCGGTTCAACCAACGTGGCCATAAGAACCATATACTTGCGCACACGTAACCACCGTACTCTGCGGCCTGAATAGTCCCACACAGTATTTTTTGCATCCCTGGGGAACGGCTGGTATACCACGTCGCCAGTCAAACCTGTGCGACCGCCGTTCTCCCAGAGCGAGATGGCAATCATGTTATCTTCACCAATGTAGCGCGAGAAAAACTTGATGGCGTGCCCTGTACCAAGTTTAGCATAGTATGCAGCATCCAGTTTAACCTTGTTGAAAAAGGGCGAGTCTCGGTGCGGGATAAGCGCGACTGCAGCGTCGAGATCGGAACGACGGTACATGTTAGACTTACCATTCACACATGGTGCGATGTTCGCATTGTTAAGAGCAACGTAGAACTTGGAGTGGGACGTATGGAGAAACATTTCGTCGAGTTTAGCACCAATGTGGTGTCGATCCGGGTTTGCATGGGTGGTGGAACCATTACGATAGTTGTCGTAGATGGACAGGTTGGAAGAGCCGGATTTTCCGAGAGCGGATGGACTGATACCGTCCTCGTAGCGAGTATCCACACATATGGCCAATGGTACGTGGTGAACCAACTTAACACTACGTTTACCATTAAGATGTCTACCATTATTCAAGTTACCTTTTAATGTCCGCACCGAGTTGCGCAAAATGTGCAGCTGTGCCCACACATTCAGGTCCATTACCCACAAGATATCATACTTTGCCGCAATAAACCCCTTGGCCAAGTTGTTTACCTTTGGGTTAGGTCCGTAGTACTCATCGCTGTGTCCAGCGTGTGCATTGTAGTTTGCGCTCACTAAGATTTGCGAGTCAATGTGTGGGTACCGTTCACATAAGGCTCTAATAAGTGGGATCGACGGATCCTCTGGGTCATCCACGCAAAATAGAACCTGGAGCTTATCTGAGGGATAATCCTGCCTTAAAGACGACTCAAGACACGAAATCAACTCCGGATCAAGTCCTTTGATCGGGCGAATGATACTCACACCTTCCTCGTCGTCCTCGCTCCCAACGATTCGTATCCTCTTACGGAACTTGAGTAATATCTCAATAAACCCAGTGTAGGCAACACTTACTATCACCACATACCACGTCAAGAAGAACACTCCGCTCAATATTCGAATAGAAGGTGCCATGGTGTGTTCTTTTTTTGGTTCACCTTTTTTTAGTTTATGTCATCCGTAGCGAAGTACGAAATTCGACACAGCCATCCACGATTTTACTCTCCACGAGTGCTCGATAGACTGCTCAAGAAGATACTCTGTGTATGATACCCCCAGCATGTCCCATATTATGACTATGATCTCTCGCCTCCCCTCCCTATCTGTATCACCAGTTAAGAATCTAAAGCCAACCCTACCAAACACCGGGGAATCGGATCTGAACGGTATGCGCACTCACAGCGCTCCAGATCAGTGAAAAATGACTCTTAATCCGACCCACGGGCACAAAACACTGAACGAGAAGCACGTGAAGAGTATGCTCTCGGTCTTGGGCTTATGTGAAGGTTCTTCATACATGTGATTGGTACCACGCTATTCTAGTAAATGATTTTATAACGTGGTTTCACCGTTGAATATAAAGGCATCCTCATCAATTTGGCGTGTTTCTTAATCTTTCGTCACTTATGGCTTCCCTTCACTGCATTTTAGGCTTCAATTTTGGCAATCACTATTGGTACTCTGTATTTTAGCCTCACTATTTGGTAGTCTGCTTCACCAACTTTGTATTTTGGACTTGATTGACTTTTGGTTTGCTCTTTGATTGAATTATAGATATTTCTTCAAAAATGTCACTTCTCTTTACGAATACACAATACACCTATTGTAACACAAGATATCCTTCACCGCTAATCACAACTTGATCGCTCGGTCAAAAAAAAACACACACACAGCAAAAAAAAAAACACTCTATCCTCGGCTTACCACCACCCTGTAAACAATACACTCTCTACACCGTCGGCTGGGAGACGTATACCAGTATTAGTTTATTTCAGTGGCGAACCTCTCGGCTCGTCGGCCAAACACCGATCTCTTTATCTTTAGCAATCAGCACACAACTGGTAAAAGAACGTGTACGACCCAAAATGCCGAATTGTGGGGCTACTCCAAATATAAAAAGCCCGATTGTTTCCCAAAAATTACTGAATGCAAGATGTTTTCAAAAGGCGTCAACAAACTCACCCCATTAAGAAGAATGCCTACCGTTATCAAGAAGCAAGGACTCCGTACCAGTACACCTAAGGGTGACTTATTCAAGTTCCAAAGTCAGTTACCAAAGTTGCCAGTTCCAACCCTTGACGAGACTGCCACGAGATACTTGAAGAGTGTGCAACCATTTTTGACTAGCGAAAAGTACGAGGAAACCAAGGCTAAGGTGAATGAATTTATCAAGGCTGGTGGTGTTGGTGAGAAGTTGCAAAACCGTTTGAGCCAGTATGCCGACAAGCACGACAATTGGTTGGCTACCTGGTGGGACGACTGGGCATACATGGGCTACAGAGACCCAGTTGTGCCATATGTCTCCTACTTTTTCTCCCACAAAGATGTTAACAACGCCATTGGTAAGGACCAATTGTACAAGGCTACTTTGCTTGTCCACCACACCATTGACTTTATGCTTGAAGTGCAAAATGAAACCTTGGAACCAGAAGTTATCAAAGGTAACCCATACTGTATGAACGCCTTTAGATACATGTTCAACAACTCCAGAGTCCCAAGAGAAGGTACCGACATCACCAAGATGTACGAGGGTAAGGATCACCAATACCTTATTGTTGTGTACAACAACAACTTTTACAAGGTTCCACACCACCATCCAAACGGTGAAAGATTGACCAGAGCAGAAATCTACCAACAATTGCAATGGGTCAAGAACTCCAACCTTCCCAAGGGTGAAGGTATCGGTGCTCTCACCTCCCTCAACAGAGACGAGTACACCGCTGCATACAACAACTTGGTTGCTACCCCAATCAACAATGAGTCTTTTGAAACCATCTTTGCCGCTTCCTTCGTTGTCTGCTTGGACAACAACACCCCAATCACAATTGAGGAGAAGTCCGCTAACTGCTGGCACGGTGACGGGGAAAACAGATTCTTTGACAAACCATTGGAATTCTTTGTCAGTGCCAACGGTAACTCTGGTTTCCTCGGAGAACACTCCAAGATGGATGCCACCCCAACCGTTCAATTGAACAACTATGTTTTGCAAAAGATTGCCGCTGAAAACCCACAAGCTTTTGTCGCTGAATTGTCTCAAGCTAACTTCAACTTTGCTGCCGCAAAGCCACAAGTTTTGCCATTCGACATCAACCCAACCGCCCGTGCTAACATCAAGACCGCCATTGAAAAGTTCCAACACACCATTGCCCAACACGACGAAGAATTGTTCCAACACTATGGCTACGGTAAGGGTTTGATCAAGAAATTCAAGGTTTCCCCAGATGCTTATGTCCAAATGTTGATGCAATTGTCCTACTACAAGTTGACCGGTAAGATTAGACCAACTTATGAGTCTGCTGCCACCCGTAAGTTCTTGAACGGTAGAACCGAAACCGGTAGAACTGTTTCCCCAGAATCTAAGAAGTTTGTTGAAACCTGGTCTGACGTCAACGCTACCACCGAAGAAAAGGTTGCCACCTTCCAAGATGCATGTAAGCAACACGTCAAATACTTGTCCGAAGCTGCTGACGGTCGTGGTGTCGATAGACACTTGTTTGGTTTGAAGCAAATGTTACAAGAAGGCGAAGCCATCCCAGAAATCTACACTGACCCAATCTTTGCCTACTCCCAAACCTGGTACATCTCCTCCTCCCAAGTTCCTTCCGAATACTTCCAATCCTGGGGTTGGTCCCAGGTCATTGACGACGGTTTCGGTTTGGCTTACTTGATCAACAACGACTGGTTGCACATCCATATCTCCAGCAAGAAGGGTAACGGCTTGAACTCTGCCCACTTGAAGGGTTACTTGATCGAAACAGCCAACGAAATGAAGGACATCTTGGTTGCCGGTTTGTTGGAACCAAAGGCTAAGTTGTAAGTAGTATATATTTATATTAGATTATAGGATATCTAAGTTAGATAAATGTAGAATAAACTCCAAACAAAAAATGATTCCTCTGCAAATTACTCTTCTCTACAGAACTTGCCAACCAGGTTCCCAGAATTCTGAGTGTATACCTCAACTTAAATCCGAACCAAACACAAGCACAAGAGCACTAAAACACGCTAATTCAAAACATTGCATATGCATTTTTCGTATTCTCAGATTAAGTGCTTCCATTCCTTCTTGGGTAAAAAGGATGATACAATTATAATTACTGGTTTGAGTTTAATAGCTTGTACATGAACAGATTCTCATGCCAACAAAAATGGTTGCGATACTCACAACAACACCCTATAAGCAAACCCAACGAAAAATAAGCGGTGTGCCCTCTCCGCCTGTATCGGAAATTGTGTGCAACAAAGAGGAGCCGCCTGTATCGGCAGATGCCAGTGATAAAGAATCATCGCATGTATCGGCAATTGCGAGCCCGATATCACCTATTGTAGACTTCACATCAAGTAGGAACTAGTGCGTTAATTAGCAAGGCACGGCAATCTGGGTATGTACATTCAGACCCAAGCATTCCACGCAATTACGTTATTGGTACAAAAAGGCACATGTCGGTGGAAATTCTCGTATGAGCAGGAAGCTCTTGCATGAGCATGAACACTTGTGCAGTAAACCCCCATTGATTAACTTTGCGCCTACAGGATGGCGTCACCATGAATAACTACGAGGAGAAACAAAAATGCGTACTATTTAATTAAAAACGAAGTGAAAATGAGGTGACAATTTCAAATTGAATCACCCGAGCAAATCCTGGAGCCCCACGATTTCGCCAATCAAGGAGAGATATTCCTGAACAAACAGGTTGAAGACCCACCAGTTGCCAAAGCTATTCTGACTGTGTTCCGCAGGGGGGTTTTGGGCTCCTCCCATGCCTGTACCAGCTTGCAGCGATCCCTGGGTGGCCAGAGTCGAAGACAAGTGCATGCTTTGTAGTTGTAGTTGCTGTTGCTTGAGAAATATAAACTTTAGAATGTCGTTCAAGATAAAATTGATAAAGTTGTTGTAGATGAGCACTGGGTATTTAGATTTGAAGTGGTTGGAAAGAAGACGTTTGTCTATTAAGCGGATAAGCGAGTACACCTTCGAAAGCTCCCTCGAGGATAATATCGAATCGCCAGCAGCGCTGGAGGTGGATGTAGCCGTACTAATACTTGCCTTCTTCTGATGATCCACGTGTGATGGAGGCTCCACCAGTGAATGGCTGCTTAAAGAGTCCGTGTCGTAGTTGTTCTCATTCAAAAAATTTAACAAATCCTTCTTGAAAAATTCATCAATAATATTGATCTCTTGGTTGATAAAGTTCATTGAAATCGAGGACTTCAATTCGTGGTTGTTGATTGGATCAAAATTGTACCCAACCAATGTATAAACTAAGTCGTTCAGTAGTATATCGTTCTTGAACAGAAAATTAAGTTCGTTGAGCGAGTTTGACGTCAAGTTCGAGTTGAGATTCAAAAAGAAACTATCGTCATCTTGTCCCTCTTCGAGCTTAACGGGGAACAGTGTGTCAGATGCTAACCCTGATATATTTGCAGCCAAACTGGGCATGTCTTCAGCAGCTCCACCCAGATCACCGCCGCCCTGTTGCTGTTGCTGTTGCTGTTGCTGCTGCTGCTGCTGTTGTTGTTGTTGTTGTTGAGCAGCTGTAGCTGCTGCCAGTGGCGTTTGCTGCAGTCCTGGGTTTTGCTGCTGCTGCACAGATGAAGCCTGTTGTTGTGCTTGAGACTGTTCATGCAGACCTGCGTCATTTGTTTTAAGAAAGTTTTCAATGTCACTGGCCATGACCGAATTGTTATCTTTGATGATCAACTTGATAAAGGTGATCAATAAATCATTCAAGTTTATCAACTTCTTCAACAAGATCAAGAAAATAGTTGAATTATTCAAGCTGAATTTGGGAGAGTTGATCTTGCGCAACTCCGCGTTGAAGTTGTTAATCAAGTGCAACAAATTGAGTCTCAAATTCTTCAAGAAATTGATGTTTGTCAGCAGTTTAATAAGTAACAAGTAAGGTAGAATTTCGATAATAATAATAAAATACAAGTTGAGATCCGCATTTTCGAGGTCCAACTGGGTCAATGGTTTAACCAAATTCTCCACTATATTGTTGAGGAGGCTTGAGTTACTGAGCAAGTTGTCGTTATTAAAACATATCTGGTGTACAAGGTCCCGCAGAATGTATGGGTTGTTTGAATAGACTCTGATACGTAAATCGTTGAACCAATTTTCCTCGTCGTTTAGGACCGTGAAATTTTCGTCCGTAGGGTATTTGAGGAGTGGTTTTACGAATGAAAGGTTTGGGGAACTAAGAGGCGCTGGAGGTTGGGGTGGTGGGAAAGTGAACAGCAGGGGTGCCAGCAGTTCGGCGATAGGCATGGAGGAGCCCGATCCGTGCATGGGGATCTGGACGGGTAACTGTGGTGCTAGCGAGATTTTTGATCTCGATACCGACTTCTTGTGGCCCTTCTTTGGGGTTGCCAAACCCACGGGGAACTTTTTCTCGCCATTGAAAATGTCATTCAACTCGATGAGCTCGTTGTTGTCACACAAGCTTTTGATTTCGTCGCTGATGATGTTCTCGTTCCATATGACACCCAAATAGTTATACTTTGATTCACCACGACTTCCCAAGCGCTTGATCATCAAGTTGGGGTACACTAGCTTAATCAACTTGCCGAGCTTGGACTGGCCCAAAATAAGTTTCTGTTGCTCGTTCGTAGTATTTGAAGACGAAGGGTACTTCATGATCAATTTCTGGCACAAGATGTAATAAGTTTTGTATATAGACAAACGAGGAATAGTATAATTCTGAGGCTCGTCGTTTGAGCTCATGGGCAATTGGATCAAAATATCATAAAGCACCTTTATGGCCAAGAAAGTTCTCAACAATTCGTGGTAGTTTATGTTGAGGAGCTTTATTTCCTTGTTGTCCAAGTTTGGGAAGTAGTCGATGAGTAAGTTTGGGTTTTTGAAGATGTTGAGCAACTGGTTGATAAGATCGACCGATTGTTCGTTATTACTGATAAAAGTCTTGTCAATTTTGTTTTCAAAAGCCATGGGCATGGGTTTGTCTGTATTGTAGAGGAGGTTGTAGAAATCGTCCATCGGTATTGGGAAGGACATTTTGAAAAGGATGTTAAGAAGGTAGTTGTTAATGTTCGATCCGTCTACAGAGACAAGGTTAACAAGTAGCTCAGTGGCTGCCGCATCTTCGGTTTGGTTGGTTGATATAGGTTGTGGGTTTTGTGAAATTTGTTGCTGCTGTTGTTGCTGTTGCTGCTGCTGTTGTTGTTGTTGTTGTTGTTGTTGTTGTTGTTGTTGTTGTTGTTGTTGTTGTTGTGGGATGTGTTGAGCTTGTGGCTGCTGCAAAGACCCTGAATGAATCGTTGGTATCAGAGGTAATTTTTTCTCTTCGTTCAAATTGAACAAGTTGAAATGCAGAGAGATGGAGAGGTTGTTTTTCTGGTGCGAGGCCTTAAACTTTGGGTTTGTCGGTTGGTATTCTGGTATTTTTGGAAACGAGTATTGATCAAAGTTATTCAGAAACTGTTGTTGCTGCGGAGCAAGGGGAGGGTGTGCAGGAAGCGCAAACGGTGCCCCCGACACAACGGATGCTGCTGTGGTTACGGATGCTGATGTTATAGGGGGGAATGCATTTGCCATTGATTGGTACGGTTGATCATAATTAGCGCTCGCACTCGAAAACTGCGAGGATGGGTAGTGGAAGAAACTACCAGACGATTGTCTTTGCGGGAGGTTTTCCGTACTCGCGTGTCGTTTCAAGGGTGATCCATGCTGGCTCTCATCATCTCCCTCCTTCTGCTGTGGGAAATTATAACTAAGGTACGTGTCTTCGTACTGCGGTACACCCTGGGGCAGCGAATGCAGGAGCTGGTGGTGCGGTGTCGTAAGCGCGTTCACGCCATTGGCTCCATTGGGCCCACCAATGCTGCTTCGCTGCGGTGTCCCTTGATCTTCCAGAAAATAGTACCCTATGTTCAGAAGCAGGGACTTCTGTCGTTTGTGTGAATACCTGTTAGACATGATCTCATTAACAAAAAAAAAAAAAAGATAAATCGGGGGAGATTGTGACTATAATTATTATTTTTTTTTGGTTGTTTGGCTTTTTGGAGAGCCTAACGTTTGATCTGGTTGGTATCTGTGATGATCCGAGGGTGGACTCGCTTGTAATGTGGTTGGACTATTCGGATGAGTGTACGGACTCGGAGGACCGCGTGCTGTTATACTATTTGGCGTGTTTTGTTGATGTCCAAGCTGGAGCCTTTTCTCTTAAAACCCCCGTCTAAAAAAAATAGGAAGCTTAATGTCGCAGTTGGGATGTCTCTTCTCTTCACCAGGCACAGGCAATAAAGGGGCCAGGGGTTAAAGACAAAGCTTGTGGGATGTCGCTTAGCAACGGCCGTTAAAGGAGTCACACGTTAAAAAGGGTGCAACTGGTTGCGAGGAGAAAGGGGTTATCGGTGGATAGATTTGTAGATTTTCAAGATCACCCGAAACCCGGTTATTCTTAAAGCGTGCTCTGCTTTTCTAGTTTTTCTAGGTTTTCTAGTTTCTCTAGTTTCTCTAGTTTCTCTATAGTTTCTCAAGCTATCTGTTAGCTTTCTCTTCTCTGGCTCTATTTTAGCTCTATAGCTAATTATTCGCTTCTTTATGGCGTCTCTAGCTTCTCTATAGCTTCTCTAGCTTCACGTGTGCTATAGCTTTGTCTGGCAACTCTCTAACTCTATGAGCACCAATAATTGTCTGCAATTCTGTCTCAACTGACCTTGTTAGCTCGACTTACGAATATTACTTTTTTTTAATACAACCCTCTAGTATTATATAAAATGTTTACGTTTCTAATTGTGCTTTTATTTCTGCGTTTTGTATTTTTGTTTTCCTGTTTTCTGTTTTCTTTTTTATATATATGTGTTTTTTTTTTTTTGTCTATTTATATGCCCCAAAGAAACCCGTCTGTGTACTCGAATAGAATCTCTGCTTCTTCGTTGCTCTCGTCAATTTGCATTTCAATTACGTTTGACGATTCGGCATTTTTATGTATCGTTCCAAATCGGGAAGAAAAGAAAATCAACCTTGTCGCGGGCTTGGATGCATTCCATACAACAATAGTGATCCACGAATAGTGGACGGCATACAACCTCGTTACAACTTACTTGTGATGAACGCTTTCCTTATTTTCTTCGTGGACCTCTTACGTTTTTTAGGGTTATTTTATTCCTATTAGTAGCCTTGGGCGTGCCCTGGACGTCGACTCATCCGTGTCTGCCTAATGGCTCATATCTCCAAAAGTTCTCAATCTGCTTGTAATTCACTCTTGCTTTACTTACCCTCAAATCTAATGGAAACTTATGAATCATCTTGCATTCCATCTGCTCTGGAACTGCCTGTTCATATCTCTCTCTAACCAATCTATCCATCTTCTGCTCTCAAACATACACAAACTCGTTGGATCACGCCAAAAGCAGATCACCTTCTGCATACTGCAGAAACAATCAATAACAGCTTCTGTTTGTGTCAATAGTCGTTTCAATGTCTGCGTACACGAGCGTTTTCCATCGTGTCTCTTTTCTCGTTGGTGCTGCTTCCTGTCATTGACATTTTTCTTACTCTGCCGGTCGCAGTTTTGTTTTCCTCTACCTGTTTGCATTTTGTCTTGCTTCCTTTTTGTTTTTCTGTGTCTGTCCACTTTCAATCATAACCCATACCACCCCATCATTAGGCCTACTCCATGCCTTCTCCTTCGTCCCTTCCGTAACATACTCATGATCGTATCCTTATGGGTGCAAAATTGTATACATATAAAAAAAAATAAAAGCAAAATGCATCCATAATTGACTACATCCACTTTGTTTTCTCTCTTTCCTTGACTCTTGTCGTATTATTTTTTTCAATTACAAATATTTTGATGGGTGCAAAACTTCTGCCAAAAAAAAAAAAGCAAAAAAAAGTATGTGTGTGTGTGTGTGTGTGTGTGTGTGTTTTACATATTAGTATTTCTCTTTAAGTTTAAGGGCTGTGTCAAAGTTTTTCATTCACACCGTTCATTTAATCGGGCTTTTAGACTTGGGTTAAGGTTTGGAAATTCACGTGGTTTGTTTATATAACAGCCATTTGAAGTATTTGTGACCCCAAAAATGGGTTTAGAGTGTACAGATTACATTAATAGATGAATTAGACTAGACGAGAGAACATACACGATTACGCAGGTTGATGGATTCCAGACTTCAAAACTTACCTCTTAAATACTCAATTCTACTATTATAGACACTATAGCCTCCTTCTGAAAGGGATAATTCTAACCACTCGTGTCTTACACTGAAAATGACAATTCTACACACACTCTGGAACAAGACATTTCTCTTTCTCTCGCGGATTGACAATTTCATCCAATGGACAATCCCAATTCCTCGGTCCACAGTTTTCTCGTACTTTGTATTCCATCTCGAAATCTTGTCCTTTAGACAATCCTCTTAATATATAGTCTGTGCTAAAACAATAAAACACTCTTCTCATAATCACCTGATGCCTTGTCCTTATTAGATTGATTTATCCTAAGTTCTGAGAAACGGTACATATAAAACCTTATCGTTAGCTCAATCTTCCGTCGTATTCCTTTTTTTCCTTTCTCAACAGAACCGTATCCATCTGCAAAGAACCTTCCACTATGCCTCTTTCAACTCTCATTTTTTGTCTGCTTCGGTCTTTATGCGTCCCCAGTTATAGTCTAATTGACACCTCCCAGGGCTAGCAACTATAGGGGAAAATATTTTTGCCAACTTTCGAGGCGCTTACCTGCACGGAAGTCTACATTACCTTATTCTTCCTTAATAAGATACTTTAATTATGTGCCTAGTAATTTCACCTTGACGAACTCTCATCCTTTTAAATCAACGCTATAATCACGCCAACTCTGAAAGTCAAAAACTCAAAACTCAAAATCCAAAAAGATCCATAATCCGTGTCGCTTTGCCTTTAGGCTATTGGCGCCAGTCAGCAGATCAGGTTGTTCGAAATTCAGCTGGCTCTTATTCCGTGATTCTTTATGCATAGCCGGTCATTGTCTCATGCTCGATTCCTATCATCCAGATGGGCTCCTGCTTCTTTAAAATAATTAACAAAGGTTTCTTTCGATCACATGCAATCGACAACACGAGGTACAGATTCCCTGCATTTACATACCATGCCTCTTAGAAAAGCTTGCCTAAATATTTCCTATAATCCTTATCCCCCTCCCATGCATCCAAAGAGGTAATATAATAATAATGTAGGGTCCTTGGTATATTGTATTATCCAAACCCTGAAATCGTTCGCCCGGGTTTAAACAACCGAGAGATATTTGATATTCTGCTTAATATTAGTTATTTCCCTGATAAACTTTCTTAGTTTGTTATTAATTATTCTATTAATTATGCAACTTTTTGTTAACCATTCAAATTTTCTATTAACTATTCTATAGTTAATACCTCCCAATTACTGTTCAGTATCAAGATCTAAGTTTCGTTTATCTTTCGTGTATCACCGAATACTCCCAAAGGAGCCGTTACAAATAAGGCCAAGTTTGACTTATATTGGAGTCGGCTATTACATTTTATATCTATCATGCCATGCATGGTGAATAGTTTTTCAATGCTATTTTTGCAAACTATTGGCACCAAATATCCAAAATTAAGTGCATGTCAAACAATTAGAAAGCTTGTCATAAATAATCGTTTTGAAATTAATTAGTGAAGAATCTCCTGAGCACAATGTGATGTATGCTTGACAGGACTGTTTTTTATTTTTTTTGTCAACTAATCGTTATACACTAACATCCAATTTGCGTTCATATATGTTTAATTATTTTAAGAACTATATTACCCTTTTATCAGGGATATTCCGTGATAGTTTAGTGGCTAGAATCTCCGCTTGTCGCGCGGAGGACCGGGGTTCAATTCCCCGTCGCGGAGCTCTTTTTTTACATACAGCAGACCATGCCCGTTATGGTATTTTTGAAGGTTTTTGATTAGTACAATTGTTGGTGGGTTTTTATACCCTAAGCACTTAAATGAATTATTGGTTTTTGTAAGCTTTCTTATCTATAGGCAGACTTTAGTATTAGATCATGTTTCGATAAACTATAACTTTGGTTTTGGTTTGAGTCTATTTAATATATATTTTGCTTCTCTTTCTGCGGAGAACCATGCACCATGAGCACAACCATTGGAGCCGTCATCGATAGTTTCCGCACCGGCAAATTTGATCCTTCCTTCTATACCTTCAACGAAAGCATCTACAATTTTCAGTGGATTGATTGTTCCATGTAGGACTGACGAGTATGTACCTTGAGTCAATGGGTCTTTGTTCCAAGGGGTATGCTCAATGGCAAGAGGCTTTCTAACTGGACCCACGCTAATCTGTTCAATCACCGGCTTGAATAGCTTCCAAATTTCCTCATCTTTGGTAGCTGGGTCTAGTTCCTCTATATAGGTTGACAATGGGTTCTGAGTCAAGAACACCAAGGAAGGGATGTTACGAGCCTTTTGATAATTAAGAACGATGGTTGGGTAGTTCCAAGGTGCGGCATTTGATTTTTTGGACGAATCACCCGAGAAAGTGGACATCCCATAGAATCTGTCTACATCCTGTTTCCAAAAACACGAGTCAAACTCCATAAACACCTTCCCCAACGAACCAAAGTGGACTTCCGGGAGAATAGACAGAATATGAGTGGGTAACAGCGGGGTCCAGTTCAAGTACGCTGGATGCGACTTGTCGGTCTCCTTCAAACAAGTTTGTGGTATTGTTACTAAAAGGTAATCACAAGTGTATTTTCCGCCGGTCTGTGTGGTGAGTGCTATTATATCCTTACTGGAGTAGTCTATATCCACCACCTTTGTGTTGAGTTTGATGTTTGAATCTCTGTAAGATTTGGGGAGTTCTTCTAATTCATTATTGTACACGTTAATGAATCCGCTTGTAACCAAGACATTACGGCCAAGGTGTTCGCCATCAAACACGTATTTGGAAGATAGATTATCCCAAGCCTCCCCGTGCCATAATTCTGCTTGAGCTCTCACTGCATGCACAGCGTACTTGATTTGATCTGATGTAAGCAAACTGCGGTACTTTTCAATGTACAAGTGGCAGAGAGCCTTCAAGGACAAGTCCTTGGCGCCTGGGTTTGCGTTGTAGTAGTGCGAGCAAAAGGTTGTGATTTCATCATACACCTGGTTGAACTTGTAGTGATCAATCACAGTATCATCTTTGGAGAAGTGGACAGTTTTACCGTCATCAAAGTAGTAGTCTATGTTTCCCTTCGCCTTTGCCTTTTCGAAGAGTGGGTTGTTCAAGGCATCGTGGAACCACAGAGCACCCATATCGTACAAAACACCCTTGTGGACTTTGGACTCAACAGACCGGAGTCTTCCGCCCAAGCGGTCTCTGGTTTCCAATATAAGGGTATCAGTAATACCGCCATGGTAGAGGTCTACAGCAGCTTTAACTCCCGATATACCTGCACCGATTATGATAACTTGCTTGTGGGTCATTCTGTGCTGAGTATGTGAGCAGCCTATTGCGTATTTATGGGGAAGGTTTGATGTTCCGCCATCATTTCCTCTTTTGGACGGATTGCGCATTTCCTCCCGCAAGTAGACGTCATTGGAAATCGCTAAGGACTAAATTCAGATAAGCTTCTGATGTGTTTCCAATTTGGTAGCGGGAATCTGCAATATCCCGCGGCACTATGGGCTCATAAGGGAGCTATTTTTTGACATGATAAAATCTCAAAAGAACTTGAAAAGGACATCAAAAGAAGGCCAAATTGACAAATGAAGAGTAAATAAAGAATTAGGAAAGGATTAATTATGGACAACTGAAAGATAAATTGAAGAAGAAGCAATAATTAACGATGAAAGATGAATTAACATAGAATTGAAAAATAGAGAAGATACAGAAAAAGTAGGGACAAAACTACAGACATTCGAGAACAAAGACAACATTGAAAGCTAAAAGACCAAGCACTGGTTGTCACTAAAAGGCTAGTTCTAGTGCGAAATATCACATTGATCTACTGATTAAGTATTCAAAAAATCCTTTCTGAGGTCAAAAGATATAAAGTCTAAAGGTATAAAGTCTCTAAAGGCTAAAGGCTAAAGGTATAAAGGTATGAAGATATAAATTCTATTTTAATAGGTATAAAGGTCTGCTGGAGTCTTATATAACCTTATAGGAGGTCATGAAAGACTTACGCGATACGTTACGTTCACACCCATCAAGTATCGCACGTTTGTTAAATCTGAAAACGAGTGAAAAAAACTCTTCTCAAGTAATGACTCCCAAGACACCCAATTCGATCAAGTTGATCACTGGAAACTCACACCCCGAGTTGACGAAGCTCGTTGCTGCGAAGCTCGGGATAGGTTTAGCTCGTGTGAACGCTTTCCAGTATACAAACAAGGAGACTGCTGTTGCTGTTGGGGAGTCCGTGAGAGATGAGGATGTGTATATCCTCCAGACTGGGTGTGGTGAGCAGCACATTAATGATTTCTTGATGGAGTTGATGTTCATTATCAATGCATGTAAGATAGCCAGTGCCCGTCGGATCACTGCAGTGATCCCCAACTTCCCATATGCCAGGCAAGACAAGAAGGACAAGCTGAGAGCACCCATCACTGCCAAGTTGATAGCCAACATGATTCAGACTGCTGGGTGCAACCATATTATCACGATGGACCTCCATGCATCACAGATCCAGGGATTCTTCCGTGCCCCTGTGGACAACTTGTATGCAGAGCCATCTGTCTTAAGATGGATCAGAGAGAACACTGCCATTGAAAACGCAATCATCGTTTCCCCAGACGCTGGTGGGGCCAAAAGAGTCGCTCTGATAGCAGACAAGTTGGACGTCAACTTCGCCTTGATCCACAAAGAAAGACAAAAGGCTAACGAAGTGTCGAGAATGGTGCTTGTCGGTGACGTCTCCAACAAGGTTTGTATCTTGATTGATGATATGGCAGACACCTGCGGTACCTTGTGCAAGGCAGCAGACATCTTGCTTGAAAACGGAGCCCAGAAGGTCATCGCCATGGTCACCCATGGTATCTTCTCCCTGAACGCTATAGAAAAGTTAAACAACTCAAACTTGGACAAGATTGTCTGCACAAATTCCATGCCTTTGGAGGAGAAACTCGCACAATGTCCTCGTATGGAGATCATCGATATCAGTCCTACATTGGCTGAGGCCGTTAGAAGATTACACAACGGTGAAAGTGTGAGCTACTTGTTCACTAATGTACCATAGAGGGTTCTGCGAACCAATACATTGAATATTTAAGATCTGTAAACTTCTCTATTAAAAAGCTGAGCGCTGCGAAGCCATAACTGTTCATATTTTCATGTTTATCCTAGAACGAAAGCCCGGCTAATCTCATTAGTTTCATTTTTCCTTAGATTTGAAATCTTGATTCTTTGTTTGTCTTATTTTCCTCGAATTCTACGACATACTCCTCGAGAGCCCAACGAAATGCTCATTTTTATGGAAACAATTAAAATGCCATTGCAACCATTTTTTTCTTATGCATTATTTCATCGACATCTGATTGCATTAGGCCATTATCATATTGCATCTCATTGAATTATCTCAGTCACTAGTACTCCTCCTTGGAATCCACAAGGAACCATACCACACCAACACTCAATTGGAATGGGTTCTGCTTCTTATCGGAGTAGTTCTCCTCTGTGACGACAAACTCGGTAATTTTCAGGACTCTACCCACCATCCACGCTTTATCCACAAACTTATCATGGCCATCACCCTTCATGTTGAGAAAATAGTGTGGAGCACCAATGTTGAAAGCAGCCCACGGCTGTGTGCCATCTTCAGGCACAACTTCCTTGTCCAGGTCTCTATCAATTCTGGTAGGCAAAAACAACACCAAGTCACCCTCGTGGAACCCATTCATAGTAATTTTTGTATTCAAACGACTCATCAACTTCAGAATCTCCTGCTGGCTAACCTTGTTTTCTTTGGTTTGTCTTTTGGCAAAGCCCTCCACATCACGAAATCTCTTTGAAATGGCATTCAAAAAGAATCTTGTGGAGGTGGCATGTTCGTCATACTGTAATTGGACATTGTCTTTAAAAGCGATCAAGTCAAGGAACTGGTCCAAATCACCATCTGCCCGCAAATGAGCATTAAACACGGAAATCAACTTGTTTGTTTCTTCCTTAAGGGTATCTTCGTCTATTGTAGTGGAATCAACACCGACTGATGGCTCGAGCTCAAGACTCTCAACCCAACTCTTGGACTTTTCAACTTCTCGAATCACCGTGGAAGTGGGTGCCTTCACGATAACACTATCGTTCGCGTCGTTCAGTTTCTTGTTTCGCAATCCCTTCACACGCGAAATCTTGAATCCGTTGGTGTCGCTCACCAACAATAACCCCATCGACTCCAACACAAAGCAAAACTCTAAAAAGAAATCATAGTTGTTGTCAACCAATTGGTGCACCCGCTGCATCAACAGCGCCACAATCTGATTCAATTCAGCAACAACATCATCGTTCTTTTTACTCTTCTCCGTAAGCTCCATCAAATGTTCATAGTCCTCAGTTTTCTCATCAAACGAGGCCTGAAGGTTTCGAATCTCAGCCTCCAACTGCTTGCGCTCACTTTGGAATTCCAACTCCTTCAGCGACATGTTGGAAAGCAAATCAGCCTTCATTACACTCGCATCCTTCAACTCAGAAGCCATCGCACGCGTGCGTTCTTCAAGCAAAGCGATTTGTGCAGACAAGGCAGCTTCAACCTCACGGAGCTTTGAAACCTCACCCTTGTGTTCTTGGAGATCTTCTGTCATTCTATTGACTGTGTCCTCAAGCTTATCAAGCTCTGCCTTGTTGTCTTCATGTTGCTTGCTTGATGTGCTCTTAAGACTCGCAATCTCTTGTTCATATTGTCTTTTCTTCTGGGCAAAACCAACCTCGTTTCTCTCAAGTTCTACTTGGAGGTTTGCGTGTTGTGTGGATATACTCTCAAGTCTCATAATTTCCGATTGAAGCTCCTCAACCTTTGTCTTGAATTCCTTGTCTTTATCGCAATCCACAATGGTCTTTGTTTCTGTGGATTCCAACTGTGTACGTATGTCTTTTAACTCTTGTTCTGTTGATTTCAACTGAGCACGGAGACTGTCTGTTTCTGTCTTGGACGACTCCAAAGTGATCTTTACGAGTGCCATCTCTTCTTCTGTGGATTTTAACTGGGTACGGAGCAATGCAGAGACCTTCTCCGATGCATCCAATTCACTCCTAGATGTTTTTAATTCATGGATATCTGAATCAGCACTTTGATTGGTTGGATTTCCCACGGTTGTGTTTACTCTGCTTGCTTTGACTAAAGATTTTGTGGAAACTAGTTGTGCTTTTGTCTTTTCCAATTCCGCTGTAACGAAAATAAGATGTGCTTTGATTGTTTCTAATTCTAAGTTAGATCTCTCATCTTCTGAAGAAGGTTGTTTGGACTCTACTGTGAAAAGCGCAGACTTGGTTTTTTCCGTTTCCGTAATAATCTTCTCGAGTGCAGATTTTGTAGATTCCAAGTCGTTTAACGTGGAAGCAAGTTCTGCTCTTGTCGATTCAAGTTCGTTACATTTTAACTGAATCTTTTCTTTTGTAATATCCAATTCGGTAGACGCAGACAGAAGCTTGACATTAGTGGTATTCAATTCATCTAATGTGGAAACAAGCTTTTCCTTTGTTACTTCTAACTCATTTGACGTTGAGTCAAGTTTTTCATTGGTGGTGGTCAACTCATTTGATGTTGAGTAAAGTTTTTCTTTTGTTGTTTCTAACTCATTTGAGGAAGAGTGAAGCTTTTCATTCGTGGTGTTCAACTCACCTCTGGTAGTACTCAACTCATATTCAGTGGAATTCAACTCTTCAGAAATAAAACCAAGCTTATCCTTTGTTGTGTTCAATTCTGTCAAAACATCGTTAAGCTGTTTTCTGGTCGATTTCAAATCACTTGAATTGGAAACAATTTCAGATCTTGCAGATTCCAAATCTGTTTCTGCAGAGCGCATATCACTTTTAACAGATTCCAACTGTGTTTTGGTCTCTTCAAAGTCCTTACTGACCAGTTCAAAGCTCTCAGTCATTGTTTTCAATTCGCTCCGCAAAGTATGTAACTCATTGGTGGAGTTGTCTAGTTGATCTTTAGCAACAAGCAACTCCCTTGATATGTTTTCAGACTCTGATTTCGTGATATTAAGGTCTGCTTTCACGGCACCCAACTCTTCTGCCAACCGTTCGATTTCATTATTTTTGTTGCTTTCTAAACGGACAATTTCTTCTTTTAACAACGCATTTTGGACCTGAAGTTCCTGAAGTTCGGCCCGGGTTCTGTGTGCGTATTCCTCTGTACTTCTGTGTCCATCTTCTAACTCTTCATTTCTGGCCTCGAGAAAGGTGTTTCTCTTCACAAAGGCTGCATTTTCGGCAGTCAAGTCTGTATTTTCTCTTCTCAACCGAATGTTGTCCAAGTGCTTATCGATGACACTTGAATCCAAGATTTGTGATTCTCCGGTACTCAGTGGTTTCCGCAGCAAAAGGTGTTTGGGGTTCACACCCAACTTCTTTTGAACTGACACAGGTGAAGCACCCGGGGTCAGTGGCTGTGGGGACAGAACTGTCAGCGTGTGTAGTTGAGGAGATAGTTTCTTCAGCGGATTCATAATCATGCTCATACCACCTTCGTTCAGACTATTGACCACCACAGGCCATGAAGATAAATTTTTGAATTGCTGTTGGTGGAGGAGGTTCTCCAACACCTTGATACGCAGACGCAAGCCTTTGATCACGTTAAGCTCATTGTCAGCTCTGGCATCGCTGTCGTCGTCAAGCACTACAATCTTCAGTTCGGAAAGAGGCAGGATAGCTGTGTAGGAGCCCAATGAGTTAATCAACTCAGTCACCTTTTTGAGGTTGTTTGTGCACTTGATGAGGTCCTGGAACGTTTTGTTGAGGAGTTTGGCGTGTTTCTGATTAATGTGAGTTTCCACTAGCGAAAGATACTTTGTGATATCTTCACGGAGTACTTTTAGGTGGGTTAAGTCTTGGAAAACGTCAGTATTGACTCCACTAAGCGTAACCTCCACGTTAGGCAACGATATGACTAGTTTGGTGTCACTTCCCAGCGACAGTTTAGACAGTTTGGACAGTTTGGAAAGTTTATCGATCAGCTTATAATCAAGCATGGAAAGAGACTTTCCTAGTTTGAGGAGCCATATTTTTCTAAACTTGCGTTCTGACTCTACGATGCTAGTGAGCTGATCGGAAACATGGGTAATGATGCCGTTGGAGAAGTAGTCTGCCCATTCTACCTCACGCCTTTTTTCGATAAGGAGGAACCCAAAGAGAAGCGGGAGGTCGATGGTAAGCGAGAGGTAATCTTCATGTTTCTTTATTGCAGATATAACCTGAAAAGAAACGTTATTCCCTCCGTCGTCTTTTGATTGAGGGTCGCGAAGTGTTAGTCTCTTCAACTCGGCACCCAACTCGACACACTTTAATTGTAAGGATGCCACCATTGAGAACACCAGCACCAGTTCACGTACCAACAAGGTCTTGAAGTTGCGAAGGTCGTTGAGGTAGTTTGATAGTTGACGCGCCAAAGCATAAACTTCATTCTGGGTTGTTTGGGTGGCTGGGAGGGCCTCTAATTCGCGGAGCCACGAGTTTGAAGCACGCAGTTTCAAGCTTGCGATGGACTGGTTGCGTAGGTTTTCAATGGCAGCGTCGATGTCGGCTTTGCTTTCACCTAACGTAGCCAATTCCGCAGCCATCGAGTTGAATTTGTCCGCCACCAAAGGCAAGTTTTCGGCCACATAACGAGCAGCAGTTTCCAATTTCGAACGAGAAAGCAACAGCACTAGGGGAAGACTGATTGTACCGATAGTCACCGGAGGCATGGAGGCCAAAGTGGCGAGGTGGGAGGACCAAGTGGCGTGTAGTGTCTTGATGCTCATGAGTTTAACTTGACTGTAGTAGTTTTCGAACGGTTTCTCTGTGTCATTGATGAAGTTTGAGCAGAATAGGAAAACTAGATTCAAAGCCTTGAAGATGGTGTTGATCTCCCTAGCGGTTTGCTTCGCTAGGGTTTCTGTTGTTGAGGCGTTGGTACGGACGGTGGCGCTCCATTCGGCAACGGGTTTTGCTGGTGGAGATATGCGTGGGAGGTCCATAGAACCCACCTTGGGGATGTGGTCTTTCAGAAAGTGACGTTTATCGTACACATAGAGCTCGTCAAGCTCATTCACCATCGCAAAGTTAAGCCTGATCCCGAAACTCGTGAGGATGAACACCGCTGCGGTGTCTGGAATGACAAAAGAGTCTGCTACATGGGCCTTGAGGTCCTGGAGACGGTGGAATCGCACTGGTTTCACTAGCCTGAGCGCTTTGCCTGTGTGTGCGTTATAAATTGTAAGGGACATCCTATCTTAGTCTGGGAAATGCACTTGCGGTACTGTAGAATGCACGGTTGTACAGTTGTAAGATGCCTTGTGATGGTCTGCTTTAAGGATACTTGTACTAGTTGTTGTTCCGGTAGTTTTAGCAATGGTGTTTTAGCAATGACTTTTGGTTGCCAACAGTTGTGGAGTGTGGTTTGCCTTCAGGAAAAATGAGCAATCCATGTAGGAAGAAAAGGCGATATTAGATAAACATTAGATAAACATATGATCACTAGAGTAAACATTAGAGTAGGTGTTAGCGAGAGTATATAATAAGTTACAAGGTGTATAGATGATGGTTGAGAAGATTGTATAGAAGATAGTTGATTGTGTATAGAGTGCCTGGTGAGATCATTTTCTTTGGGTGCAAGAAAGAACGGACAAGAAACCGATGATAGCGATGATAGTGACGGGTGCCCAGAATATCAAGAAGAATAGCGAGAACAGCGAGAACACCAACTAAAAATAGCGAGAACACCAAACAAAAATAGCGGTACAGCGAGAATTACAAACCAAAATAGCGAGATCAAATTGAAAATAAGCAGAACAAGAATAGCGAGAAAAACAAAAAAAAAAAAACAAGATGCTAGACACGAATTCATTGGAGGTTATCACGAGGTTCAAACAGGCGTTGATGACCCAGGAAAGTCCCACATGTGGGACGCGGGAGGAGGTTGTGCGTCCAAACCGCGGGTACAAGCTCCAAATGCCATCTTCGTCTCTTGACTCACTCCACACCAAGGTTGTGGAGTACAACGGGACCAACTACTTGGTGCTCAGCAACGATAGTATCGAGCGAGAGAACGAGCGGAACAAGCGCAAGTGGCGGGAGACTTTTGGTGAGGAAGATGACGAAGAAGTTGAAGAGGACAGCGATGATAGTGAGTGGGAGGAGGACAGCGATGAGAGCGATAGCGAGCACCCATTCAAGAAAATCAAGCTTGCAGATGTTCTTGCACCTTTAAACCACCCACTGGAGATTGTATCGCATCCGGCAGTACTGAAAACGTTCAAACTGCAAATCTTCTACAAGTTGGGAAACGACCTCATCGAGCTTATCAAGGTGGAGCAGGATAATCTCAACTGGTTGACCAAGCTCCTCCAGGTATTGAACAGCGAAGACTGGTTCTACTTGTTAGAGGAAAACCTCGGGTTGGAGTCGTATGACCATGGCTTGGACGAGGAACGCAAGGAACGTGAACGACACCTCCGCAGGGACTCGCTGCCTGACGATGTGGATCCTTTCTTTGCTCTCCCGGAAACTCTCAAAAAATACGAAAGCTACCACCTTCAGTTCGATTCCGACGACGAAATGACAAACTTGAAAGATGATCTCATAAATTACCTCCAGGTGAGTATCCAGAGACAGCACGAATATATTAAAAACTTGACGAATATCAGAAATGGTATAGTGCGTGCTGATAGATTGCGCAGAGACTTGTACAAGTGGGGGAAGGAAATTCACGATAAAAAGAGTAATTAGGGTTCTTTGATTTATTCTTGATAATCTTGTATATTCATGAAAATCTCGATTTTCATGATGTTCTTGATTTTTGATGTTCTTATGATTTGATAATGTCAATCTTGCTCTGTCCATCACTTTGTCATTCGATTCGATATCTGTACACTACGCCATATATGTATTTATAATCCTTCCAATATACGTGCCAGTCACATGTAACATATTTATTAATACCAAAGACGAACATCCCTAGACACTAAACATCACTTGATGAATATCACCAAAATAACCAAAGACCCAAGAACAAGCCCATGGCTGACCAGTAATCGGCGTACCTGCAACCGAACCCTCTTGTCTTCAATATAGACAATCCCCCGGGGACCTTCCGTGTGCCCCAAAAACCCCATGATTGGGTCCACCCTTGTGAGCCCAGTGATACTGTAGATGAGTGCTGTCGCAACACCCACATGCACCCTTTTGAATACTAGATACAATATGCAAAGTAGGCCAGCGAGTAAACGCATCATATATGTGTGCGAAGCGTTCCGGTTAGTGTACCTTTGGAATCCGTTCCAATGCCGCTCCTCAATGCATTCCAAAACGTGCCCACGAATAACACTGATAATTTCAGGATCAAAACGCCCAATCTGAAGCCCCATTAAGTACTCGTTGACGTGCATCATGATCTCCATATCGAGCCTCTCTTCTTCGGTAAACCATTGGAGATTGGCACCTGACTGTTCGAGGTCTTGTATGGTTACTCGCTCAAGTGGTGGGGAGCCTTTAAGGAGCTTCTCTAGTGTTAATGCACTTATTTTCCGTATCTGTGGCTGTTTTTGAAACAGTTCCACATGATAATCTCCGTGTAAAGTCATTTCCTTTTCCTTGTTCGGAATCACTACCTGGTTTTGTAAAGGTTCCAGAACAACCTTCCCCTGCATGATTCGGTTCACTTTTGCTGGGTCTTCTTCGTCCAATGAATTACTGGAGAGAATCCACTGTAGTAGTGCATTTTCCTCTCCCTCGTACGCTTCAATCTGTTCACGGAGCCCACGTACATATCTTTTGTATAGCTCGGTGAGCGCCCCAAGTTCATACCACAAACCCATCAAAGTATGATTGCCCTCCTGCCTCTTCACATATGCTGTAAATGTGTACAAGTCGTTGGGCACGCTTCCTCCGCCTTCCATAACCTCGGCTAGCATGTGAAACCTAACAGACCGTTTCCCAGTGCCAACATTCATTGGATATTTGTGGAGATCTACGGTCACGTGCTAAGTCTCATCACGATGTTACTGCGTACCTATAAGAAATCTACATAGTAACTCTAGTAAAGGGATTCCATTAATCAGTTCCAGGTTCGATCGATTATCTGATTACGATGATAGACTCCCAGTCAATAATAACAACTAGACCATCAATTGACAATAATCCACAATTACCAATAGGATACTTTGTCAATCCCAATTCAATTGCAATGATATAAACTACAACGTATTATCCATTATTATTTCGGCCATTACCCATTAATATACAACTATTCGTCCTCGTCAAACTTAGGAGCCAAGTAGAATCTCAAATAACCACCCACATCCAACTTGTATTCGAACAACGCCGGCGTCTTATCAGCCAATTTGATTGTGATGACCAGTGACAAAGAGGTGGCCTTGATGATATCGTTCAAGTATTTTAAGCCAAAGGTCAAATCCACTGGGTTTTCCAATGTGACGTTGACGCTTTCGGAAGGCTTGTCCATGTCTGTGTAAGGCTTTAAGACGATGGAACCGGCACCGCTCTCACCTTCGGAAGCGAACTTGACAGAGTCCTTTGTGACAATAATGTTAAGAGACTCACTCATCGTCTTCAAGTCTCTAACAATCTTGGCAAACTCCAGCAGCGGCATAGTTATGACACTCTCGTAGTCCATGTCGTCAATCTTCAAGAACTCGGAATCAATGTTCATCAACTTGAGAGAGTATTCACTCACACGCTCCTTCTTCTTGTCCTCAAAAATGGTCATCACACTGTCTGGTGAATCTTCAGCCAACAATGTGAGGTAGTCCTCGTTGTTACCACACTTGATGATCTTGGAAAAAGACTCCAAGTCAATTCCCAATGTCACGTCTCTGTCACATCTGTACTCGCTGAAGGCAGATTGTCCAACAAGAAGGGATACGAGAAGAACACGCGAATCATCAACAGCTTGCACTGTGATACCGTGCTCGGTACAGTTGAAGTTACACAACTTCACACAGTCCTTAATGGAGTCAACAATCTTCTTCAAAAGAGTGGATTCGTCAAATTTACCTTCAATCATAACTTGGTTGATTTTTTCAAAAAAACTGCGTTGATATCGATTTATATAGTGACGCGTGGACTTTTTTTTTTGGTGCGCGCGCGCCCACGACGCGGTATGAAAAATACAACGCGATAAATCGCCAGCATCTTCAGCCGTTACATAATACATTGCTGGAATGTCTAGGGGCATACGCTGTGCGTTAACACTCTTGGGCCAAGGATGCTTACATGACAGGACCACGATTTTTTTGTATGTTAACTAATGTATGTCGATTGGCCAAATCAAAGCTCTCTTCCAGTATTCGAAAGGGCATAAATGGTCCCAGTAATCGGAAAGGGCTCAAATGGTCCCAGAAACAGATTATCTGTTTGTGGAATAGCTGGATGTGCTTGAAATTCCAAACAATAACGTCTAGGCTGGTTACATGCGATGGCTGCAAATTTTTGATGTTTATAGGATCAAAAGATCAGGAGTTGTGCAAAATATACTATGGAGTCTTGTTCCTATCACCGCGTATGTTATATGATTCCATGAAGTTGTGATCTGTTAATGCTTGCTTTCCTTACTTTCGTTTGTAGTTAATCATTTGCTCTTATTTAGAGTTGACATATTCTTTTCCTTTTGCGTTGAATCTGTGTATTTAAATGCTTCTATTGAAGGTTTTATGCGAAAACTTGATTAATTTTACAGATTGTGGATTGGTTAGTGCCCGTGGTCATATAATTATAGTCTTGATTTGAGACATCTAGTTCAAATTGTATGAATATTACAGAAATTCTACTTCAGCTACTTTATTACCCTATCTGAACTAGTTAAAAATGTTTTAATATTATTTAAATTCTTCGTTAGTCCCTTTCTACTTTACGAAGAAGGGTAGATCAATCAATATAGCATATTGATTTAAACAATAGTAATACCTGGAGGAATAAATACAGAAGGAAAACATTCAATTCGATAAATGCATTGATTGTAACTGCCGTAAGTTTGGAATAGTCAATGCTAGTTAGAGATGAATCTGCTGTATACGACTCACGTGACATTGGTTGCAAATACGCAGTCAAAGTTGAGGAAGACTGCAAACTCAAGATAACAAAATAGGTTGAAGAACAGAAAAACTATGCACTCGACTCGATTATGAAGTATGGTGAATATAAAGTATGAAAACTGTAAAGTATGACGACTATAAATGATGACAACTATGAAGGAAAATAAATAAGTATATTGTGACTATTAAATGTAATCTATGTTTATTTAATATCTATGTTTAAAATGCGTAACACGACTAGCGTGAAACTTGTGTCTATGCAGTGGTCTCAAGATCATTTTGGATAGCAGGCAAGAAAGCAATTCTTGTCAGCAGCTTGTCAGAGATTGGTAAGATCAAACGGAAAGCATCATGGGTATTCAAGTAGTATCTATATAATCTTTTTGCTTTCATGAAACCCAACTTGCCGTACAAGTTTAAAGCGGCTAAGTTGATAACTTCTGTTTCTAACATCACCTCGTCGACATTGTCTGTTTCGATCATTTTATTGACGGTCAAACGGACGAGTTCCAGGGCCATGCCTTTCCCACGGAGACGGGGCTCAACCACCAACATACCGATGTATCCGCGCATGCGTACGCCGCGGTGGGGCTCCACTTTGGATATAATCACACCAACTACTGTGCTTTCCTCTTTGACCAAGTAACAGTAGTGTGGCCACGCATTCAAAAAGAACCAGTAAACGTAGATCAGGTAAGGCTCCAGAAGGTGCTTAGCAACGAGTGCCATCACCTGCTTGAGTTCATCCTCGTTCTTCTGGTCAAATGTCGTGCATGGGAGTCCTCCAACAAGCATTTTGAAGTTTTCGTTGTGTCCGCACTGGTATTATATATCTGGTCACGTGAATAAAATATACAATTACTGTTCTTTCTTTTAGCTGCTTCATTACTCAGCCATTATGTTAGTTTTATGTCAGTTTATTATGTTAGTTTTAGGCCAGCTCACTATAATATGTTGATTTTATGTAATTTGAGTGATTATGTTGGTTTTAGGCAGGTTCAGTGAGGTCAGTTTTGCCACTAATTATTGAGTAGGCCAGTGTTCTTTTCAGAGTTCAATTTAGCAATCACATGACGGATCGGGAAGAAAAAAAGGTAGTGTACCGGTCGCATGGGTGTGAGCGCTCCGGTCCAAAGGACTAGTGCCCGGCACTGACCGGATCGTCGGTCCACACACATGTATTAGAGTTTCTACGACTCATGACCCACTCAATCATGTAAACCCAACCACCTAGCACCGTCCTACAAGCACTAAAGATATAATGCCCACTTCCACCACCACATTTCACTCAGATTTCTCCACGGATGAATGTTTTCCTTCGGAGTTTTTTTTCCCCCAACAAATACGCAGGTTTACCGCAAGGAGTATAAATAACGGGGGATTCGCACTTTAATGATGAAAAAAGCCCATTAAACACACGTAATAAAGAATGTCTGCTCCAGCTGTTTTAAAGAAGTCCGGTGTCATCTACGGTGATGACGTCCGTCAATTGTTCCTTTACGCCCAGGAAAAGGGTTTCGCTATTCCAGCCATTAACGTGACATCTTCCTCTACTGTTGTTGCCGCTTTGGAAGCTGCCAGAGACAACAAGTCTCCAATCATTTTGCAAACTTCGCAAGGTGGTGCTGCTTACTTTGCCGGTAAGGGTGTTTCCAACAAGGACCAAGAAGCATCTATTGCCGGTGCCATTGCTGCTGCTCACTACATTAGAGCAATTGCTCCAGCCTACGGTGTTCCAGTTGTCTTGCACACTGACCACTGTGCAAAGAAGTTGTTGCAATGGTACGACGGTATGTTGGTTGCCGACGAAGAACACTTTGCCAAGCACGGCGAACCTTTGTTTTCCTCCCACATGTTGGACTTGTCTGAAGAAACCGACGAGGAAAACATTGAAACCTGTGTCAAGTACTTCCAAAGACAAGCCAAGATGGGCCAATTCTTGGAAATGGAAATCGGTATCACCGGTGGTGAAGAAGACGGTGTTAACAATGAACACGTCCAAAAGGAATCATTGTACACCTTGCCAGAAACCGTCTACAAGGTTCACGAAGCTTTGGCTCCAATTTCTCCAAACTTTTCTATTGCTGCTGCCTTTGGTAACGTCCACGGTGTCTATAAGCCAGGAAACGTCCAATTGAAGCCAGAAATCTTGGGTGACCACCAAAAGTATGCCGCTGAAAAGTCCGGCTCTGCCTCTGCTAAGCCTTTGTTCTTGGTGTTCCATGGTGGTTCCGGTTCCTCCCAACAAGAATTCGATACCGCTATCTCCCACGGTGTCGTCAAGGTTAACTTGGACACCGACTGTCAATACGCTTACTTGGCTGGTATCCGTGACTACATCCTCACTAAGAAGGACTACTTGTCTTCCCAAGTTGGTAACCCAGACGGTGAAGACAAACCAAACAAAAAGTACTTTGACCCAAGAGTCTGGGTCAGAGAAGGTGAAAAGACCATGTCTGCCAGAATCGCTGAAGCTTTGGACATCTTCCACACCAAGAACGTTTTGGCTTAAACCTATGAATTATGAGCTTAGCTAACGAAAATGAAAATTAAATTTGTACTCATTGTAGAATTTACACTAAACCTATGTCGGGGTACCTTTCTCCACGTTTTCAAACATCCAATCATGTGCGGTTCTTTTTGTCTGACTGAAATTTTCACCGGGATCCAACTATTAACTCAATGATAGCTTAATTCCGTGGGAATATTTATCAAACACATAACATGCGGTACTTCTGATAACATGGGAATACTTGTAATAAAATGTGATGCTTCTGATAACATGTTAGACTTTTGATAGCATGGAATAATTCGGATACGAATCATAAAACGTGCCTATGATCTCATTTAGATTTGCCCAACTCTAATTCCCGGACACTTGTTCAACCCGGGGATCAGACCTCGGGATGAAGGATCGAGGGTTCTTTTGTTTTGTGTGTTCCTCAATTGTGGAATGTAAACTGGGGTAAATTGAAATTTGCGCGTAGCTGTGGCAATGCTTCAGCAAACTAACAAGGTAGGGCCTTTTGGGATGAATGCTAGACTTGACAGTACTCAATGAGGGAAGTGTCATCTGTTCTCAAATTTCTCCAATTAAAAATGACTGGTGCTCATGTGCTTAATTAGACTCACAGAAGCGAACACCAGTGCTTCTTTCATGAAAACGTAGTAGGCAAGGATTAAACAAAATTCGGGTTTTAGGCTCTTTACTATCTTGATACCGATGTCTTGGTTAGTTGTAACTACTCTACGGTTGTTTTCATTACACTATTGAATTACGAGTATACTCGCGATCTCTAGAAATCATTTTGGTTTTAAATTGGAAGTGAGGCAAGTTTATTCAAGATGAATAGAAACTCAATAGCTTGGGATGATATTATATCTCAACCCCTACATTAACTTCTACTCCAAGCTTTCAAATTAGCAATAATATCTGTTTGGGCCGATACTTAATTGTTAGAAGTCTCTTCCTTTGGAGCCCACACTTTACAATAGCAAATAGAGAAGGAACAAAGCCGTTAGATTTTTCGTAAAGCGTTTTTTTTTTGAGAGAGAATTAATAATACTAAGTTACAAAACACTTCTACATGGCTGCGAAAAACAATAAGCCATTGCAAAAAAAACCTGATCCATCTTCGTCGTTAGCAGTTGTTAGTGGACAGAAGAATCTTCGGGTATCTGTATACTGTCATTTTACGTAGCTCTGATTATTGGGTGTTGATACATTTGTACCTAAAAAGGAAAACACCGGGAGTATTTGGCACAACACTGAAAACATCGTGGTGGACATTTGCCGGTACTTAGTATGCATGTAACCCGGTGACTGTGATTAGAATGATAGGTTTGGATCTTACTCTCCTTGTCGTTTGGAACTTTTGGTGTTCTTCGGACTCTGTTATCTGGAAAGAGACTTTCACCAGATACAAAATCTATATGGCTAACTTTTAGGGTGCCGCAAGTTTGGTGTCGTGACAAGGTCCATTTGTTGGATATTACAGCCATTGCATCTTCTGCACCAAAAGAGCCATATCCGCACACTTGGTAAGTAATAGAAGATTCTGTTACCATGCGTACCGAATTCAACTTCTTTTCAGGTTAGATACAGGTGCTATTGGTCTTTTTATCGATAAGTAAACCTAATCCGTGGCCAAGAGTGCACTAGTAAGCTTGTGTCTGATTTGTCGTGGTTGCATATCAGGAGCTCAATTTTAGGCGTGGATTTATGCGCCGGGATTAATGAGAACGGTTCTGCCCGAGACTAAACTTGGTGAAGGCTCAGTTTATACACGCCAAATGTGATTCATTTTGGTTCAGGTTTGTGTTGACTGTGATCAGTTTATCTTTGTATCTTCTGGTTTCGAACATGAGGCCAAGAGTGTTAAGCTTGATGAAGGTTAGCTTGAGTAGCGAAGATAACTAGTAGTATGTTAAGGTGATGAAGCGATAGTCACTTTTATATTATGAACGTCTTTTAATTCATTATCATAGGAGTCTTCGGTATACATTCCATTTCGTGAACATCTTTTGGTTGTTATCACTTGTATAGACCACCTAATGTCAGAGCTGTCTACGTTTAAAGTTTTATATTCATATATGACGACCATCAGAAGTCATAAGCAAACACGCATATAAACTTTCTTCCACATCAAATCCACAATAATTCATAGAATCCACCATATTCACAAGTCCATATACCAAGTAGATTCTCCCTTATAAAACTCTCCCATATAAAACTCTCCCATATAAAAATCTTCACATATAATTTTCCACAGAAATACTAAACTCCATAAAGCTATCACCCATAAACATTAGAGACAAAAGCATATAGTCAAGAAAAATCATATTGTTCGAACATAAACTGGTCAACTACATTCCCCTTATATACATTATATTAACACTTATATACACATCTCTATTCTATTCGCTCTTAATACCTGCCTGAATTCAATAACAAGGATCAAAATATATGTCCCTTTTCAAACACTGATCTTTCGCTAGGGAAGTTTAGAGTCTGGCGATGTCCATATCTCCTCATTCGTCGATTATTAGATACCATTCTTTCATCGATGATTAGATGCCATGCTCGTCGATTCTGACATCTTCTACTGATTCTTAGACATACGATCCTTGACAATCTTGTACTCCTCCATCATCAACAACGGATCGACGCGCTTATTCTGGAAACTGGTTCCAACCAACATGTTTGCCTTAACGTACTTTGTCACACACCTGTCGATACACGAAGCCTCACCCGTAGCTAAGTCGCTCTCGCCATACTCGTGATGTATACACTTTGCCGCGCACGTCAGGAGAACTTTGTTGAATGTGGCTGCTGTGGCTTGGAACTGCATGCTGGCCATTTTAACCTTCTCCTGGTCCACTTGCACGTTCGCGTACTGCGAGCTGTTCCCAATGAAGAGTGACATGGTTGATTGGTGAAAAGTTCAAAGTGAGAAAAAAAAAAGATCAAAGTGATGCACATTCTATTAACAAACGACGACGGTCCATTGGACGACAAGGTGTCTCCGTATATCAAGTACTTGGTGGATGAAATAACAGAGAATACGCTGTGGGACCTTACTATAGCTGTTCCGAGCCAGCAGCGGTCGTGGATCGGTAAAGCCCACTTTGCCGGGAAGACGTTGAGCCTGCAGTACATCTACACTCAAGTGAGTACTGGCGGTGAAGAAGCGATGGATGTGAATGCGTTCGAGGGACCATTTGATACACGCCAGGAGGAGAAGTACACAGATCATCAGGAGTGGTGTTTAATAGATAGCACACCTGCTGCGTGTGCGGATATTGGGATCCATCATTTGAACAAGCACAAGGGACCGGTTGATTTTGTATTGAGCGGACCCAACTTTGGTAAGAACTCAAGCAGCTTGTACTCGTTAACGTCCGGGACCATTGGTGCGTCGATGGAGGCTGTCACCCATGGATTCAAACTGGTGGCATTGAGTTACCTGTTTACAGATAGGGGTTGGACGCACGCCATATTGAAGGAAGCCGCACGTATTTCGGTCAAGTTGGTTGCAAAACTTTTCACACAGCTTAAAGAGTCACCTGGTATAGATTTGTATACTGTGAATATCCCGTTGGTGGCTTCTTTGCGATTGGGATCAACCAAGATAAAGTATGCCCCTGTTCTCCAGAATACCTGGGGGTCAATCTACACCCCAGGACCACTGGAAACGGGCAGACAGCTGTTTTTGTGGACCCCGGACTTTAAGCGTGTGTGGGACGACGGATTGCTTGATAAGGAATACACCGACAATAGGGTTTTGTTGGAGGAGAACATTAGTGTGACTCCGTTGCGTGCTGCTTTCTCTGTGGTGGAGCCATTATCGGGTGAAATATCTTTGGAGGAAACAGAAATCACACAGAAAACTAACGTAAGAGTAACACAAGCAGACCCACAAGAAGATATAGATGTTCGTACGAGTATTCAGCGTGAGTTAGACATTGGGAAAAACTTGACGTTTCTCATTACGATCCCTGAGTCGCAGTACATTTACAAGCCGCTCGTGGATGCGTTCGCCCGGTTAAACGTACAAACGTCAAGTGATGTAGGAATTCTTAAGAAGCTTTCACCATCAAACAAGGTGTTCCACTATGGGGAGTATGAGGATCTTGATATCGACCTTGTGTCGCTGCCAAACTACTACATCCCATCGTACATTTACCGTAAGGCGTTGATTCGTAAACACTACTTGGCAAACACTGTGCGTCACTATACGGCCAAGCACCCAGAGTCCATATTAACAACAGCAGTACCCGAATCTTACCAACTTGAAGTTGACTACGCAGAGTTTTTGGATGATGCATTGGACGAGCTGTACGAGTTGCGCGATGAGGTGGAAAATGCAAACAAAACATGGATCTTGAAACCAGGAATGAGTGACAAGGGTCAGGGCATCCGTATTTTCAGAACCATTGATCAACTCCAGGCCATATTCGACTCCTTCGAGGAGGGCGATTCCGACGACGAAGACGAACAAGAAAACGGCGTCATTGTGTCCCAGTTGCGTCACTTTGTCGTGCAGGAATACAAGGACACTCCACTCTTGTTGAAGCAGTATGGTAACAAAAAGTTCCATTTGCGTACATATGTGGTGTGCTCGGGCGACTTGAGTGTGTATGTGTACCGGAATATCTTGACTCTTTTCGCGGGATCCGCATACCACAAGCCACTGGGCGAAGATACCATCTCCATGGAGGGACACTTGACCAACACATGCTTGCAAGAGTCGGGCGACCCGCTCGTGGTGCCCTTCTGGAACTTGGAGGGATTGGACACTGAAGAAAAGAAAAAGATTTTCAAACAGGTTTGTGAGGTCACAGGGGAGATATACAAGGCTGCTGCCAGTGTCGACAAGATGAACTTCCAACCATTACCAAATGCCATTGAGATGTTTGGGGTCGACTTTTTGGTAAATGAAGACTTAAGTGTGACTTTGCTTGAGGTGAATTCGTATCCAGATTTTAAGCAGACGGGTGATGATTTGAAAGAGTTAATTTATGAGTTGTTTGAACGTGTGGTGTGTGATTTGGTTAATCCGTTAGTAACAGGGTGTAAGGTTGAGGAACAAGGGTCTTTGGTTAAGGTTTTGTAAGAACGGGGCATTATTAATAATCTTTCTGAAGAACTCTTTCTGTTCAGGTTCTGTTCAAATCCGAAGGATTCTGTCAATATTTGACGAAACTCTTGTTGAAAGCCCAACTTGCTTTATCTTTACATATAGACCTTGAAAGGAATTATTGTTTTTCTTTTAGAATATCACCCACACTAGATCTCAAGGTTATTTCATAGTATTTCCTGGAGAATCCGAGTCCTGAATTTATAGAGTTTACCTTTGAATCGTTCGTTTAGTTTGTATTTACGGCCGTATTTATTCATCAGAGTGTGAATTGTAAATTCCATCTTAAAGAAAGATCTTTGCACTTCTCGTCAAAATACATTCAACTGGTTGAATAAACAAGTGATCGATTTCCTAGCGATGCTAGTTCAATCGATTACATTTGTTCTTAATTGTCATCCTGATCGTCTCTTACTTCCTTAATTCTCTTATCTCTTCTTAATAGTTCCTAATTCCTCGAGTCTCTTCTTACTACGTTTCCAATTCCTCACCTCTATTCTTATTACGTTCCAACTTTACTGAAGTGCTTTCTATTCATACTGTTATTTTCATATCCTTCTCAATGATACTCCTAGCGTACTGATACTTTCTCAGTGGTTATCATATCACCAATAACTTATTGCAATCATATTCCTAAACCGGTGCTATTTGATACTTATTCGTCGATCTTATTTCTCAGATTTGTATCGTAATTCGTATTTGTCTTCTTATGCATAAACACCAATTGTATGCTACTTTCAATCAAACATCAAACTCGTATCTGCTTCATACAAATTTCAAACTATAGGTTATGACCAAAACTACTCACATTATTATGTGTACGTACTAACGTTACTCTTTTGCTAGTTAACTAAAACCAATTTCACCCACCGCAGTATATGTGGCTTTTACTAATACTCTCGAGCTAGTTGTGTTCTTAATAAATTATTGAATAAAATCACCCATTCTATTTTTGTAAACGCAAATCATAATTTAATTCACAATTTGTCTCACCAACACCATCCCAATCGTTTTTCTTGTCACTACGTCATGATCACTAACCAATTTCATTGCATGATATCATTTAATTCAATTTGAGAAAGACGGAACCATCATAGAAACTACAATTCATGGTATTCATCACTAAAATAAAACTCCTTACAAACTCCGTGCATATGAAATCACAATCACCAAAAACAATTTACAACAGACATTAGGTGTTGAAACCGATGCTGGCCAGATCCAATTACACTAAAACGAGTAAACCTTAAATTGAGAGCAAACATAGATCGAAAATAAGATTTGAAATTCTCGATCGACGCTACGAAAAACAAAAATTAGTGATGTCTCGGTTGCAAAATCACCAATTACAGAGGCTCTACCAGGAGAGAGGACAATTGATAAGTTCCAATTGAAGTACCATCTTAAACCTAAAAACTGGATAAAGCACATTGATGGTTTGAATTCTATAAGCACTAATCAAGTAAATTGATGAAGAAATTAGCTAAGAAATAGTGAAGCAGCTGGTGAAGTAATTAGCGAAGAAGCACTGAACAAATAGCAATGGAATGATAACAAATAGCGAAGTAACAGTAAGCAAATTAGTGGGAACGCTCACTAAAGTAGAAGCTCACTAAATTAGTGTGCTATGCACAATGGTCGTGCCTTTCTCAGAAAAAATTTCAAGTTCGACGCTGAGAAAGAATCAACAACTTTAAAAAATAAGAACATCTAATAAGCTTCTGGTTGAATTCGATACGCCTGAAGAACGAATTGTATACGATCACGCGCGTACCACTACATACACCGCATTGAACTTACGGATAGCACAGTTCTCCTATTGATATTTTGATCAGCAGAAAGAACACCCACCCGTGAGAAAACGTGTATTTACAGTTGCCACCCCGAGAGACCAGCCAGCGTATTCAAAAGGGAGGCCCATCAAACCTATAACAAAATATAAAGCATGTCTTCTACGCGAAAAAGCTTCAAGCACCTGCTGAAGAAGTTCCACAACAACTCACAGAGCTCGGCTGAGTTGGCCACCTTGACCGAAATGTTCCCTGACTGGGAGTCGGAAGAGTTACAAGGCGTGTTATCTGAGAACGGAAACAACGTGGAAACCGTCATCGACTTGATCGTCAATAACAAGGTATCCAGATGGGAAACCAGCAAAAAAGAAAAAAAGAAGAAGGAAAAGGATCAAGTGGTTCAACAGCAAATTGACGAAGTAACTAACGTGGTGACTACAAAGCCTGTAAAGAAGTTTGACAATACAAAGAAGAAGCACTCCAAGAAGGCCCCTGTTTCCTCTACCGCTGCTGCTACTGCTCATGCTGCTGCTCCAGCTGCTACTCCAGCGTCTGCCGCTGTCGCTGCTGCTGCCCCAACCACTACACAATCCGATGCCCCTCCACAGAACTCATGGGCAGCTGCATTATCTCATGACAAACCTAAGCCGAAGGCTGTAGAAAAGATTGAAGTAAAGCCTGAACCTGTTGAAGAGCCTGTGGCGGATGTTGTAGAAACAGAGCCAGAAGTGCAAGCGGAACAAGCTCAGCCAGAGGAAAAAACCACATTGAAGGAAGCTGCTGTCCCAGCGCCAACTACTGGTTCGTGGGCGTCTGCTATTACTCCTAAACCAAAGCAAAAGAAACCTGTGGAAGAAAAGGAAGAGGAGGTTGTAAAACCCGAAGTCGTTGAAGAAACCGCTCCAGAACCTGTTTTCGAGGAACCTGTTCCTGTCCAAGTTTCCGTGCCTGTTGAACCACAAGTTGTCTTACCCGCTGGATCGCAAGTCAACGCTGTTGGCGTTTCATTTGGCTCCTTGAGTTTGGGTGACGAGGAAGAAAAGGAAGATTTGAAGGAAATCCCAGTCGATGTCCAACCTCAAAGATATGGGTTGCAAGAACAAGACCAAAGATACAACCAAAACATCTACCAACAACAAACTCAACAAAATCAACAAACTCAACAAACTCAACAAACGCAACAACCAGCTGCTACCCAGCAACAGCCACAACAACCAGTCGCTGCCCAACAACCACAACAACCTACTGCTCCACAAGCCCAGCCAGAACCCACTCAAGCCCCATCTGCTCCACAAGCTCAAGCCCAAGCTCAACAACAGCAAGTGCATCAAGGTTCTGTGCAAGCACAACAATACGACTACTATGGTCAATATGCCCAACCACAATTTGCCCAACAGGCGGCACAAAGCTTGCCAGGTTCGCAATACGGTTACCCAGGTATTGACTACTCCGCTTACAACACTCAAAGCTTGGGTGGGATTTCTTCTCCAGCAGCTTCGCATGTCAACGCCTCTGCATACCAATACGGTGCCACTGGCGCCGCCACCACTGGTACTGATGCCCTGACCCAGTCGCCAATTGTTAACCCAAACACCTTGCAACAACAGCAACAAGTACCATATCCGTACCCATACTACAACATGTACTACGGAGCTCCAATGTACGGAAATGGAGCCCAAAGCAGTTTTGGACATGCTCAACAAGGTCCACAGCAAGGTCAACAACAAGGTCAACAACTGACCTCTGGTGTTTCTAGTCAACAGCAAATGAGTACCTCCTCCAACGGTTCTGGTGCTTCTCAAGCCAATGGTCAGAGCGGTCAGAGTGGATACGGATCTGCGCCTTCCCAATACTATGGTCAGAACCAGGCAAACAACAGATTCCCAACCTACTCTTATCCTCCTCAACCTTCGTTCAACCAGCAACACCCACAACTGCAACAGCTGCAACAGGGTGACGACACTAAGAACCAGGGCCAACAACAACACCAGTACCCGCAGAACACCTTTGCTCAGCCAATGATGCCTCAGTACGGTGGCTACCAACAGTACCCACAGTACGGGTACCAAGACAACCAGTACCGTGGGCCATGGTACTAGGTAACTAGGCGCTAGCAAGGCTAGTTGATGATTAGTTATGTTTATAATTGTTTTAATATATTGGATCATGTGGTTTTTGTTTTCATGCTTGCATGTACTGTAGATGACGTAAAAATTACAGAAGGGTAATGCAATAGGAACTGATTGGAACTTGAGACTAGACAATAGCAATTGAGATCCTTATAAAACATGACAAATTATTAGAACTATCAAGAGAACTATTAGAGAACTCATTGAACTAAAGGGAGTATTATGACAAGTAGAGTTTAGAGAATCAAATAGCGAGCAAAATTGAAATCAAAGAACTACAACAAGATAAAGGAATTATAACAAAAGCTACAATCGGATCCACGATCAGAAACTTGGAAATAGAGAAAAAATATTAGTGTGGTATAAATTGTAGCCCCGCTGAATAACTGAGATTTGAAATGCAAGAAGCTTATTGGTGGATCGATTGTATGGCTAGTTTAATCTACAACCAACATATATCCAGTCACATTTCCTATAAAATAGTTACTGTTGCCAACTATTGGATGTCTTTCTCTCATTATAATTGTCTGATCATCAAGTTTGTCAATCATATTAGGTTATCAATCGTTGGACAGTTATCTCTAGTGAATGCTAGAGAATCTTTTCCCGGACGCTAGATATTCATCTTTAGAAGCATCGGATATCCGTCTTTCCGATACGGTTCTGGTTATTTAAAATGTTTTGTTTTCCCTATATTAATGTCTATAATGTCATTTCAAGTTAATATCTATCATTTCTTCATAACCAAAACTCAAACTTAAGAAGCAAATGTACAAGAACATCAAAGTGCCAATCATCAGACAGAGTGATTCCTTAAATCTGCAATACTGGGGACTTCATTGTATTGAATAAACCTATGTAACTGTGTAGAAAGAAAACTAATTTGACATTACCCTGCCATTATTTTTGAGGGAAATTGGGTAACTCCAGAAATTCCTCAAGTTACTTATACTAGGTAGTTTTAAAAATTCTTCAAGTGACCAATACAAAATAGTTTTAAAAATTCTTCAAGTTAATTATACAAAATAGTTTTACAAATTCTTTGAGTTAACTTTTATTTAAGTTACCTTTACCTAGTAGTTCCAAGAAGCTTTCAGTTTAGTGATACCAGGCAGTTCCAAATAGTTTCCCGAACTCTTCTTTTATTGTGTGGCTGCAAAACACGTGACTCGCAAAAAAAACATGCACTTAGGGTATTGATTGTTGTGGGGACTTTTGATAGAGAGAAGGGCTTCTGGGGTACACGTTGTTCAGGATGAGGGAGACTCTTCTTTCGCTACATGTGTAGCAGACTCTTCTTGTACCGATAGATAAAATTGTTAATTCGTTTATGCTATGCACGTGATCACAAGCGTGATCGCATCCTTTCCAAAGGGGTAATATAGAGACCGCAAGCGTAATTTTCATCCCTAAACATCACAAACCTCACACACTACAAATACCACACTGTTTTTCCCATACAAATTGTTTTTAGTACTCATTTGTTTACACCCATAGTTAACCAAAGTAAGTATAATCACACACTAAAAACACTACCCAGTGTGCAACCACCCACACACAAAAAAAAAAAGCTCTGATTTTCGGAGGCGCCAAGCTAGGGGGTCTCTAGTCATTGTATATATACGTGTCAGGGGGTTCATTGGTGCCCACCAGCTTTCAAAAGGTGGTTTCCACGGGGCTCTTTGCTTCAACAACAACCACCTTCGAGGTTGCGAAATGTTCCCCCGAAAAAGACGCCAAACAATTTTGGCTGCCAAAAGCGTACTCAACAGCCCTAGCAACCCCCTAGAATTTCACGGTCTTGTTCGATTCACAACTCTTAACATTGGCTTTGCCCAATTGCTTTACAATCTCTGTGAAATTTTACAACTAGCGGGGGATCGCTGGGACTAGGAATTTTTGGGAGGCAGCAATTTAACGCGGCATCCCATTTCAGCAGCTATTTTTTTGTGTGTGTGTGTCCTAGCCAGGAGAAAAAAAGCCAAAAAAAAAAAAAAAAAGGTGAGAAAAAAGACCTGAGAATCGAGTACTGTGCATTTCGTTTTAAGCTCAAAAATGTATTGTCTGCAGTTTTCTTTTTCTTTTTTGGGTGACAAAAAACATCCAAGACGCAACATTGTGGTTTTCGCACTGAGGACTTTTTCTTTTGGGAGAGTTTTTTTGGCACCTCGCGTTTCTGGCCGCGCGTTGTTTACGCGTGGGAGACTAAGAGGAAAAATATAAAGGCTGGGACATCCATAGAGAAAAAATCATACTAACCAAGAAATAGAAAAAATGGCCCCAGCTGAAAAGAGAAAGACTTCCAGAAAAAAGAAGGATCCAGAAGCACCAAAGAGATCTTTGTCTGCTTACATGTTCTTTGCTAACGACAACAGAGACATTGTCCGTGCTGAACACCCAGGTATTGCCTTTGGTCAAGTTGGTAGACTTTTGGGTGAAAAGTGGAAGGCCTTGAACGCTGAAGAAAAAGTTCCTTACGAAACCAAGGCTGAAGCCGACAAGAAGAGATACGAGAAGGAAAAGGCGGAATACGCTAAGAGAAACGCTTGAGGGAGCTGTGCTCTGTTTTGTTCGGACTTGTTTTATTAGTTTTTTTATGTATTCATATTAAAATTTTGTATTTTTTAATGTGTAAGTTTGATAGTATTGTTTGTAAAATGGCTGGGGAACATAAACCTCTATCAAATTTTAGAGAAGGAATTCTTTTTTTTTTCGGTTGTTTTGTTTTGGAGGAGTTTGGAGAGGAGGGTGGGATTTACGCACTACAAAGTGTATATTTGGTCCTGGTGCTGGCTCTCCCGAAAAAGAAAATCCTCTCCGCTTCGGGCTAATCTGAAACTATTCCACAAGCCAAAAAAAGTGCATCCCGCATTCGCCTATAATATTCTTTACTATTCTTAGTATCTTGATACTCTATGATATTCTGGTAGTTCTTTGATAACAATTTTCTGAAAACAATTTTCTGATAGTTCTTTGATAACAATTCTCTATAATTTCAATATCGCTTACATGTGGAGAATGTTAATGTTTTGATACTTTTGATATTTCTTGCATAATGTTTCTCTCTTAGGCCTCAGTTCTGGCTGTTCTCTTTCATTTTTAGTTTTTGGTGTTTTTCTGCAAAATTGTTCACGAATATGACTTTTAGGCTTGTTGTAGGTTACGTGATTCTATACAGTTGGAATAACAAAAACGTTTCATATTGGTGTTTTGGTTGAATAACTAGCTGTGCCCATGGATATGTTTTGATGCCCTTAGTTACATCAGAATTTCTGGTAAATTATGCATTTTAGACTATCATATACCAATAACGTGTAACTTGGCTTTTGAAATAGGCTCATGATTTAATTGTATAGTTTAATGAGATTCTCTGGTTCTAAGTCTAACAAAGTTTATGAATAAGCTAGTCAAACATAAGATACTATCTTACATTGTTAGAAGTCTAAGATCAAGTTTGATATCAAGTAAGTTACAACTAATACGGTAGAGATGTTTAGAGGTTTCAGTTGGCGAAGAAAGTTTGGACTAATGCGAAGTAAGCTAACTATGAAGTAAGTTATGACTAATCTAAAGTAAGTTATGAAGTAAGCTATGACATAAGTATAACAGAGAAAGGTGGATCCTGCTATGCCAGTGGAAAACGCAACCCCGGTGAAAAAAGACATTAATATTGACACCCCAAGCCATGTCACTTCCTCCACCCTACTACAATGACGACCAAAAGTCTTTTGCCTATCCAACTGTGCACAAGAGATGGCCCACGATCATCACCGGTGCCATTGAGGACGTGCAAGCTGCTGTATCCGCACACCCCGAGCTTTCCCAATCAGCCTCGGCTATTGTAGGGGGACTCGAAAAGCTCTTGAGTGATTTCAAGGCCGATGTCGTTGTTCCAGCCTTCTCTTCCAGCCAAATAGCCTTGGAACCATTGTTGGAAACTTATAACAAGTCTCTTGCTGAGTTCAACACCCAGAAACCAGTCACATGGTTGACTGGACCCTGGCTCTACTTGGAGTGCTACTTGTACCAGTGGATTAACTCCTTGTTTCTCGCATCCCCTGAGTCATTCTGGCACTCCTTCGACATATTCGAGAATTTGAAGACCAAAACCTTCCTCCAGTCTGTTGGCGGTGTTGTTGAGTTGTGTAAACGTTACCAGGGATTGGAAGCGCAATTGGCCTCTGCGGACGAGGAGTCCTTACATTTGCTCTTCCGCGAATTCGCTGATATCTCCTTATGGGGTAATGCTACAGACTTGTCTCTCCTTGCTGGTAACGTCACATTGGAAGATATCAAGTCCGTCCAGGGTGCCGACGTGAGAAAGAAGAACGAAGAGTATATCCTCGTAAATGACTTGGACAAGGCTTGGGCTCATTTGTCTTCCTCCACCACAAAACGTATCGACATCGTCTTGGACAACTCAGGATTCGAGTTGTTTGCCGATTTGGCTTTCACCTTATTTGCCTTGGACTCCAAAGTGGCGTCTGCCGTTCACCTTCACTGCAAGCAGATTCCGTGGTTTGTTAGCGACACCATGCCAAAGGATTTCGATGCACTCTTGAACCAGTTGGTTGACCCTAACTTTTACTCATTGGACGATGTTGATTCAAGCGCTCTCGCAGCTTTCCAAACAAAATTGAAACTGTATGTTGCTTCCAACCAATTGGTGATTGAATCCCACCCATTCTGGACTTTGGACTACAACTTTTGGAAACTCATACAACAAAAGGACTTGTATGATACCTTGTTGAAGTCTGACTTGATCATCTTCAAAGGCGACTTGAACTATAGAAAACTCACTGGTGACTTACAATGGGACAAAACAACCCCTTTTGCCACAGCCATCCAAGACTTGGCTACCCTGAAATTGCCTATTCTCTCGTTGAGAACCTGTAAGGCTGATGTGGTTGTTGGGTTGCCTCAGGGAGTTAACGAGAAATTGATTGAGACTTACAAGCAGATGGGTAACGAAATTGGTGAGTTCTGGCTGAGTTCAGGTAAATGGGCCGTGATTTCGTTTTCTTCCGGGAATTAGCTATTATTCGAGTGAGAGTTTATTGAATTCTTTTGAGAATCTCAGGCGTTGTTCTTTGCAGAGTCGGTGTTCTTTCTAGAGTCGGTGTTGTTTGCAGAGTCGGTGTATTTAGAGACTAGATGTTCTTTGCAGTGTCGCTGTCAATTCTTCAAAATGAAGTGCTTCTTGCTCATGGAACCCCGGTGATATAGAACAATAAATAGAAGATATGTAAACATATTGGTGCATGCAGTGTAGTTTACAGTATTTTTGGATGCTTGAATTGTATAGAGTTGTTGAATCACTCATTTTACTGTGTGACTGTTCTTTCTTTGCTCTTTAGAGGGTTCTGGATTGTCATTCTGTTGGTTGTGAAGACTCTAGTTCTACTGTTGGTTGTGAAGACTCTAGTTCTACTGTTGGTTGTGAAGACTCTAGTTCTACTGTTGGTTGTGAAGACTCTAGTTCTACTGTTCTCTATAGGTGCAGAAGTAGTACCATTTGTACTGTTCTAGTTTCACCTCTGAGTTCTCTAAAGCCTCTATTCATTACATCATACAGATAATCACAATAATGTATTCCTATATATCAGCCGGCTTTCTAGCATTACACGCCACAATCTTAAACTTATCCACTGTTATCTCACTATCGATGCTATTTGAGGTTCCCTCGACCGCACTCACATCGCTCATTTTGATCACCACATCCTTTATGATAAACGTCCAGACATCATCACAGAATCTATAGGTGTTTAAGTCTCCCTTGAAGGTCAACCGCAGCTTGGCAATGTTGGAACTCAGCTTGAGGTTGTCTGAGATGATACGATCAAAGTTGTTTAAGATTCTCATTGCCAACTGCGGTTGAATCTTCTGGTCCGATATTAACATGTCTAATGCATCAGTCAAGGCCACGCCAATAGTGGATCTTCTGTAAAGCTCGTAGTAGGCTGGGGCACTCATGTTTGCTTACTAAAGTTTTTCGTTCAGATTGACTTTTTCACTAAAAACAATAATATTAGTCACGATTTAATGAGGAAGGGACGTAATGATGGAATACTTATAGATTAGTGAGAGAATCCTGATGCATTGGTGATCAGTGTGAGTAATGGGATACATGTAATGAATAATGAGTGGCCAAATAGTGAGAATGTGAAGATTTCACCGAGAATGTGAGATGAAGTGAAAAGACTAGCGAGAAGAACCTTACTGTGCTGAAATACTGAGAAATCTTAGTGTCTGAAATACTGAGAAATCTTAGTGTCTGAAATACTGCGAAATCTTACTGTGAATGATACCAACAGTGCTAACTCAAAGAAATCTCACCAAATAATTAACATACAGTGATACTCAGTTTACTAATGGCACCCAGTGCAATTTACTCAAATTCTAGTGTTCTCAGTGGTTGCTCATCTCAGTAGTTTCTAGTAATTTTCTTGAGATTTTTCAGTAATTTTCGAGTATTTTTGTAGAGATTTTAAAAGCAACTTTTCAGTAATTTTCTAAAGATTTCTCAGTAGTTTTCCTAAGAATTCTCAGTAATTTTCTAGATTTCTCAGTATTCTCAGATCAGAATTGACAATGACAGACGCAACTGTTGGACAGAGATACAGACTTGCTGTGATAAGCTATCGAGCACTTCAAGAGACCCCTGGGAGACGCGACTCTTCTTCTTTTCAAACAAAAGTCACTCTGCTTATCAATGAGCTTAAACTCATATCGGCTATAGTGCTGAACGTTGGGTTGTTCAGCGAGAACGAAGAACTCGGCGAAGTGAACACTAGCTACATCCCATTCTTGAATCTAGACTACTACCTTGCTCAGCTATACCAACAGAACCTCACAGATCCGAAACATTTAACAGTCACTGACACAATTGACTTTGTAGGTCACAAGCTTGCTAACTTGACTCTTGCCCAGGAACACTTTGTGAACTACTTGATGTCATTACAGAACTACAAAGTACTCAACAAGAAGCAGGTGGAACGCTTGGGCAACTTCAAGGACGTTTCCAACCCAACGTTTGAAGAAATCGTGTCGTACCACAACAACCCCACGCTTAAGAGACAGGAGAAGATTGAGAATTATCGAATGGAGAAGGAGCTCAACGAAAAGATGTCTATTATCGATGAATACTACTCACAAGCTGCATTGGACGAGGACGATGAGATTGGAATTGATTCGGTCATGGGTGGGTTTGATGAGGAAACCGTGCTTAAGATATACACTGACCAACTCCGTCTTTTCTCCTTACACACGTTTGCTGCGCTCGAGTCAATTGTCATGGAATTGGAGGTGTTGCTGAAACGTCCGGCCTCAATCACACCCGTTGATGAGCCAAAAGAGCACAAAGAGCCAAAACAACCATCTAAGGATAATGACTACGGCTACACCCCCAACTTGGAGCTGGTGGCCTCCAGGAAGAAACACGTTTCCGAGTTGATCTCGAGACAGGGGAAGATCTTACAACCTTTCACCATCACCTCCACAAGACAAGATATCAAGAAGAAGGTGTTTGGTACCGGTCAGGTGTTACCGTCCATGTCCGTGGAGGAGTACTTGGATTACGAGCTTGCCAATGGTAAGATGATGAAGGAGGAGGTGAAGGACACCAAGGATGAGGATGCTAGTGATGATTCTGACGACGAAATGGAAAAGAGATTGTGGGATGATTGGAAGGATGATAACCCAAAGGGGGCGGGTAACATGGGTTCCAACATTGGTTAGTTACAGAGAATTGCTGGGATGTAGTTTTGTCATTACTTCAATGAAAGTCATTCAGGTGTATTTATAAGATCTTTAGTGTTGTTCATAGGGCAATGGGTTCTGTTAATTCACTTAATATACAAGTTTTACTTCATCTACAATTACTCTCTATACAAGTTATTACTGCACTTAAGTTCATTAAAGTCTACTCAACCTCATTGAATGAAATTTATTAAGTTCAATACCCACCTTATAGTTCGAAAACATTGTAACTATGTTGCATATCCAAACTACACTTAATATCATCGAAATCCAGTTTATTTACCAACCAACCGTAAAACTAAATACATTAGGCACCGATGCCTAGGGCGTGTGTTGAGAGGGACTATGAGAACGAAATGCTAATCTACATGAAAGCAAAATTCGCATAGTTCAAGATCAAACCCGTGTAACCTCTAAAAATAACAAACGTCAAGTGAGAAGGATTATCTAAACTCTCAAGTCATTTTCCAACGCACGCATCCAAGTGTGATACTCAATTTTCACCTCATCGACAGACACCACACGCAGCATACCATCGACAGACAGCACGATCCACAGGTCATCAACACTATCGAAACTCTTTAGACAGTTAAGGATAATCATGTATAACTCGAGGATCTTCAACTTGAACTGTCTTTGGTCATCAGGCACCGAGACGTCCAGTCTTTTAAATCTCTCTACAAAGGCGTACAAAGCCTCTATGGCACCTCTCTTATCCACCAATTGCGATGCACTCAATGAGTTGGCGGCACCAAAGAGTCTCCACGAGTACACGTACTCGTAGTAGCGGAGCGACTCTGCCAAGTTCTTCTCTCCGTTGGCAAAGCCAAGGAGTATGCCGTCGATAAGAAGGTAGTTTTGGTGGTACAAGTGGGTTTTGTTTGGTGCAAACAAAGTTGGGATGGACTTATTGGCGATCAACTTGGCGATGAAACGGGTGAACAAGTCTTTGTAGTTGTAGGCTTGACCGTTCCGCACAGGGTACAAGTTTTCCAACGATTCGTAAATCAAATCGTACTTGGTTAATGTCATGGCCAACTCAAAGATGTTCAAGTAGTACTGGTAAATCGTTTCCTGGTCATTATTCAAGATACTGATGACTTCTCCAGCGACCGAGTCTTGAGCCTTCTGCTTCAAGTGGTTAATGGCACGCCATTCGAACTCAAGTGCTGTGTTAAAGAAGTTAACTTCCAGACCTGAAATATTTATATTACGGCGAGACTCACCCTCCCTCCTCGACAACTCGGAAAGCGCATGGTAATAGTTTGCCTTATCTGAGGCAAACGCAGCATCCAAGAAGGATGCAAAGTCCAAAAGCTCATACAACTTGTGTTTATCCTGTTCGGTGGCCCGTGCAAAGAATTCATAATCCTCAAAAGTTTTCAAGTACTGGTCTGGTTGGTCTGTAATCAAGTACACTATACCAACGAGGAAGCGGCCCACCACCAGCGTAATATCCAACGAGTCAAAGAAGGCAGAGCGGACGTACGCCCCCTCTACCCTATTGATGAGGTCGATGCTGACGTCCACAACAAAGGCACACGAATTCACCTGCTGGTAAAAGTAGTCGTATGCCTGGTTAACACTAAAGGTGTTCAGCACCAATCTACGCATCTGCGGGTGTTTACCCACCACACTAGACCACAACAACGAGTACTCTGTACTGCTGATGGTGCGTGTCTGGATCTTGTCTGTAGCACTGTCGCCGGTGAAACTCGTGTCGAAAACATGTGCAATCAACTGGTATGACCGGAGTCTCGAAAGCATCTTATTTACAAGACCAAGTGTATACTCGTTCACCTCACAGATCAAGAACAAAATGACCAAGTTGTTCAACACAGTTTGGTGTGCCGTTTTGATATCCTGGAATGCACAAAGAGTAAATAATTTGCTGAAAAGCGTGGGCAGTCTCGACAGTGAGTCCGTAAAATCAGGAACAACCTCGTAATCCTCTTCTATAAGCGAGTTGATCACATCAAGCACGTTGGGCAATGACTCCAATTCGGCCACCAACTCTTGTGCTTGTTCTGCGGAAATCTTTGTGCTCAAGTGTGCCTCGTACATTTCTGTAGCGTCTTCCTCGCTAAAGTACCCGTGCTCGCTAATAGCTGCAGTTAAGCCCTGGTAAGTCTTTGTAGAAAGCATGTTTTGTACCACGACTAAAATAGATGCCAAACGGCCCTCGGTTGTGGTGCGAGGCTTGTGCATGAAGGACTCGAAATAATGCGATGGTCTGAACACACCCACACCGTTAGCCTGGAGAGATAACAAGTGATTTGGATCGGGTGCGACCACCAATGCTAAGGATTCCTGACTCAATTTCTTGTATTCTTCACATAAGGAGTAGAGCTGGAACCAAGCGGCCTTGAGGTCTTCTTGTGCGTTGGTATACCTTTCTGCTTGACTTAGCAAGTCTGTTTTGCTGTTTTCAATGACTGGTGAATCGGTATGCGAAACAGATTCGTGCAAAATAGCCAATGCTGTAGCGACAATATCAGCATCGTATCTACCCACTTTGAAGATTCTGTTTCTGTAGTAGGAAGCGTCAAAAATAGGGGAAAACTCGATAGCATGAGGTAATTGGCTCTCCACCTGTGCCCAGTTGCGGGCAGAAACCGCACCGTTGGAGATGTTAAGCGAGTAGTCCATCAAGATGGACGAGGTGTTTGACTTCCAGAGGATGTAGAACACAATGTTGGTATCGGAAAGCGTGCGGATCTGGTAGTCCTGGATGAACCACAAGCCTGCGGATCTCGAGGGGAGTTCGGGCTCAAAAGACAAGTGGTTGAGTTCTTTCACGTGGAAGAGCAGGTCCATGTCGTGGATCTCCCACGTTCTAAATACAAACCCGCTGCTGTTCTCGTTCGCAGAGCTGCTGTTAATGTACAAGCACAACAACTGGCGGTCGCCTACACGCACTCTAGTGAGGTACTTGACGGGAATCGAGTTGAGCCACACGGACGATGAGTCGACGGTAATTGGATTCAACACCTGCTGGTGCGTTTTGATATTCCAAAACTTGAGTGTTTTGTTCACTGTAAGGGCAGCAAAGACGTTGGAACTCAAGAGTACGAGATCTGCCAAGGCGTGTGCCAGGACTCCGTCCACGACAGTAACTTCATTTTTACGGAAAAGTCCCATAAAGTTGAGTGGAATCAATGGTGATGTTTCGTTAAATGTGTACACATCGAACTCGGCCAACACAGCCGGTCTCTGGAAATGCAAGAGTGTACCGTCCTTAAGCGATACCAATGTATTGTATGGGTCAACAGAGCGCACGAGGTGTGGTGGAGAACGTAACTCAAATGAGTACGGCACAGATATGTGGGCCCATTGCTCCATCTGCAGCAATGGCATCGTGCGCCCAACACTAAATTTGTCCATAGACACACGCACAGTGATAAAGAGGTAATTGGTGTCGATCAAATCAATGATAATGTGGTTGGCGTCAGTGTAAACGTGGAGACACCTGCTCGATAGCACAGGCAGGGGGAGGTTGATTTGGATGTTCTGCTCACTCCCCAGGGTAGATGAGCCTTTACTGGCTACAGATGACTCTTCTATGGACTCCTCAGAGGATTCCGCAACGTGGGAAGTTCTTTCTGGAGCTCCTTCTGGTGTTCCTAACGGTGTGAGCAACACATGCTTCATATCATTCAGAAGCTGATAGGATACATTGCCGATGCCCGAGAGAAAACCACCGCTTTCAGCTAAACTACCACGGAAACGGTCGTGGGGTGTGACATCAACAGTTTCATCCGTATACTTCAACGGGAGAACCACCTCGTAGGTGGGCATGTGTGATTGGAAGCCTTGAAGGCTCGAGGTTGAGTAGGAAGCGTCCATGTTGTTTTTTTTTTTCAGTTCAATTGTATTTGATTCGAGCGTAGCGACAAAAGCACTTACGCAGTAAGAATGCACTAAATTCTAGCGTAGCGAGAGGCTCGAGTGAGAATGACACTAAATTCTAGCGTAGCGAGAGGCACGAGTGAGAATGACACTAAATTCTAGCGTAGCGAGAGGCTCGAGTGAGAATGACACTAAATTCTAGCGTAGCGAAGAGACTCGAGTGAGAATGACACTAAATTCTAGCGTAGCGAAGAGACTCGAGTGAGAATGACACTAAATTCTAGCGTAGCGAAGAGACTCGAGTGAGAATGACACTAAATTCTAGCGTAGCGAAGAGACTCGAGTGAGAATGACACTAAATTCTAGCGTAGCGAAGAGGCTCGAGTGAGAATGACACTAAAGTCAAGCTTAGTGAGAAAACACACGTCCGAACGGAGCAAACTGTATTATAACTCAAGAATGCTGATATTCATCATAGTGACTAAATAAGATTTCTAGCAGGTATTGAGAGTAAATTGACCACGGTAGCTACTGAAATTTAGAATGCAAAAATACACAGACATTGGTAGTATTGACTTTACTGATTTACTGACATCCATAATTCAGTGCTACCATCAGCAAAACTAGTTTTTGAGTGCAGTGAGAGAATGGGAACTAGACTGAACTTGAGTGGCTGTAGTACTAACCATTGAGCAAGTGCAGTGCACCAAGAACTAAAATTGAATATTGAGTACTGACACTGGTAATTGTGTGAGCACGATTACTGTCATTGAGTACTGAGAACTAAAATTGGATATTGCTTGTTAATTCCCGATGTCTCTTGAGAGTTAAGTACTAACTGTTAAGCAAAAATTCTGTGCTGTTTGAGGATAATACCCTCTTGCACCAACACTCAAGTTTCATACTTGGAAGTTAGCACTACTGAAGATTGGCCAAAATGAAATCTAGATGACTAAAATTGGCCACTAGTACAAGTATCGCGCACACACAACGGAGTACTGAGTAGGATACTATGTGTTTATTAGTCTTGAAGCTAGAACTACTGACACTAACACAATCTTCCGACAAGTAATGCTGGCAACACACTGAAAGTGAAATTCAATTTATTGGGAGAAGTGAAAAGTGATTGTGAAAAAATATTGACCACTGGACTGAACATCCTGGGAAACAGCAACAAGACTGACTATTGAGTGTTTGATTGTGCATTGTATTAATTGTTAGACTACTGAGACAACTGAGGACATCTGCTGTGTACAGAATATAGGCCCGAGATTTTACTACTGAGTACACTGAGTTAGACTGCTGAGATACTGAGTACATTGAGTACACTGAGTGCAGATTACAGAGCACAGACTACTGATACACTGATACACAAAGCATACACTGATACACCAAGTATACACTAATACACTGATACACTAAGTATACACTAATACACTGAGTGAACACTAAACATTACTGTGTTACCACTGAGTCCGACATAATCCCACGAGTGTGAACGGGCTGAATAGGAATTCTGTGTAGCCACAACACAAAAACAGTACCTCTGACTGGATACTATTACTGATTGTTTACTGAGTATTACAGTTTCCTACGGATTACAACAGATTACAGATTAATACTACTATTGAAAGTCAGCACAACTGATTACCTGAAATAGACACCCAATACTAAACAAACATGTCATCGGTCATTTATTACAAGTTTCTCCACCAAAAGAACCGGTCTGTGATCCACTTTGACGGTACCGCAATCAGCGTGTTTGACCTCAAGAGGGAGATAATTCTCCAGAACCAGCTTGGTGTAGGAAACGACTTTAATCTCCGGCTCTACCACTCTGAGCAGCCCGACTTGGAGTACGAGCTCGACCAGGATATCATCCCGCGGTCCTCATTCGTGTTAGCGAAGCGCTCGCCAGTGAAAGGCGGTGCTCGTTTTGGTACCGCTGCGCGGTATGTGTCTGGTAAACCGAGGGTCAACAAGAAGCTCGTCACCTCCGCGGTGGTGACCGCCAAGTCAGACCGTCCGTTGGACGATAACGTGTCAGAGGAAGACAGAATAAAGTTGATGTTCGAAAACCAGCTGAACGCTTGGGAACAGACCCAAGACGAGTTGGCTAACCACAAGGTGATCTACAACAAGCCAACATTGCCCGCGAAGGGCGAAGATGCACCACCTCCAGGTTATATCTGCTACAGATGTGGTAAGAAGGACCACTGGATCAAAAATTGCCCTACAAACACAGACCCCAACTTTGAAGGAAAGAAGATATTGAGAACTACAGGTATCCCGAAGCTGTACTTGAAAACCATTTCCAAGCTGGAGTTGGAGGAAAATATGCAAGAACAGGGCGGTGTGTCTACCAACGAAAATGGTGATATGGTCGACAAAGACGGGAACGCAATCTTGATAACAGAAGATGGTGACTACGCTATCGCTTTGGCAGATAGCAAAACATGGATCAGTTACCAGGAAAAGCAACAAAATGCTGCTCTCAAGGCAAAACTCGAGTTTGAACAAAAAATCTTGGAGTGTGTGTTGAACGACAATAAACTTCAATTCTTGGACCCGTTGGCTCCCTCTGGTAAACGTAAGCTCTTGCGTCCACCAATAGTAATGACCCCATGCTGCACAACAACAGCATCCCTCAAAAAGTTGACTAACTTCAACTACAACAGAGATGACGTGGAGACTCTTTTGATTGAAAATGACTTCCACTGCCCAAACTGCAACAAGGAAGATATTTTTATTGACCTGTTGTTGCCTAATGAACCATTGGAAAAGGAGTTGCATGACTACATAGAAGCAAAGAAACTGGAACTTGGAATAGAAGATCCACTGAGCGCAGAATCCCTCAAGAGAGCCGCTGATGGCGACGATCCAAACTTTAAGAGACAGAAACAAGACTTGGCTATGCCATTTGGCCCGGGAATGGCCATGCCGTTCATGCCTATGCCTATGCCAATGCCCATGATGAATGGTCAGTTCATGCCTCCAAATTTCCCAAAGCAGTAGATTAAAAACTAACCCATGAATTCAAGAGAAGATCCACCAGAGACCAGAAAACCAAAGTCTAGGCTATATATTTTATCAGACATGGGCTTTCGAGAATATGAACTGATAAACGACCGTTGCAACTGGACTCAGTTCTCCTGGTATTGGATTATGTGGCTGTTCAACGGCAAATAACGTATATATTAATTGAATGTCCGATATCCAATGAAATTTACTCGTAATACCGAGTCCCATTTTCGAACAATGCGTTTCTAACATAGTTTTTTATATCAACCTCTAAACATCCAAACCCAGCAACAGACTGGGATTCTGATTCTATGAAGACTTCCCATATTGCGCAAATCATTAAGAATATCAAAGGAAATTCATATTCAGAGTAATTTTGGTACTATATTAACACAAACTCCATAAAGGAACGTAAACCGATTAAAATTAAAATTAAGCTTCATTTCTGAGTTCCCACGTAAAAGAAAGCACCCCAAGGCTTACGAAGGGTTATCTATATATGCGCTATTCTACTTTACAAAGAATTTCCACTAGTTGACAATTCTCCATAAAATATTTGTCATCCACTAACACTATTGGTGGCACTTTAAGAAAATATATTTGGTTGACATGTTTTGGTATAACCAGTTAAAGATTGAGCGAAGCTGGATATCTGCTACTTAATTCGCAGACTCAAATCCTTGTGAATTGTAACATAACTCGAAATTTTTGCAAATCTTTTGAAGTAGAGTTCACTGGTACTTTATTTACTGGTAAAGCAGGATCAGTGGAAAATTTCGTTATGAAGTATAGTGCAATATGGTATTTCTTATTCCATTACCCATATTTCTGATTTTTATAACAGACGAAAGATAAATAAAAATAGACATCAATGGTTTTAGTTTGAGGTAATACCCCTTACGATTACTTCTATATTTGCTTTTAGAATTATCCATACTTAGTGCCAATGAACTTCCCGCTGTGCCGTTGGTGCTGATCTTCTATTATATTTCTAACAGATTCTAACAGAAATACGGGCAATCGTCCTGGTTTTCAAGTAGGCTTTCTGTTTGTTAATATCTAAGAGAAAATTCCATAGTCCCCCAAACATAACTTCAGGAGGCCTTCTATTGATACCAGACTCAGGACTTTTCGACGTGTTAAAGGCATGGTGAGTGTTTATTCTATTACTTTAAGCACCGTGGTTTTTGATTTTAAATAGAATAAAAATGGAGCTAGAATAAACTTCAAAAATATTGACATAGATTAAATTTGTAGGAAACGACATAAAACCTAGCTCTTATATGTATAAAACCTCTCTATGATACAAGCCTAATGCTTTTGCAACCACAAACACGTGATCATTTAATTACCCGGCCATGAAAAATTTTCTGAGCATAAATAAGGGACGAAATCCGCACCATAAAAATTTTCACCAGCTCTTTTTTAGAGCTAGGCGGTTCTAAATAAAAGCGTAAGTGCAATGAGCCAAACGCATTATACACGGATGATCCAATAACCAATTTCAAACTAGAGTTTGTGACGATATCGAATGATCACAACGTTATCAAGACTGAGCTATAATGCCCCCATACATCCCAAAAGAGTTTACTAACATTAAAAGGTATGTTTGACAATTTTTATTGACAATACAATGATGACTTAAACAAAAACAAAGCTGGAATTACTGGCTGAAACCTTGTGATGTATAGTTTTTGCACAACACTGAAATGTATTGAAAACTTGAATTTTGAATCCATTTTACTAACAATTTAAGGTAAGTTTAAGATTTTATTTCTATTTTAATGAGGAATTTTTGCACTGGGCACTGAATAATTTATGAGTGACAACGCATATTGGTGGGCCTCAGAAACCCACCTTAACTGATATAAATAGTTTATGGAAACTGTTTACTAACTATGCAGTTGTGTTTTTGATGGTCATGATTTTCAGGTTGCACTCCAGATGTCTGGAGTTTAATGTGAAAGTTTTGAAAATCTTTGATGTTTGCTTAGTATCGAGATTAATGATGATCTTCTAGATGACGAGTCAGAATCGGGATTCCCGTTGACGACAAAACCTTTTTAATACCATTCATGCCTATCTGAATATCTTTGATACTATCAAATGTCGCTATCATATCTAGACTGGTGTTTAGAATGAATAGCGTTTTTTAACTTTAGTCTAATTGTGCTATTTTATACAATTATTTGGAGTGTGTGTTTGACAATCTGGACTTTGTTATCCTTTCTAGACTGGTGTTTAGAATTGGCTTTAGCATTTGGTTGTTATTTGATGAATTGAAAAAAGACAAGCATATATCTGAGATGTCAACGAAGATAAATTTTTCATGTCTGATAGCAACCGTGCGAAAGCCTCTGTTTGAAGTGCTTGCGCTTTAACAAGGATCAAGCAAAACTAATGTTAATGATGATTTTCCACTTTTTCACGACGGTCTACTGTGCACTGGGACTGTTAATCCCCTTGCCTTGATGACAAAACTGGCCTTGACCGGCCGTGGTACCTGATTCATTAGTTTTGCTTGTAGAAACAATAGTAAGTACAAGTGATGACTTTACGTATTTTTGAGAGGAATCAATGAAACCTCATATAATTAAAACGATTTGCATGTCAGTCTGATGATACTAACAAAAATAGGAAATGGTACAGTTCAAAAATAAACAGTCATAATGTGCAAAAGAATAAGAAGCCATTAACTTCTCAAGAATAAAGAGGCGAAAGCCCCCACCCAGAAAATAAGAATAAATAGCATCAATAAAACGCACTAAAGAAGCCCCAGTAGAAGTAGAATTTTCACTAAATGACTCTGAAGTTTTAGAAATGGAAATAAAGTTTATCAAAGAAAAATAAGAATACAAACATGTCTCTGAGGAGCGAAGAAAAGGATGATCCACCGTCATACGACAGTTCAGAGAATGAATTGAAGAGTGTATCGCTGAGGACTCTGAGAGCACCCGTGAGTAAAAAGCGGTCGAGCTTCTTTAGCCGAAGCTCATCGCTACAACGGGCTGAAGAACGAGGAGCAGGAGATAAGGGAGACGTGAAGCTGAGGATGGGACTGAACGTGGTGCTGAGGACCGCTTCACCCATAGGCAGTACACGACGCAGCAAGAACGAACCATACGTGCCATCGAGCGACATCCAGAGACATCTTCAGCTCTTGGATGGCGGAGCGATGCCCTTGACCAGCTCGATGTCAAATACGCACACAGAGTACTTTGATTTACTTCCCCTGTTCCAAATGTTTCAATCGATTTTACGGAGGGACGGCAGCCAGTTTGACGAGAACTTGGTTTCTCCACCGGGGTATAGCGATATAAGTAATAACCTGGCCACACCTCCAATTTCATCTTCATTGCTTTCACCCACGGCTTCGCTCGCGGGGTCTGTGGTCGAGGAAGACGACGAACAAGATAATGAGATTCTCGACTCAGAAGTGCACAGTCACAACCACAATGTATCCGTCACGGTCGACAACTCTTCGTATTCACCCGTAGATAACATTGATCTCTTGGCCAGGGCCAAGAAACCGGTGATCGACGTGCAAATCTATGTTACCAAGCGAGTGCCCTTACCAAACTCCAAGGCGAACGAGTTGGAGACCAGAATGAAGGAATACACCAGCGGCGACCAGGTCAATGGGTATATAGTAATAACCAACACCAGCGACACTGCTGTTGATTTCGGGTTGTTCACGGTTTCGTTGGAGGGTACCATGAAGATCACAGAACGCAACAAAAAGGCATCAACGCTTGAAGACCTCAAGTACAAGCGGATTTTGATGAAGAAGTTTCTCAAGATGTATGATTTGAATGCCTCATATGGATACACACACGTTCCCAGCAGTGCCGGTATCGAGTACGTTGCGTATACAAAGGATACCGACGGATGTTACTTGGGGCTTCCCAACGATCGGGTGCTTCAACCAAGGGCAAAGTACAAGAAATTCTTCACCTTCAAATTTCCAGACAAGTTGCTAGACAACACATGTGTGCATGGGATAATGCCGCACGTGTTCCCTCCTCCATGCATTGGTTTAGATAGAACTTGCTTCTATGGCCGTGGAGAAAACATCCAGTTGAACAAAGTGTTGGGATACGGCTTTCTTGACCAGAGAGGTACGCCAATCCTCACAAAGGATTACTCGTTTGATAACGCAAGTATCAGTTACACCATAGAGGCAAAGTTCATAGACAAGTTAAACTCAAAGAATAGCGCCCCATTATCTCCCAACGAAATCAACGATCCCAACACAGATAGCGAGTATGTGATTTCCGGCTCCGCACAGTACTATTTGCGCTTTGTCCCCAACATACACAAGAAATTAAACATCTACAACAGCATGTATGTCCTGGAGGTTCAAAACGGTATTGGCCACAAGCTCTGGCAGCAGCTTGAAGGCTTGAGCACCTGGAAGCAAATCGATGCGTTACACAGCCGAATCGAACGCGAAATAGATAACAAGTTTGTCACTGCAGAACTGACTTTGGAGCAGCTTAAAAGCAAGAACTTTTTAGAATCCACCGAATCCCCAGAGCATCATACTATCAAGTACGAGTATACCAAAGACAAACCGCACCCTCAGATGATATCCAGTTTGAGCCCTATAGAAGTGTTTGGGAAGAAGAAGAAATCGATTTTATCATCTTTTGTCAAGGTGGGGGAGCTGATGTTGTATGCCTGCGTGCCGAACGAGGTGATAGCATATGACACTCCCAAGTTGATAAGAAAGTTTAATGTTGGCACAGACGGGGAACTTGTGGAGGGTAACATATTGGATTTATATATCCGCGATCAGAGAGATACAATAGAGTCTCTCGACTTAACGGTAGAATTCACATCCATAGATGGCCTGTCCAAACCTCCACAAATCGCCTCTATAGAAACAAACATCGTACTTTGGTCGTACAGTACGGAATACCCTCTTCCCTTCGAAGTGTGCCATGATCTATTTTACAGGAACCCAAGAAGCAGCGAGAAGTCCTCAGATGAATCCGCAATTACGCGTACTAACTTGCAATACTTGAAGGATCGCTCCTTCCATTACATTCACTTTTTCAAGAACAACCTGACGCAAATCTCACGAACAGCCTTCCTCTACTTAAAGTCAATGAAACACTTGGCTGTTAAGAAGGAAACCATCAAGGAGTACTACAAACCAGTAACTCTTCAGTCAAACCCCATTCTCCTTGGGAACGACTCTGGATGGACGGGTGAACAAAGCACACAGAACGAACTCAAGTGGACCAAGAAGATCACAATCCCTCTTCACGCGGAAAACAAGTTTAACGTGACTTTGCTACCGACATTCCAGAGCTGTCTATTGGGCAGATTGTGTTGTTTGGAGGTTCTTTTGAAGTTTAAGGGGGGTGGAGACGTGAAGGAATTCGGTGCAAATACATTGAAAGTTGAGATTCCTGTTCTCATTGGTTAACTGTTTTTCGGCACGTATATCTGTTGAGTAGACGATCGAGGGCAGTATACAATAAGCACTATATAATAGGGATGTTTATAAGTTACAGTATTATTGATCGATATAATGAGTTTTGATATAATTGATCGGTATAATGATATATTTGATTGATATAATGAGTTTTGGTATAATGACATTTGCTATAATGAATTTTGATATAATTGATCAATATAATTACATAGGCTAGAGTTCTGAGGTTGGAATTATCAGTAATGTAAGCGTCATTATAATCTTGGGTTTCACTAATTTAAAGCGAAATACACAAATTAATTGCAGTTAGGTGGGAGCCAAATTCCTCTACTCATAACAGGAGACACTAATAGTCTTAACAATGTTTTATTAAGATACACACACAAAAAGCTTCACATTGAAAACATCCATCCAATCTAAAACCATATAAAGCATCTTCTATTATCCTAAAATAAAGAGGACTAAATCCAACTGCGCTATAGTATGCCCTTAACTATATCAGGTATTTTTCTTACGGCTGTAAACTCACTCTTATTGGCTAACAAGTGGATCACTTGGAGTTTTCTCCTCAGAGTATTGTTACTACCGCTAAACCTCTTTGTGGAAGACAATTACATGCCGTATTGTATAGATCATGACTACAATCCTCAGAAGAGCCAGACTGACAACCTATGTTGACAGTCAACATATGGAAGTTTTAAGAAAAAAATACAGCTCACAAGAAAGGCAGAGCCACATATTCACTGGCATCGTTGATTTTTCGGCACTCCGGCCAAAGGGTGAAGGATTTTCACTTTGTAATTGATTTGTGGATTATGAGTCATTCCAAATTAGGCAATGAAAAAATGGTAAATTTTTTTCCTAGCCGCGATTCGCAATCAGTGGGTAAAAGTATAAAAAGCGGCCAGAATTCCCAGGCCTAAAAAAATCTTTCCATCTATAGAACAAAATGATTAGTGCTTATAAGCAAATTGTGGGTGGTGCCAGACGGTATCTTGCCACCAGTGGTAAGTTTAGCAAGACCTCACAGTTGGATAGAGCAACCTTGACACTCAAGAATGGGCCTGTCTTTAGTGGGTACTCATTTGGTTCCAACACCAATGTAAGTGGTGAAGCTGTTTTCACCACTTCTCTTGTTGGTTACCCTGAAAGTATGACTGATCCATCTTACAGTGGCCAGATTTTATGTTTTACACAACCATTGATAGGTAACTATGGGGTTCCATCGTCCACTGCTAAGGATGAATTCAATTTGTTGAAGTATATGGAGTCCCCAAGTGTGCAATGTATTGGTATAGTTGTTGCAGATGCTGCTTTGGAATACTCACACTGGACTGCCGTGGAGTCCTTACAACAGTGGTGCCAAAGATCGGGTGTGGCTGCAATCACCGGTGTAGATACCCGTCAATTGGTTTCGTACTTGCGTGATAAGGGATCTTCATTGGCCAAAATCACCATTGGTGAAGAGTACGATGCCGACGAGGATGCTGCTTTTGACGACCCAGGATCGGTCAATTTGGTCCACAAGGTGACTACCAAGGCTCCTTTCCATATTGCATGTCCTCCAGAACACCTGAAGAACCTTCACATTGCAGTCTTGGACTGTGGTGTCAAAGAAAACATTTTGCGTTGCTTGGTAGAAAGAGGTGCTTCACTTACGGTGTTCCCCTACAATTACCCTATTCACAAGATTGCCAACAAGTTTGACGGTATTTTCATTTCCAATGGTCCAGGTGACCCTACTCACTGTTCTCTGACCATTGCCAACTTGAAGCAGACTATGGATAAATATGAAGACTTGCCAATTTTCGGTATTTGTTTGGGACATCAGTTGCTTGCACTTGCTTCTGGCGCAAAGACAATCAAGTTGAAGTATGGTAACAGAGCACACAATATCCCTGCATTAGACTTGCAGCTGGGCAAGTGTCACATTACATCTCAAAACCACGGTTACGCCGTTGACACAGAAACCTTGAATTTGAGCGAATGGGAACCTTACTTTACCAACTTGAATGACTTGAGTAATGAAGGTATGATACACAAATATAGACCTATTTTCCTGACACAATTCCATCCTGAGGCAAAGGGAGGTCCTTTGGACACTTCCTTCTTGTTTGACAAGTTCTTTACTAGCATCGCTGACTACCGTGCCTCAAATGGCTTGAACTTGAACCACGACGTGAATAACCTGTTGTTGGTGGATATATTACCAAAGGAGAGAGTATTGTAACGAAAAAACACAAATCATCCCAGTCTAAACTCAGATGGAAAATGCTTGGTTTCATTTTTTAAGGTTATGACTAAGTATGAGTTTATGAATAGTAATAAATGTATCAATTATTGAATATTGGATCATAGCTGTTAATATAGATTGCCGGGTCTTAATTAATAAATACTAAGTTTTTGGATTCACATAATAAATATTGAAAATTGGTATCCTGATAACTAATAAAGGTAGTTTTCATGTATGATCAACTATTCTGAATCATCTCATATCCTTGAATCGTCACACTAAATGTTGAATAAGCGGAGTAAAGCAACGCAATAGGGAACATTAGTAGATTCATTTATAATGCTGTAATCAAATTCAACTAAAGGAATCGTATAGCGTGTTAAGTTTTCGTTTATATCGTGTAATATCTTTGCTTGCCAAAGACAATAGATGTGATTAGAGCGATGTCTTACTTAATGCGTATACAAGGCAATATTTAGCATAGCCGGAATCAAGTGCTTTGATTATAATAGTAAACGACGGAACGACCGCAACGACCGCAACGACGCGAAACCAAACGATCGTAACGTCGCTACGACCATACGAAGCAAAGTTTTCAGAAACGCGCCAAATCGGGTGCTTTTTTTGAGCCCAACAGAGAAAAAAATGGCATGATTATGGCTGCAAACGTATAGTATATAAAGAGAGAAGGAAGCATGCACACGGATAATGAATTCAACAAGTAGCTATTTGAGTATATACAAAGATCTTCCAGACAGACTTAACTTTGTTGAGAAGCTCTGGCTTTCATGGTACACGTATATTGGGAATGATACACTTGCTACTGGGCTTCTTTTCTTTCTCACGCACGAGCTTTTTTACTTTGGGCGGTGCGTACCATGGTACATCATAGATAAGATTCCCTACTTCCGCCGGTGGAAGTTACAACCAGGTAAGATTCCTAGTGATGCTGAGCAGTGGGAGTGCTTAAAGGCTGTTCTCAAGCTGCACTTTTTGGTGGAAGTGTTACCGATCTGGGGTTTCCATCCATTGTGTTCTTCGCTCAACATTTCAATTGAGGTACCATTTCCACAGATCAAAGTGATGGCCGCACAAGTTATCCTCTTTTTTGTATTGGAGGACTTTTGGCATTACGTCGCACACAGATTGTTCCACGTTCCTTGGTTCTACAAGAATATCCATAAGCAACATCACAGGTATGCCGCTCCTTTCGGTCTTGCTGCAGAGTACGCTCACCCTGTCGAGGTGATGTCGCTTGGGTTTGGAACTGTAGGCTTCCCAATAATTTACGCTTATTTGAGTATGGTTTATGGCTGGCCAGAATTGCATTTGTTCACTATTCTGGTTTGGATCGTAATGAGATTAACACAGGCTGTAGACAGTCACTCGGGCTATGATTTCCCATGGTCTTTGCACCACTGGTTACCGTTCTGGGCTGGTGCTGAACACCATGATGTTCACCATCAATATTTCATCGGTAACTACGCTTCTTCTTTTAGATGGTTGGATTACATTTTTGACACAGAGTCTGGCCCAGTCGCAAGAAAAGCAAGAGAAGCAAAGATGAGAAAACAAGCTGAAGTAAAGAGTAGATAGAGAACAAAATATGTTCATTTGCGACAGAAATGAACATAATATAAGTGGTGATCAAGATATGATAAGAAATTTATAAAACCAATCTTAGTATAATATTAACCAAGATGATGTAGTCTTTTTTGCATCCAAAATGCAGTTTTTGGAATACCTTTGATATTAGTACTCCGCCCTATAATCAGTGGTAGGCAATCTTTATGCTTTAGCAAAACAATTTATCTATATATACATGCCCTAGTCTTCACAAGAGAGTCTGTTTACTTGATATCAGTGAGTACACTGGCTGTACTACACTATTATATATCAACAATAAATGGCGACATAGGGCTCCAACCCTAATGTGACTTTCATATCCTGCACGTACACAGGAAAATTTTTCCAAACAAGAGCGAAAATAATTTCTTTTTCGCGCGAAAGCTTGTGGGAAAAAAAAATTGACCATTTGAAAAATCGGCCATAATCTTTTAGTTTATACTTGGATATCAGCAACAAGTAAGTACAGAACGACTGACCAAATAACGATGGAACATACACAAGCGGAACCATTCAAACACCATCAATCAACAGGTGCATAGTGGCAATGTAAATGGTTCTTTGAGAACCAAACTGTTATATTTGCTGTTTCTTGTTGTCACTGCCATCGTGAAAAAGTTTTTCTACTCAATTGAAGATACTAACAGCAAAAATAGAATGTCTAGATTAAACGAATATCAAGTTATCGGTCGTCGTCTTCCAACTGACTCTGTTCCAGAGCCAAAGTTGTACCGTATGAGAATTTTTGCTCCAAACACCGTTGTTGCCAAGTCTAGATACTGGTACTTTTTACAAAAATTGCACAAGGTCAAGAAGGCTTCTGGTGAAATTGTCTCTGTTAACTTGATCTCCGAAGCTCACCCAACCAAGGTTAAGACTTTCGGTATCTGGTTGAGATACGACTCCAGATCTGGTACCCACAACATGTACAAGGAATACAGAGACGTTACCAGAGTTGGTGCCGTTGAAACCATGTACCAAGACTTGGCTGCTAGACACAGAGCTAGATTTAGATCTATCCACATCTTGAAGGTTGTTGAATTGGAAAAGACTGATGACGTTAAGAGACAATACGTCAGACAATTCTTGACCAAGGACTTGAAGTTCCCATTGCCACACAGAGTCCAAAAGACTAAGGCTTTGTACTCCCGTGAAAGACCAAACACCTTCTACTAAGCGGTTTACCTGTGATGTTTAGGTTATAGTTTAATACATTATATATATATCAATGTGTATGGTTTTTGAATTTCTCGTAGTCTAAAGCTCCTGAATTCATCAAAAATCTTTGGTGCAAATTTCCGATGAGGTAAAATTTTCGCTATCATTTCATTCACTTGGAAACATATGTTCTTCAAATGCCATATTACTTAATAAATAATGTAAAACATAGAATAGAATTAATGATGAGTTCTTCATTGAGATTAATTGTTCATCGAGTTTTATTGAGTTTCTTCAAAAGGTTTACCAAGATCTTCATTGAGCTCTTGAGTTCTTTTGAGTTTTTAATATGCTCAACATCCTTAGTTATATAATTGTCCTACAGAACCCTGAAAACCTCTGTATTGAAAACCTCTATAAACCTAAAACAGAAGTTGTTCCAATGTCTTACCCAACTTAGCGGCACCATCGACGGCAACATTACCGTCGATGTTAACCTTTGCTCTATTTAATTCCAATCCCGCCAAAAGCATACATGCCTTACAAGTCTTATTAGAGGATAGGTAACCACACTTTTCACATCTGTTACCATCCTTGAAACCCAAAGAGACGGAGCCATCTGCATTAACTTCCTGTTCCATGCCCTTCTTGTACTTTCTTGTCACCTTTTTCTTTGGTGCAAGAACTAAATGCTCTCCACTGTATATTATATCCATTATACATGAGGGTCTGATCAGTTCCAACTGCTTGAGGAGCTCACGGGCGGTGCCTCTGAACGCCTCAGGAGCATATGTGCACTCTGTAGAAAAGTAATCGAGCTTTTTGTAGTGAGCATACAACACAATTTCCTTCTGGTAAGTATACTTGAAGGGTTTTGATCTTTTAATAGGAGACCCCGACGATTGAGTCAAGATCGAGCATGACTTTTCCAAACGTGCCGTGTCACCTCTGAGGAGATTCATCAAGACGGTTTCAGCCATATCATCGGCGTTATGGCCGGTCACCACATGATTGATACCGAGTTTGGCTGCACCACGGTCCAATGCTTGTCTACGCAAAACACCACAGTATGTACACGAAGAACGAATACCAGCACATGAAACAATCTCGTCCATGGACCAGTTATACAAGTCCTTGTATGAGATTATCTCTAATGGCATTTCATACTGCACTTGGTTTCTCTTCACAGTGGCTAACGAATCATCTCTGTATCCCTTGATCCCTTCATCAATAGACAACAAAACCAAGTGCAACCCGTAGTCGTATCTCTCGTTCAATGTCTTGAGAACCAGCGCTAACACAGTGGAATCTTTACCTCCAGAGGCTCCGATGGCCACCTTATCGCCAGCCTCAAAGAGCTTAGCATCAGTAATGGTATTGTGGATCTCAGTTTCGAAAACAACATAAAAACACTCCTTGCAAATCTTCTGGAGGTTCTTGGGTCTCTTCACCACAGCCTTACGTCCGTGGCAGAGCTCGCATAGTGCTCCTACCTTGATTGGTTTCTTCTCAACACTCATGCTCATCGGTTGGTTAAAAAAATATTTTCGTACCTGGATTACTCACTGGTTTTACAGTGTCTCTTGGATTTACGGTGGGTTCGCTAGAGAAGTCATATTGTTGCATCAGACAATTCGATGTGATACTTTTGGATAGTCACCAGAGTGCTTGTACTGTTGTCCCTTATTGGCTGTTGCCGCAATGGAGTCTTGATCTGTTTTTTCGAAAGTTGGTGTGTTTTATACCGCGAGTGTTGGGTGCGAGGTAGCGAGCTTTCCTAGCGAGTACGCACTAAAACTCCCCACTACGCATTAAATATTTGAGGTGCTCGCTAAAACTCTTCAACCAAAATTCTACTAAACAGGTTTAGATAACAAGTGCTCCCAGAGACTGAAACGAGAACTTCCAATAACCCAAAAGAATGCTCCCAAGAATAATCTACAGTGAACGAAAATCTCTCAAGAATTATCTTTACACTAAGCCATCTATTCGTATCCAACTAATGATAATATGGAAACGAGAATTCTTCTACAAAAAGTCTACAAAATATTCGAATATCTTAGATTAGAATGCAACACACCCAGATTAGAATGCAATTAAACATACAGTGCAACTAAACTCACCAGCAGCTTGAGCGGCCCACTTAGGCCGTCGATTGGAATTCATCATTGTGTACAGAGACATTAGCAACTCTAAACCTCGTAATGTCATCTTGCGCCAGTTCCTTTTGTTGGGCAACTGGTTGTGGGTTTTCCTTTTGTTGTGGCTTTTTACCGTAACCGTTAGAAGACGTCTTTTCATTCTTTTCAGTCAACAAGCCAACCTTTTCTTTCATGACAATAGCCAACTCTTGTAATCTTGATCTTTGTGGCTCTGTAGAGGTGAGCTTCACAAAGGTGGATTCCGAATTGAGCAGAGCATCAATCTCACCTAATTCAATCATCTTATTCAATGTAGCAGCAATTTCAGCTGCTGGCAAGTCGAAGATCTTAGCCAATTTGGCAATAGATAAGTTTGTGTACACGCTCTTGTATGTGAAAATGTAGGTTCTCAAACCTTCCTTTTGCAATTGCGCTTTCAACATTTGCAACAAGTTATCGTTGTCAGGCAACAATTTCCAAATTTTGATCAGAGACAATAATGAGTACGCCTTAGCCCAGTCTCCCTTTTGCAAGGCGATCGATGCGTGGACAATGTGGTCCTTGATTGATTCAGGTGGACCAGTAAAGTACTGCTTGTCGTGGAATTCCAACTTACTCTTGAACGATTTCACAGATTGTTTACGCTTGGAGTCACGGGTAGATCCACCAGCAGCTGCTTGGGCAGCAGCCAAAGCTGGAATTTCTATTAAGAGAGAGCATGTCATGTACACACATTCCAACAATTCCAAGTTTATGTGTTGGTGGAATGGCAACAACTTGAGCTTCTCACCGGTGGTTGCTTGGTTTGGATACTTTGTGTTGAAACCTTGACCCAACAATTCCTTGGAACGTTGAGAGTTGATAATGTCATTCAAGATCTTGCTTGATTCTTCAATGGCACCAGCACGGAAGGCACTTAATCCCAACTGTACCAAAGCTCTGTTGTATTGGATTTGTAAACTAGATTCGGCTTGGTTGATGCCAGCGTGGATCTTCAGAGAAACAAACAACTCGCGGGCCTTGGCATATTGGTTGTTCAAAGCATAGTAGTATACCAAGAACAAGAAAGCTTGTTTACCGTAGGCTTGGTTGGAGTGTGATTGCAAGAACAGAACCAAGGACTCAACCAATTCAGTTGGCTTTTCATTTCCATTCACTTGAATCAATTGGTCTGGCTTGTAGTAGACATGTTCCAATCTACGGGAGATGATTCTGGCCAACTGCTCACTCGAGGACCTCACGTTTTCAGCAGTTGTCTTCTCAACGTACAACTGGGCTCTCACTATGAGCTTGTACATTATGGTTTCATCTTTCAATCTTTCAATGTACTCAAGCGAGTGTGGGTCTGTATTCTGTAAGGATTTGGTGAACTCGTCATCAAGTCTGTCCACCAAGGACACAACGGAACCAAAGATCACCTTAACACCTTCGGCGTTGGCAGTAGGCTCGATATCAATGTCATCGGTAGAGATACCGGATTCACTCAACTGGTATGTGGATACGTTGGCTTCCAATAATGATAACAATGCGTTAAGGTTGACTTCGTTGGCCTTCCATTGGTCCAATGGCATGGAGGATTGACTGGAAGAAGCATCGAAGCGAACAGAGAGAAGCATTTGGTACAAGGCAATAAGTTCAAAAACACCTCCCTTTGGAAGGAACTCCTCCAAGAGTTGTTCCAAAACAAGAATTTGTTCCTCCTTGTCGACATTCTTCTTACCACGAGTTTCCGCAATCTGTCTCAAGGTGGTGAACACTGGGGAAATTACACGGTTGGCAGCGTGCTCGTCATCGGCTGCGTGTGCAGAGGAACCGGAAATGGCACCGGACACAGTAGTGGAGTCATCCTCATCCAATGGCTCGTCAGTTTCGAAAGAATCTGGGTCTTCTCTGAATACAGTAATATGGGCCTGGAACTCCTTGATGTGCTTCTTGACTCTTTGCTTGGTGGTGTTGAATGCTCTGGACTCAGCAGCATTCAAGGTCTTTTCAGCCTTTTCGTTTTCAGTGGTAGCATTAATATAGTCTTCGAGACCAGCAAGACACTTAATGTAGAACTTAGGCGTTCCGAGGTTCTGTTGGTTGGCCTTCATCAACAAACGCGACAAACGTTCAAATTCAGTCAACACATTAGTCCAGGTATTCGATCTCTTGGAAATGTTGATCTGCTCAATCAGCTCTTTCAAATCATCCAACAATTTGTCCTTGGAGGACTTGACAACCTTCTTGCCCTCGTCTTCAGAGTCAGAGTCAGAATCACCTCCGGAACCCTTGACAAAACTCTTCTTCAAAAAGTACGAAGGACCAGTGGGACGGCTGCTCCCACCATCATCGGAATCATCATCAGAATCATCACTGTCTGAGTCGTTGAAAAAATCTGAATCAGAGGATTCAGAGAGCAATTCTTCTTCAGAAGTACTTAACAATTCTTCTTCCTCTGAGGAGGAATCGGATGTGTATCCAGAAGCAAAGAAACGGGACATGGTGGCTTCCTTTCTAAAGGGTGTATAAATTTTTCAACGATGAGAAAAAAGAGGAAAAAAATTTGCTTTCCTGGATTACGCGTGCGTGATGAAAATTACTCTTACCAACCTGCCACTCACTACAAGACTTAGGACACCGAATTGGCCACCAAAGATGAGAGTTTGCTCTTTGGTTAGCCTGTGGGCGTGGAAATGAAAACGTTTTAGTTATGTTTGTTTAGTTGAAACGTTTCTCTGCTGCTGGGTGGTGGAGTTTGAAGGCATTAAATGATCCACTCACAAAAGCTACTGAAAATCAAGATGCTTCAAACTCGATCCATATTGATTCAATTTCACATTGGCATCAATTTTGATAGTGAACAATATATTATTCAGAACATAAAGACTCTTAATAGAAAACTATAACAAGCACCTAAAGTGTAAACAAAAATCAACAAGTAAAGACAGTCAAGTATAAGACACATGTAAAGAATAGAATATACGTATATATTAACAAAACTGACAGTAAGGAATACGAATACGTTAGCAACAGTAATAAATAGGCGTTATATTAACAAAACTGAAATTTAAGGAATATACGTTAACACCCAAAAATAATTTTAAACACAACTAACATGTAAAGGCCATGACCCTATATCTAAAACATGTATATCAAAACTATCGTTATATAAATGAAAAGCTGCCATTGAAAAAAAATTGGCTGCGAATATTGCTCATATGAGAAAAATCTTTCAAAGCTTAATCGTTTCTTAAGCTTACAGGTAATCACAGGAACTCTTTACCGCAATGATAGAATTGAAATCAATTGCTGCGAAAAATTTATGGCACAAAATTTCTCTCACGATGCATAGGAGGAGCGATAATCAACTTATTGGGTGCATGGTTTATTGATTCAGATTGACTAATTGGATACATTATACATATATATTCAGATCAACTTATTGGGTGCATGATTTTATTGATTCAGATTGGCTAATTAGATACATGTGGTTGATCTCAAAAAGTGCTATTTGAACAGTGGAATAAAAGTTACAATTAAATACGGACATTACAATGGAGATTCGTATTCTATTACCCTTTATCTATTAACTAGAAAATCCACTGTGTACTGTGTATCTCATCTACACAGATACGTGAATGCATTTCATTCCCTAAGCCAAAATCAATTGTTTAGTATGTATCTAACATGGTGGATGTCTATTTCACTCAATTGTCTAACGTGTACCTTCTAACACGCAGAAACTTGAATGGTTTTTCATTTCCTAAGCCAAAATCAGAAATCTCGCCAACCCTCTCGTCGTCATCACTAATTCTCTTCCGGACTGAAAAGTACTTTATCCAACTCAATTTGGCAAACTTGAAATCACCAATAGACTTCACCTGGAAGTGGTAGTGGAAAATGTGGTTTGGAGCTGGCCCATTATTAATCACAATTTGAACTTCCCCAGAACTCAGAATCGTCCATGAGCCCCTGAAAATCCTCTGGTTGTCTTTCACCACACTACTTTGCGTACTGTTTCCCTCCACCTTGGGTTGTAACGATTGGTTATGCTTCAGGAGATATGGCACCACTTGAAGTGGTTCCAAAGTGGTCAAGACCTTCAAAACAGTCCCGTCAGGATAAAAACGAAGATATCTATAGTATGTGACTGTTTTTATAGGATTGTTCCAGTTGTCTGAAAATTCAGCTTTTCCACCTTCACTGTAGTAAGTGACTGTACTGATGTAGCATCCTAAGAACTTGAGAAAGGGTCTATTCGATAACATATATTTCCAAGAGTTCTTATAGCTAGGGAGAATCTTCAACATGTCGGTGGGGATTGGCAATTCTTCGTCAGCAATCAGCTCTACTCGCCCCCTATATATCTCGTTCTCCATGTATCTCTGGTTTGGATACACCAAGTAGCATAGCTTACGCCACACATCAGAAGTTCCCAATGCCAAGTACGCGTTACGCTTGCAACTCAATGCAAACGAAATCCATGACTCGGGGTCTTTCTCCAAAAGCTCCCTAACTACACGGAACCAAATGTCATTAGGCAAATGCACTAACGGCGAAACCTCAGGCTCTATTTCCTCTTCTCCCTCGATATGAACACTACTTTCATGACCTTGGATCTTGACCCCTTTGAATCCTTCAATCAATTCACCCACATCGATCTTGTGTTTGCCCTTATCACTGACCTTGGGCGCAATCGCCCGATCCTTATGCTTCTTGATGTGGTCGGCCCGAATCACAGAGTCAACTTTAGGGTCAAGCTTGTATGCCTTTCGATACAACTCGATAGCATCGGAAATGTTACCTGCAGCCTCTTTCTGTGCGGCTTGTTCGAAAAGACGAACCGCTTCTGACATGTCTATCAATGTTAGTTTTTTTTTTTCCATGATGATTAATCAATCCACACCAATTAATACAACCACACCTATACTGTTTTCACACGGTTGATAATCCTGTTACTTACTACTGCTGTTGCCAGATTCAAAATCAACGGAAACCGCCGTTTTTTTTGTATGAAATTTGTCATGGTAACCATATACGTCCCCCAACAGTTCCACTTTGCAAATTCTTGATTAATAGAAGAAAACGATCTCAACTATCTTATAGAAAATACACCACTTCTACATAATTGAGAGGGTAATGGTACGGGTTTAGACCAAGTCATTTTTTTACCCTTATCGCCTATTATAGAAAACTCAAGAATCATGTCATGATAAGCACAAAGTATAATTGTAGGGTTTAGATTTAAAATCAAATGTTTATGGTTACACTGGAATAATCAATGAACAATATTATAGCTCATAAAACAAGTACGATAGCTTATAAAAATATTACGATAGCTTATCTCATAAACGATTACGATAGCCAATCTCATAAACATACAACGAAAGCTAATCAAGAAGATATCGTATACTGATGTGACACACCTAAATTTGTATTCGATTTTCTCAGTTAGAGCCGTTGTAGTATAGTGGTTAGTACATAACTTTGTGGCAGTTATAACCCAGGTTCGATTCCTGGCAACGGCATTATTTTTTTATTGAATACACTACTTGTACAGTTTTTTACAACATCATTTGTACCCAAAAAGCTACAGCAAAAACATTAAAATACAAAAGAAGTCTTTATTAATTAGGCACAAAGAAGCAAAAAGGTCGATCAGTATTGCCTATAAAACCAAGTAAAGCTCAACCAAGTAAGTCATCTAAGAAATCGTTTTGTGGTTTAACCAAAATAGTTTTCTTTGTGTTTTCCAGCTTCTTATTGTAGGTGGTACGTGATAATAAAGTATCTATATCATCAACCTGGTGAGTATCTACGGTTCCATGTAGAGCCTGGGTACCTAAAAGTTCACTTAAATCGTCATGAAAATCGCCATCAGTAACCAAATCCCTCGTAGTACTAAATTCAGCAAGCTTATCATTCAAGTAGGAGGAATCCTTGATATTGTTAATTTCCAACACCTTTGATTTAGGCTGTTGTTTTACTTCAAATTTGTTTCTGATTTGATTGTATATTTTTTGTTGTTCTGCCATTGCTTTACGAATTTCATTGGCGTTTCTTTCTGCGGCATCCAATTCTTGTAGTTTGTAAGAAGATGGATTGGGCTCCATAAGTTTTGATTCTCCGATGACGAACCCCTCAAGTTCCTCAACCGGAATATCTTCAAGCCTGCGATTTCTCAACTTCTTTAAATGCATTTCATTATAGTCATCTGTCTTTTTCACCAAATCAGAATAATTTTCCAACCCGTACTCTTCCAAGAAGTTATCAGACATTTTGTTATTAAGAAGCTTTCGCAGAGGTTTCTTAGGTTGGGCTTCTATATTGGCAAGTATTTCAGCAAGTGTTATTTTTTGCTTTGGTGGCGGAGGAGGTGCTTCAGTTCCCAAGTAAATACCATCCACTTCATCCTCCTCCTCTTCTTCTTCTTCTTCCTCTTCTTCTTTCTTATGCTCCTCTTGCTCTTCAAGGCTGGAGATGATCTGTCTCTTGATTTTAATTTTTTGATCTTTAGTCAATGCTTCTTCCTCTCCTAATTGAGGGTAGAAATGGTTGAGTAACGCATCGTCTGTATCTGAGTCCCATTCATCGGAATCCTCCAACTCTATAGCATTGCTGGAACCATTCGATTTCTTTGATGACCATTTCGGAACAAATTTAGGCTCCGTTTCTTCTTTAACTGGGAGAATCCCATGTTTCTTCATGTACTTGTACTTAGCTTTACGCTCCCATTTCCCGTTCTTGAGTACCATTTTTTTTTCCCAATCTTTTGAGATTCTTGAATTTTGGCTATTAAGCTAGTCAATGATCTTTTTAGAAAACGTGCAATGTATGATTTACCAAACATTTACACACTATCACAGTACTATCTGAAGAAATGAAATGAATTCAAATAAAATAGAGAAAAAGAGAAACATACATAATGGAACAACACACAGACACCCAAAGACACTCAAAGACACTCTCACAGATATATAAAGATACTTATAAAGATACTTATAGATACATTTATAAAGATACTTATAAACGTACTTATAAACGTACTTGTAAACATACTTGTAAACATACTTGTAAACATACTTGTAAACATACTTGTAAACATACTTGTAAACATACTTGTAAACATACTTGTAAACATACTTGTAAACATACTTGTAAACATACTTGTAAACATACTTGTAAACATACTTGTAAACATACTTGTAAACATACAGATAAGACTATGAAAGAAATAACTGCTAAGTTAGAAAGCCACAATGAAATGTTGAAAGCCATTATGAGAAGCCTTATTCACAAGCCAGGAAATCAGCAGTACTTTGAGTCATCCAACCCCACCCAGAGCCCTACTTTATTATTCATGACGGGCAAGGTAAACTTGAAAACACCCTCGGCTCTAATTTCATTATTTTTTCCATCGATGTATGGGTGCAAATTGTCATTCTATTACCAAATAACTAATAAACTCTAAACCTTACTATACTGTAACTCTTTATAATAGCAGCCCCATGGAGAGTATTTCCATTGAAGGTATTGACGATCTCAGCCTCACTACCTAAAAATGACAAAGTCTGAACAGATTCCTCGACACATTTAAGAAAAAATGTTACGAAAAAACACCAAAATATAGGAACATGTCAGATAAGAAGGAGGTACCCAAGTCCATTGAGGATATCTTGAAGATGCTTTCATTGGGCCAAGAGCTTAACGAGAACCAACAGAAGCAGATGAAGGATTACAAATTCTGGAAGACACAACCTGTTCCAAGTTTGGACAGCAAGATCGACTCCGAAGGCCCTATTGACACCACCAAGAAGCCCAGTGACATACCTGCAGAACCTCTTCCATTACTTGGGGAGTTTGAATGGAGCACTGTTGATATCGAAGCAGAAACCGAATTGGAGGAGGTTTACCAATTATTATATGAACATTACGTGGAAGACCACGACGCCACATTCCGTTTCAAGTACTCCCATGAGTTTTTACGTTGGGCCTTGCAACCCCCAGGATGGAAATCCGACTGGAACGTAGGCGTCCGTGTGAAGTCACTGGGTAAGTTGGTCGCCTTCATCTCGGCCATTCCACTCCAATTGAAATTAAACAAGTCGGGTAACGTAATCCCTTCGGTTGAAATCAACTTTTTATGTGTGCACAAGAAGTTACGTTCCAAGCGTTTAGCTCCAATATTAATTAAGGAAATCACTCGTCGTGTCAACAGAAATGATATTTGGCAAGCATTATACACTGCTGGTGTCGTCTTACCAAGTCCTATCGCCCTGTGTCGCTATACCCATCGCCCTATCAATTGGTCAAAGTTGCACGATGTTGGTTTCTTATCTTTATCCGATAAACAAACCAAACTGCAGATGACTGCTCAGTATGCATTGCCTAACGCAACCAAAACTCCTGGTTTGCGTACTGCTACTAAGAATGACATTCCAGAAATCTTCACCCTATTGAACGAATATCAAAAGAAGTTTGGCTTGGTTCAATTGTTCACACAAGATGAATTGGAGCACTGGTTGTTGGCTGCTCCTGCAGTCATCAAGACGTATGTGGTTGAAAAAGAAGGTAAAATCACAGATTTTTTCAGTTATTACTTATTGCCATTCACCGTCTTGGGTCATGAACAACACAACGAGTTGGGAATTGCTTATTTATTCTACTACGCAACGGATGCTGACGACTCTTCTTTGAAAAAGAGATTGGGCCTGTTGATCGGCGACGCCTTAATCCTGTCCAAAAAATTCGACGTTGATGTCTTCAACTGTTTGACTGCCCAAGATAACACTTTCTTCATCAAGGACTTGAAGTTCGGTCCAGGTGATGGGCTGCTCAACTACTATTTATTCAACTATAAAACATGGCCTTTGGAAAGTGGGTTTGACAAGCAAACCAAGGAATTAAAAGAAGACGTTACCAGTGGTGTTGGTGTTATTTTATTATAAGCTACTATCCTTGGGTCTCCGAGGAATGCATTCAAATAAATCCTTAATGCAGTTTCAACCCTTTCAATTGTAAAAAGTAGTAACCATTTGATTGCAAGCTTTCCATTTTTCAATTAATATGTAAAGTTCCCTGTATCATTATCATTTACTATGCACATACAAAATTAAGAATTTCTTAAACATCTGGACAAGGAATTTCACACCACGATTTGTCCGTCATAAAAAAAAGGTTTCATTCTGGGTCTATTTATACCTCGTGGAACTTAAAAATTAAGGATGTTTTCTAGTCAAGAATTACCTGGTTAGCTCAATCGGTAGAGCGTTTGACTCTTATTAAAGATATCAAAAGGTTACGGGTTCGACCCCCGTATTGGGTTATGTTTTTTTAGCTTTAGGCATCACCGTTGTAATTAACATTCTCCAATTTGATGTGGAGGATTACTTTTTCTTCTAGAAGTATTCTCTTTAAGTGAACGTTTCACTAACATTAACCAATTAAAGCCGCAAAAGTACATTACTTGTTATATAGCTCCCTATAATATCTAAAGCTTTTATGTACATTCAATAACTTTAATTTAATACAGGACCATTAGAACAGTGATACTTCAAATGTACATTCTATTACTCGAAAATACTATTTCAAAAAATGTTTAGTTAGAATCATTAGATGTAGACCAAAGTGGTAACCAAATGGTAGATATCATATTCAAGAGGTCTTATCAATCTTACTCATTTACATACACAAGTAAAATTATTCATATAATATGAAAATATCTTCGCACAAGAATAGCTGATTAATTAACCAACTGGATACATTAGTGGGAAGCGGTAATAGCAATTCAGTTATAGCTTTCGTGTCATAGGTTTTATAAGTGTCTCTCATGATATTGTCATGATATCACGACTTTGAAAATGTGTGCTACGAGGAATCAAAAATGCACAGTACTAGAGTAGAGAGAAGTTTTTTAAAGTTAATATTGGATCACGGATCTCATTTACACCATCAAAGGAGAAGGGAAGCCCTCAAGTCAATCAAAAGTATCAAATTAAAGATATATAAGAAGTAGCATTGCTTTTGTGATGATAATTACTAGCAAGTAATGTCATCCTTTTTTATAATGTTTATGATACATCAACCTCTTATGTGTATGGGCAATACAATAAACTAATTATTTACTCAAAAGTACTCTCTCTCTTGAAAATCATTCACTTATAGCTGTGTACAAGAAACAATCCAACTTTTTATTGCAGAACTCTTTAAATACCTCTACCTTAAACCTTTAAATAGATTTCAACATCAATTCGTGTTGAAATAGCTATAAAAGGATTGCGTTTGGTGGACAACTATATATACTGACTAAGGCAGTTAAAGCTAATTTGGATTTAAATGAATTATCTACTGCCACAATTATACAGAATTTGAAAATGGATAACAGAACTATTATTTTATACCCTACTTGACCATGTACCATAGGATATTGAAAATACTGTAGTATGCAACAACCCTGTTAACACTTGGACAAATTTCGTTCACTCGTTTCGTTTTGAACTTTCAGGCTCTAAATATTGAAGAATCTCAAATCACGGCCATATAAATTGAACGGGAGAAATAAGAGTGAACAAGGAATTAAAAGACATTACTTAGTACATATAAACCGAGGGACTCACGAAGAGACCCCGTGAATCATACATTTCCTGTAGCACGGATTGCTACTTGAGTACTGTGAGATTTTGTAAATGGAATAATTGAATTTGGATTAGGCTTTCCATGGCACGATTAATACCTGGTTAGCTCAATCGGTAGAGCGTTTGACTCTTAATTCAGATATCAAAAGGTTACGGGTTCGACCCCCGTATTGGGTTTTTTGAAACTTTTCAATACACAAGGGAACAGTACAATGAAGTGGTCAGTGTATTAGACTCATTTATGGGGTACCTTGATTTTGATGAGTTTTGGAATACTTCAAAAACTATTCTCAACGCTTAAATTTTTGTCGTGAAAGGAGAAATGATACAACAATAGGAGGTCAATTCATTCTCCGATTGTATTGTGATTATATATTTATAACACCTTAATTATAGGAATCAAGTCAGAGCTCGATATATATGTTTAATAATACGATTTGAAAAAAATATAAAATGAGTTCAATTGAAAACATGGCTATGAATATCACTCTACTATAGAGGTTATTTTATCCTTAATTTCGTGAACTTAGCACTCCGAAAATCATACCGAAGTGATATTGGAAACAACTCCCAATGAATATTCAAAAACAGTGAGTATGTTATTCTCTTTTACAAATTTGGGACCATCAGTATCATGATTGAAGACAAATTGTGTTAGTGAAATTCCTCAGTGATATAGACGGATCGGTTTCAGTGAAAGATTACTGCACTACATGTCAAAAGATGAGGGCATAAGCCCAAAAAACTAAAAGGAAAAGAATAAAATGACCGCGTGATCTAGTATAAGGATCAAAATATCAAATGTTAATCATATTATTATTATTCTTGTCTGTTACGAGGGTGTAAATGCAAAATTAAAGAAGCCGTTCCTTTAGGTTCTTTTTAAAATTACAGTCTTATTTTTATATGTTTCGCACCTCATTATAAGGCTCTCCGAAGCTTGTATCCCAAGGTTACTACACCTTTGTGTTGTCTCCCAATTATTGAATAAGGAGCTATATAAGAAAGGTGAATTCCAAGATTAATGAATTCTTGAAGATCAACATGTGTAAAAATCAACCTTATACCAATAGATATAACATTCCACAAGCCAGCGACAATTGCAGAGAAATTGAAACCTTTCAAAACTACTTGATTGATCTAAAAGACTTGGTTGACAATAAGAACACCAACAGTTACACTGGTAGACTCTATGAGTCATTTGTATTCTATTCTATGACTACTAAAAGGTGACTTGCATTTTATTTTTACCTAAAGGATATGCTTCAATGTGTCAGGATACTTTGAAAGATGTCTATTAAATACCTGAAATAGGACTGGATGTCTACTTGAGAAATATATAGTTAATAAATAGAGAATTTGCAATCAGTAAAATTGGTACAATCCCAACACGAGGATTCGGAACACTTAACAAAGAGCAATTCCATCCCCAGAGAAAGCAGATCCAAACTTTAACACTTGAAACATAATATATTGTTAAATTTTACTATACGAATTTATTATTCAACAACAGTTTTAGAGAAAACTTACTGCGAGTAAGTTGGATAATGACCTTTGTCGTAAGCTATAGTTGAGCTATGAGTTTGCAGCCAGATCTCAAGGTTTTTCAATATCAATTCATGTTTCATTTACAAAGAACAGAAAAAGTGTTTGCAGCTCAAATACAAGCACAGGCATGTGAAAGCTGATTAACGATTGGCTTTATATGTTTGGGTATCTTCAGTACTTGAGTACCTGTCTGGAAGGTCAGGAAGGTTCACTCAATCACGTGACAATTCAATTGAAGTTTTCTAGATGGATCCTAAATTTTTCAGCTCATCGCAAAGACACCTACATTAATGATTTCTTCAAGTACGTGGGTTCCTAGAGGGTATGCCTCTGAATTTCCAGAACAATACGAGCTTGATGACGAAGAAATGGAAAGAATCAACGCCATGGCCAAATTAAAGTTGAGTGATGCCCGTGAGGATCTTGCCGAAGCTGAAAAGGAATCTGGAGAACAATTGAAGGAACAAATTGAGATTGACGATGACTTGAAGGTTTATAACTTGGAGAGTTACGATGACGATGTTGAAGTTGAAGGTGAGAGTGATGGTGAAGACGTCACCATGTTCCCAGGTTTATCCAAGGACGTGAAGTTCCATCAGAATGAAGACGGATCGGACCCATACTTGACTTTGCCTACTGAAACAGACCAACAAGAAGAAAGAAAAGAGTTACAGATATATCCAAACGACAACTTGGTATTAGCCACACGTACTGAAGATGATGTTTCGTACTTGGATGTATATGTTTACGATGATGGTGCTGGTGCCCCAGAAGGTTCCCAGGAAGAAGAAGCAGATAAGTTGGATGCCGATGTTGCCAAGGGTCTCGTGCGTGAGTCCAACTTGTACGTGCACCACGACATTATGCTTCCAGCCTTCCCATTGTGTGTCGAATGGATCGACTTCAGACCAAACAATACTGCCAACGATGTCGGCAACTTTGCTGCCATTGGTACTTTTGACCCACAGATCGAAATCTGGAACTTGGACTGTATTGATAAGGCATTCCCAGACGTTATTTTGGGTGAACCTGAAGCCAACTCATTTGCAAGCTTGAAGAAATCCAAAAAGAAAAAGTCCACCAAGCATGTTACCACCCACCATACAGATGCAGTGTTATCTTTAAGTCACAACAGAACACACAGATCAGTGTTAGCATCTACCAGTGCTGACCACACCATTAAGTTGTGGGACTTGAACACAGCTAGTGCCGTGCGTTCTTTGAATGAAGTGCACTCCAGCAAGACAGTGTCGCTGTCCCAATGGCACCACTCCGAAGCCTCTGTTTTGCTTACCGGTGGTTACGATAGCACATGTGCAGTCACCGATGTCAGAATTGAGGAAGTTGCACAAATGTCTAAAAAATATAAAGTTGCATCTGGCGAAGAAGTTGAGAATGTCAGCTGGGCCGGATCGTACGCCCCAGAGTCATTCTATGCCGGTACCGACAACGGTAATGTCTACTGCTTTGATATCAGAAATGAATCGAAGCCACTCTGGACTTTGCATGCTCATGACGCTGGTATTTCATCGTTGAATGCCAACTCACAGGTTCCAGGTATGTTGGTTACCAGTGCCATGGGAGAAAAAACAGTCAAGTTATGGAAGGCAGCTTCTTCAGGCAGTCCTCTGATGGTTTTGTCTCGTGACTTCGGCTTGGGTAACGTCTTAACCACCAGTTTTGCTGGAGACATTGAAGTTTCCGGTCACTTGACTGTTGGTGGAGTTAGCGGTGCATTGAAGATGTGGGATTCTTTCAGTAACAATGCTGTTCGTAATTCCTTCCGCGAAGAGTTGAAGGCCTTACAAGTTAGAGCTCGTGAAGAAGCTAACGCTGCGGGCCGTGCTTCCAGAATCGCTAGAAAGTACCACGGTTCTGGTGCTGAAAACGTGATAACCGTGGAAGCTGGAGGTTTGAACGACGAACTGGACGATGAAGAGTAAACCCTTCTATTTTAGGACTAGATTAATGTATTACTTAGTACGTGTGTTGGAGTAGGTTTTCTTTTATCTCTTCATTAACCTTGATTTTATTACACATCTCTCTTTTAATAGAAACAGTCTATTGGATATTTTCCTTAAATTATAGGGTTTTCACTCATTTTGGATCCTTGGGCTTTTGTTTTCGATATACTGAGATGGGAATATGGGATTGACTAAGGAGTTGACTAATGAATTGACGTGTATTACGAATAAAGCACTTTTACAAATGGGCAAGGAACAATTTGGTCAATTCCTCAGGCTCAGAACCACTACTAATCAGATCATCGATAACACCATTGACACTGACTGTTGGGGTGACATGGACACCGGCTTTTCTGTGGTACTTGGTGAAATACTTGACATCCACAGTAACGGCGTTACCACTGTTGGTTGGAGGGTTCTTTGGCTTGATGGTCAAAAGCTCCAACAACTTTTGCTTATCTGGCAATTCAACCAGCTTGGAAGCCACATTGTAGATTTGCTCGTATATTTCGTTTCTGGTCAAGTCAAGGTTGGCTTCATCATAGAATTGTTCCTTATTATCAAACAAAGCCTGGTTGAAGTCCCAGAACTTCTTGTTTGAATCTTCTTGTTCTGATACCAATTGAGCAACGGCAAGCGAGAACTCATTAAGCAAGTTGGAATTGGTGTGCCATGGTTGAATCACGTTCACATACACAAACTGGAACTTGTTTGGGTGGCTCTTTTGCAACTCAGGGATAACCTGCTTATTCAACTTGGTGAAAAGCTTAGCACTGAATGGGCAGTTAAAGTCCAAGTACAAATTGATAACGTGAGGAGCTGCAGCTGTGCGTGCTGGGTTGAAGACGTAGTGGGTGGTGGCGTACTTTGGTGAAATCATTGAGGTGTTGAATTCTTATTACTTTATGTGAATTAATTGCGAGAATCAATGCCACATTTGCGAGAATCTTTGTCAGGTATTGTGTAACTTTTCCTTATATAGTCACAAGGATTGATTACAGAGATTAAATGGCTCAATAGGTATTAAATGGCTCTTTATGTACTACCTGGCTAATTAAGCATATCAGTATGAGCTACCATTTATTATTATACTTTTAATTAGCCTCTAGTGTGTACTCAGCATTTGAATCATTATCATCGTGAGTTACAATCGTACAGAGACATTAACAATAGCACAAGAATCCCCAGAGTATCAATCACCAAGTGAATAGACAAGGTTTAGAAAAATAAACTATATACTACATCATAAACAATATACTACATCATAAATCATATACTACATTATATATCATATATCATATATCATATATCACATCATATATCACATCATAAATCATGTGTCAAATCATAAATCATGTATCAAATCATAAATCATACTCTAAACTAAAGCTCTACGGTTCGGAAACCTCCAGAGAGGTAGAAAGATCATAGTCGCGGGGATTCAATCTCCGGCGTTTTCTTTTGCGTCCATTCTTTCTCTTCAAATTCTTCTTTCGCTTTTGTTCTAGTATATGTACGTCCTCACCATCCGACACAGTCAGCAGTCCGTGGTCCAGCACCGACTCTTCACGCATGAGAGTTCCGAGTTGGATTGGCTGTAGTTGTGATCCTTCTAGGTCTCGTTCATGTTCCTCCTCGCTCTCCACGGGGATCAAGCGACGACTTGTCTGCGTTATCTCAACACGCGATCGCTGTCTTGTAGCCCTGTCAGGTACCTCAATGTGTTCCACTACTCCCGTAGCATCAGCCCTTCTTTTAAGAGTCTTTTGTATAAGTGATGGTTTCTCTGGGGTCTGTTTAACCTCAACTGTATTATGTCTTCTAGTTCGACGTATTGCTTTCGTTGGAGTTATCTCTTTAGATTGATCTTCAATTGTGCGAGAGTTCTCTTTAGACTCTTCTTCTGTGTGAGGTTCTGAGTTCTTCTGTTTCCTTGTACTTGAAGCATCTACTAGCTCAGTCAAACGTTCTGGGATTTCCTGTTTAATTTCTGATTCCAGGTGAAGGATATCAGAGAGATTGATATGTTTCCGCCTAACCAGTTCCTGGGGGAAGTTATTCATATTTTTGGTGTTGAGCGGTTGAATGTCAGGTATGGTGACTGGACTCTCAACTTTTTCTATAGCTCCCAAATCACGCATTTCTACTGTTCCTAGACTAAAATTGGTATTGTGTCTAGCTCTTTCAAAAGGCTGCTCAGTTTTGGTTATAGTTTGACCAGAGTTGGCCGAATGATTTAGAGTTTGTGAGGCTTGTATGTTTTTCATCAGAGTACTTGATGGTAAGCCTTGTATACTTTTTGAACGTACACTTGCTGTATTTGTCGATGATATACGATCTGATGCTATCGGGCTTTTATGTTTTGGCGAACCTTCTGCTCTTTTAGATTCCGTTCTTATAGCTACTTCAAAATTTGTAATTAGAGAACCATTCGTCCCACCTTCAGTTTTTATAGTCTGTACAGCATTCGTCCCACATTCAAATTTTACACCATTCTTTGACGTCTCATATGGGGTTTCTTTTGGGTGATTAGAGATGTAATTCGCAGTATTTACCATACTAGGCAATAACAGCCCTTCTACTTCATTTTCTTCACCCGAACTAATGCCTATACTCTCATGGGGTCCATGCTGGTTAGTGTCATAGAAACTATCCAATCGTTCTAGTATAGACAGCCCCCCTTTTTGGCGTTTCACTGACAATTGGTTACTTTGATACCTTTTAGCCTTTACACTAGGAGTGTGGGCGCCTGAAACCTGCGACACACCTGCAACTGCGCCGTGAGCTCGCTGCGCCAGCTTTTCAACCGAGACAATAGGGCTAGTTGCTGCATACACCCGAGGCCTAGAATCTAGAACTGCCGATCTACTAGACAGATATTGTGGTATGTTGACTAAGCCTTTTTGAAAATCCAGATCACTCTTCTGCCGATCAATTGGATAACCCAGGTGTACTATGGTTGCTGTAACCAGTGTATTTGACAGCACAGGTTCTCCCAATGCAACACCGGTATCTGTCACTGGATACCGTGTATTTCTTATTACTGTTTCATTGCTCTTTGTAGATTGTACGTGTCTTATCGATTCTTCGTTGGATGGGTTCTCAGCTGAGCTCTCAGAGTTCTGAAATGGGTTTTCATCGTTTCGGGTTGAATTCTCATCGTGAGTTTGCAAAGACGACTCCCCGTCATTAACAGCCCCACCAAAGAACCCGGTGAACCTAGTTATCCTTCCTAACGTGTCCCACCATGAATTCGCTTGTGGCATCAATACATTTTTTTTTTCATACTTTAATTTCATCTATTAGAAATACCTGAACATATTGAAATTGGCATATAATACAATGTTTATAACCAGGAGAAAAAGGAGAGCAGAGGCGAGAGGTTTATTTAATATAAAGATAAAAAAACAGAGAGGTAAAATATACAAAAGAGATCATCAAATCGTAGCCTTCAATTATGTCCAATGAAGAGCATTAGTGCATTTATGGAATGCGATGAATATCATGAATCATGAATAAATGTAGAGATGGGGTGGGGCAGTTGCGGGAAACTTCGCAATCAATTTATGGTTTCGATGAACCATTGACGATAGGTATATTCAAAATCTGGCTCTATAGTGTTCTTTAGCTCTGTGAGATTACAGATTCGTTTCCTAACCAAGGCTATCCAGAACATTTTCGGAACCAAGCATTGTTAATGCACTTGAACTATTATTTGATCTAAAATAAGAACCAAACATTCTTAATGCACTTAGAACTATTGTGAGATCCAAACATTGTTCTAAAAGAATAAATTTCAGAACCGACATTGCCAGAATCCTGAACATAAGTCCTACCGAGAGCTCTGCCGAGCAATATAATCTGGGGATATGGAATTTTTCTATCGATAACCAAAACATAGTTTTCGTAATCATAAACCCCCAGAGAGCTGATCTGATTGAAGCCCCAAAGTTTAAAGTTTAGAAAACCACAATGGTCAATTTGCACTTGTCAAACAAGACCTCGTGGAATTTTTGTTCGTCATCCACTTCGAACTCCTTTAATTTTAAGCGGTGGATTTCTTTGAATTCCAAGGCGTTTTCCATACCGTTTTCAGCGAGGAAATCGTCGAAATCGTTCTTTAAAAAGAGCTGTATTCTCAGTTCATCCTCCTCTTCCAAGTTGAGACGCTTTTGCAACTTTGACTTCAAATCTTGCAAGCGCAAGTTTGTTGGGAGCAACAAGACAAATATGTCATCTTCAAAGTAGAACTTCACTTTAACCTTTGAGATTTTGTCCATGTTGCCTGTCAGCAGCAGTCTCAGTCTCGTTGGCTGGTTGTTGACTGATTCTGTAGATGAAGACATTCTTTGGTTTGTGTTTGGGTGATGAGCCAGGTATTGCAGTAATCTATCTTGTTGGTAATTTGATTGTTGGCTGATTGGCTTCAGCAGTCTTTTCACTCCGTCATCGGAGAACTCTTTATCGAAACCATTATCTAACACTTCAAAGAGACGCAAAACTTCCTCCAGGCGCAGGATATGCACAGGGAGGGCGATCAAGTTGCGCAAGTAGTAGTCTAATTTTTCACGGCGCAATTTAGAAATGCTATCATTGACGTTGATTAACGGACCTGGGATCAGAGGGATGATACGGCGCAGGTTTTCGATTTTACCGGCTTCGTATGGAAACAACTCTAACAATTTGACTTGTAGGTCGTAAAAGTCCTGGTAGTAACGGTACAAGTAGCGAGTTTTGCCATTCAGCAAGCGAGCAATGACCAAGTATTGGTAGCGACCGTGGTCCAACTGGTACAGTTCGACTCCGGCTTCTAAGATGGCGATATTCAGCGACAGCAATGATGATCTGTTCAGGGCGCCTGGCTGGTGGCCCTGGTGGTCAAAGAACTGGGATGTGCTCAGAAGTGGAGCGACACCTGAGTTTGTGATAGAGCCTAGAGGGATAGTAGAAGCCTGGTATCTTGCTGTTTGTTCCTTCCATTGTTCTACTGTTGGGATTTTGAAGGAGTTGATTGTGCGTTGGATATCTTCCTGGGTTTGTTCCAGGTCCAAGTCGTGGGCCACGTTTGGGTTGTGCAAGTCGATAATTTTGACATAGGAGACTGGGACCAAACCGGGGCCGCCCAATCTGTTGATTGGTTTTGCAATAAACCATTCGTAGTCGTGGTGGGCACAAATGATGAGGTTTTCGCCCTGAGATGTATCCAACTCGTCGTCACGTTCCGCCTTGAATCCGTACAAGGCGACTGCGTAGAGAGTTTGGTTTGAGTTGCGGTTGTTTGTGCTTGTGCTTGATCTTGTGGAATTGGACGGCGGCAAGGACGAGTGTACGATTGTTGCGCCTGGGGCTACTGGTCTGGTACGACCAAAGGCTTCAAAGTACGAAATTGGCACCATCCCACGGGCATTGGTCATGGGATTGGTTGCTTCGTACCAGCCATTGACACTGTCCTCGGATTGTTCAACACCTTCGTCGTTTATCACATGGAAGAAATCGCCCTTGGAAAACCCAAGCTCACCAGGCCCTTGAGGCTCATAATCATAAAGTGCTTTGATTACCTTGTTGGGTGATTGCAACACAGGATCAACATCACTCACAACGGCAGACAACCCGGCTCCAGCTGCACTTGCTGCCGCACTGACGCCATGGGTCACGCTCCCAGACTCAAGCCGGATGTTGTGCTTGGGCGAAACTGTCGGGTTAGACAGCCTCTTACTCTTCCTAAACGACTTGATCATTAGTGCTTTCTGTTTTTTCGTAAAGGCCAGTGGGAGAAAAAAAAACGGAGACTCAGGAATCGCGTGGTGGAAAATCTGTAACCAGTCGTGGCTGTGGACAATTTCGTGAGACGGTGGAATGTGATACACGGCGGGCGGTAGCGGGCGAGCGAGCGAGCGAGCGAGAGCGGAGAGAGAGCGGAGAGAGAGAGAGCGTGTATGATAACGGACAGGCGTGTAGGATAGAGAGGGGTTAAGAGTGTTTTTAACCTTGGGTATTAAAAAAAAAAACGAAAACTATAGTAGCAGAGCCAGTCAGGCTGCTAGCCTAAGCTAGCCAGTGGTGTGCAAGAGAGAGACAGAGAAAGAGGTGACATGTCGTGGACGACATTTCACTTACATGGAGATCAATTGTTATGTAAATAATCTAATGAAAGATGGCTAGAGTTTCTTTGTGAGTGGTTTTTAGGTTTTTCTTTTTGATTGTGTTTACTCGTCTCGTTTTCTTCGTGTAGCAGCCTCCTCTTGTTCGTACTCTCGGTACTTAGCGAGGTAGATCTTAAGCGTTTCGGCATAGTTCTCAAAGCCAAGCGTGCCGAGAGATAAGAGAATGTCTTCTCCATTGATGGTTTTCCTCTTTTCTATGCTGCACCGGTCCACTGCCTCGCTCGTAATAAAGGATATAAACTCTGAAACACACTCCTGTATACACTCTTTGGACTCCTTGGAGAGTTTGGCGTGTGCGGGAAGCGCTGCCTTCATCACACGTCCAACTGTTTCGTTAGTGTAACTCTTGTACCTGCGGCATTTTTATACGCACCGTTCGCTATCGGGAGAAACCGATCTTGCTGTTTTATCTCGTACTCGCTCCACTCATCCATGTTGGTCTGCATGCTTGGGTTTCCGCCTTTTATATATCTCCGGAATACCCGAGTTCGGATTGTTAAATACCCGACTATCGGTTAACCTGATTATCTTGCTCGCAAAATTCACAATGAGCCTCCCTGATTGATTCGTAACGGAAACATGCGATATTCATACAATAACCACTGGATAGCCACTGGATAAACACTGGCGTAATACAATAACCGATAAATAAATAACCACCGACTATATCTTATAACCACCGACTATAACTTAATATCCACTGGCGATAACTGGCGATAATTGATGTCAATCCAATATTAATACTCGCGAGAATCACACCGGCGTGGGCAACTACAAATAACCATTCTACGGAAACTCTAGAGTACCAGTAACCCTTTCTGGTCGTTTTCTGAGTTCGTTTTCTTTGTTCCTAACACCGGTAATCTTGATTGATCCAGGAAATTCGGGAAATTAGCAACTGCAGCACATTTGATATTTCTTATATTGATAATTCCAGCATTCATGGAGTTCGGTCTATTGTATAGTCTTCTCGAGATTCTACGCATTTTAGCATTTTAGCATTTTTGCATTTTAGCATTTTAGCATTTTAGAGTTTTAAAGATCTTATCGATTATAGGCTATACTGGTGTTCTCCGAAAACTAGGCAATAACCCCAATAAGATGTATGGACACTATTGTCTATTCTTCAGTCTCACCCTTTTGTACCTTTATCTTGTTTCAAATCTCCAGGATCAAAACCTTCTCCACAAGATCTTGCTTAACCGACTGGTGTACATATTTTGCAGGCCCCGAGTTTCAACATTGTTTGGTTACAGGGCTTCAACGCATCGTCTGAATTCTATTCATCAAGCCGCTTGATACTAACTTCTCTATAAACTTATACTTCTCTATACTTCCCTGCAAACTTATACTAAACTTCTTTGCAAAATATATATCTCTGCAAGCTTAACTTCTCTATAAACGTATACTTTTCTATAAACTTATACTTAATTTATACTTAACTTATACTTAACTTATACTTAACTTATAAACTTCTTTATAAGCATATAATTAACTGTAACTATAAAGCCGCCTCATGAAGGCTTAACAACATCACCTCAGATTTAGTTATATCACCAAAAATAGCCATTCTAAAGCATTCATCATTTAAATAGCATTTAAACTAACTCACTTTGAGTTATTGTGCAGTTGCACTATATATTCTGCAATGTTTGACTGAACATCATTGAAATTTCATTTTATAATGTATGGAATTTCACTGACTGGTTTAAGTTTATATTCCAACTATTCAATACCAAAATACTCTCTCACATCATAGAAAGATAAAATGAGAACACTAATGAACTGGTTATTGCGTTATGTTTATTACTATCTTATACATTGTCCCTGGAATACCTTGGAACACATTATGAAAGATTAATGAGCTATTTGTCGATACCCTTTACTCTGTTTAGGTTTCACTATATTGTGCTACCGATGCTTAAAGGTTTTCTAGTGCCTCTATATCATAATTCGAAGCTCTCTGAATGTCTATCCAGGAATATATGCTTATTTCGTGTTTTGCTCCTTCACACAAACCTTATTACTTTCGAGGGCACATTAATGCGCATTTCCCAATTACTCCATACCTTGCTTTACTAAAACATCCAAACATCTTTGAGTATACTCCAGGTATACTTCACAATCCCTACTCTCATCCTTCCAGTACTGATACAACAGTAATGAATGCTCAAACAGAGCAATCATACCTTGTTTAGGCATCAACATTTCTATCATTCCACTCATTGGTGCAAGTTCCTGGCGCATTCCGTCGACACGTAATGCAGCCATAAACATCTCATTAATTTTGGTATAGAGTAGGAATTGGTACATATTTCCCACAAACAAATTTCTCAAATAATACCACAGTCCAGGATGCCTATGCGCCCCCAACTTTGGCATGAGTAGCTTGGGTGTGGTGATCAACTGTTGAATAAATATCTTGAGCACTTTGAATTTCACTTGCGGTAATTCAACTAAATTAAAGTCATTCTGCTCATCAAAATCATCCTGGTCGTTGTTGATGGTCTTTTTCCTCTCTGTGTTGTATCTAATGTAGTCTTCGAAATTTTCATCTGGGAACTGCTTTTGATAGTACATGCGGGCGTTCATCAAATTGTAGTAATCAATACCAGGGTCGGTTTCAGTGTCAGCCACCGTACTAGGATTTGCCGCCAGGGAAGAGTCAGGCAGTTCGAAAAGTGTAGTGTTATTGGATCCCTCATTCTTGATCACCAGCATCGCTGCACCAAGCAAGTCGGTAAAACTAATTTTGTCTTCCAAAATAAGATAAATAATTGGTCTGAAAAGTGTCAATTTGGATGTCAAGATTCTAGTTTTGATGTACATAATCAGTTCACTTTGAGCACGCAAAAGAAGATCATCGTCTATGAAGAAGTCATCCAAATGTTCATCGGCAATATCGTTATCTGTATCCAGGCGCAGTTTCATGCGCTTTTTGAGCCTCCAGTATACCTGGTCAACATTATCCTCCTGGAGAACAAATGAACGAATTCGAGGACTGAGTGAATTTATAATACCATTATATTGGTTCAAGTACTTGACAAAGGCTACCCAAATTTTATTGTCCGAGAATTCAGGAGTATCCCAGGAGTTGGCATCAACGGCGTACAACTCATCTGACATGCTATTATCAACCTTACGCACTGCAATCTCTGTTAGGAAGTAGTACCAGGAGTATTCGTCATAGTATTTGGAGGCGAGCCTAATGCTTGTATCACGGGTGGGATTACCGGTGCTTGGACCTGGGGGGATGAAATCAGCACTCTTGGGGAATGGAGTTGGCGGTTGCACTTTTGTAATACCCAGCGAGGGCACATGGGGCAGTAATTCAACTCTCAACTCACACTCCAACTTCAATACAGTCCAGAATATTCTATCCACAACCTCCTGTTTGCGTGGCTTGAGTGTGAATTCAGACAGTGACCTCCGCATCTCAAGGTAGTACATCATTGTGTGCGCGGCGGTAGTAATACTCTTGTAGGCCAAAAGAGGCGACAAAGAATTGAGATAGTATTGCGACTCAAGCATGTGAAACACAACAGTACTCAAAGATGTTTGCTTAAATGTGAATGGGTACGAAGTTGTCAAAAGTTTAGCATAATTGAGTAATGAGTAAGAGATTTCCAATCTGTCTCTCCCAAGTTCCGCAGGAATGCCTTCAAAGTCGTTGTCGTTTTCAAAGGCACCAATAAAAATGGAGCTACGTTCCTCCATTGAGTTTCTGAATTTCAGAAAGTTGTCCAACTGAACTTGGGTTGCAAACGCACCCATGGCACAAATTAAGACAATCAAAGGGACCTGCTTGCATAAACGCTTGAGTGCTTTGCGCAACAGAGGCGAGTCTTCAGTCTTATTGTGCTCCAAAACCTTGGAATATATGGCTGGAGGATCTGTTTCAATGTCATCAGAGTACAATTCCAAAAACTGGTTCAATCTGAAGTTTGGATCGTAGTTTACAAACAACTTGAACACCACAAGTTGTTCAAAGAATTCAGCCAGGTCCAAAACAGGTACCTTTGTGTGGCAGTTTACAAAGAAGGAGTTGATCAACCCACTGAAATGTTTAGAAAGAAGGGTTTCCAAAGCTTTTGTAATTTTATATTTTTGATCGAGGGACTCCACACGGGGCACAACAACTGCGGATTGATTATACTCCCTAACGAGTCTGGCACTTACTACTGCTGTTTCCGAGGGCAGAACGTCCAAAACACGGGCAAAGTACTTCCATTTGAAAATAGAAAGTAGTGACATATCCCATACCCTTGTGTCGTTTGGCGACGAGTTGACTTTTCTCTTTTTGGTACCGTGTGCAGCGGACACCGCGGCGGTGGCAGCAGCAGTTGCCGCTGCCGCTGCTGCCGCAGTTGCTGCAGCCTCCTGTTTGAGTTCGCGTACATCCAGAATGAGTTCCTCGAGTTTGAGCATGATGGTTTGCAGCGCAGCATCGTTGATCTCTCTGGGGACATCATCGGTACGGTAGTGACACGGTTGATTGAGGTTTTTGGAACACGAGCCACAGCGTGGTCGGATGTTATCACACTTGATTTTCTTGGTACGACACGAGTCGCAGGCTGTTAAAGCACGTTTCCTGGCCAAGTTCTTGGGTGCAGGGGCGGTGTTTGGATAGAAGGATCCGGGGATCACACCCACAGTGTTCATTGAGGGGGGATTCAAGTGGTTCGGTCCATGAACCAAAGGCATTTGCATGGATGGGTTCTGTTGCATCCCGTTTATTCCATTGATATTTTGTATTCCTTTTTGCATTCCATTTGGTATGTCATTAGGTATATCATTTTGTATTCTGTTTTGTATTGGTGCTCCGTTATTTTGAATTCCTGATACTTGTATTCCAATTTGTACTGGTCCATTTGACTGTCCATTTGGTATGTTTGACTGTTCATTTGATAAGTTCGACTGTCCATTTGATAAGCTTGACTGCCCATTTGAGTTTTGCTGATTCTGCTGGCTGTGCATATTTAGCGAAAACAGTTGACCACCTCGTATTCCATGAGCAACCATGGGATGAGTCATGTGTACATTATGCATGGGTGGGATCAGCAGACCTGGTGCCATCTGGTGTGCCAGAGTACGAGAAACAAGTGTTGGAGCCCCCTGGGCGGGGGCCACCAAAGAAGGGGCCCCTGGTCCCTGCCCAACATATGTTTGAGATCCTTGTGATGGTCCCTGTTGTGGTTGTTGGCCGTGTATGTTCTGCGAGGACGTCCTCTGGGGTGGATGGGGCGGCACGGCCCCCTGTAGTCCCGGACCCGGGTTTGGGCCCTGTGGTGTAAAATACCCATACGGGTAATGGCTACTCAGTGAACTATTGCTATGATACTGAGACATGGTACTCTGTGAAGACGTCAGTGACGTATCCTCCTCCTTCATCTTATAATCGATTTCTTTCCTTTTGAAATTTTTGGTTTAGATCTTATGTCGAATAGGAGCTCTGCGTTTTGTACTCCTTTCTGCTCGAAAACTTATCGTGCTCAGACTCTACGCTCTCTACATGTCACTAAGTAAGCAGCCCGCCCAGAATGACCCTCACACTTCCCCCGTCTTTCCAACGTCTTTGTATCACACATTTGAAACAATCAAAGCAAATGCCAAAGCTGAAACTTTGGTCTTTATTTTATTTTTTTTTTTTTGTGATGGAGACAATACCTAATACAGAGAACGAATTACGTTATCGAATAGGCTCGGAACCCTTACCATGTCACTTTTCCGAGAAAAACCTTATCTTTGTGAAATACTGGTTCATAACTGGTGTATCAGTAGACCTCCCCAGAACTGGTTTACTTTTAGCTCGCTTTAGTAGCTTTAGCGAAACCTAGCTTTAGTATCTTTAGCTAGCTTCGATGAGTTTAGGTGTGAACAATCACGTGTTGATAATCGCAGTCTGCTACTTTATTGCAATGAACAATCAACCTGTCGCAACACTGCTTTAGCGATGCCTCTCGTTTCAGCATAGATCGGTAACAAAAGCACATGCTACACCAATCCTCCGGCTGTCACCCTCATAATAAATTTCAAGTTGCAAAATTGATTTCACTCTCTCACCCCTTACACCCCGTATCATACCACTCAGCCGTCGCTAAATCAGTTCATTACAATCTAGTTATTCTTATAAATGAAATCGAATGTTGTTTGGTTATGATTGTATTCTTTGCAAATTCCTCTCTTGGCCTTTTTCGGTGATTCTTTGGTAATTCTTTGGTAATCTGGTGTTTGGTATCTTATAATGTAATTATGGCATCTTTTAATTTGGCATTAAATAGTAATTTGGAATCTTATTACTCTATTATGGAACTTTGATATCTCTATTATGGAACTTTGATATCTCTATTATTGAACTTTGATTTCTCTATTATGGAACTTTGATATCTCTATTATGGAACTTTGATATCTCTATTATGGAATCATGACAATATATGAAATTCTAATACGGCCTCTAATATGGCATTATATAGTATTCTAATTTGGCTTTCTATTGTTTACTATGTTGGAACTGTCATTTAATGCCAAATATCAGATAATAGCGACTTATAAGGAATGCAGGAAATTTCCATTTCATGAATGTTTTATAACGATACTGAACATGAAAATGCCATTCATGTTTATAATGATACTGACCATGAAAATGCCATTCATGTTTATAACGATACTGACCATGAAAATGCCATTCATGTTTATAATGATACTGACCATGAAAATGCCCATTTGTGTCTGGCCTTGGAAATCCCCACAATGTTCCATTGTAATGGTGCAAGTGTCGCGATTTTACAAAACTATATTCACTCTTTCTATTACTAGAGAACATATTCACAATAGATACTTTAGGCACCTGAAACTCATCTTCCGGCATTCACAGTAAAATCAAGATTAACCTGAAATACGAAGTGATCCAGATTAATACGAGCTCATCAAGATAAAGCAGAAATACCAACTGGGATTAAACTAAACGAACCAGAATTAACCTAAGAATGGAGCAGATTAGAAAGATGAGCAGATGTGGATGAAATAAATGTGGAGATTAGATTAACCTGGAGGCATTTGGGAGGCATCGACGATATCAGCAGCTTGCAATGACTCATCGTCTTCTTCTCTAGCACCAGTCAAAGGAGTTCTTGGCAAAGCCATCAAACCGGAACGGGCAATTTCCAAGATTCCAAAAGGCTGTAACAACTGGACAAAGGAGGAGACTCTGGACAGTTTAGCGGACAATTCGACGATGACGTTTCTGTCTGAAATGTCCACCACTTTACCACCAAACTTTTCTGTGAGGGTTGAGATGTGTTCCAAGTGGTTATGTTTTTGTCTCAACGCTTCACTTGGAGGCAAGTTGCTTGGGTGATAGGCCGATTCTGTAGCGCTCAAGTCTGGGAACAGGGCACCGCTATCGTTGATGTTCAACTTGTGGCTGGCAATCAACTCTTGAAAGTACTCTGGGCCCAAGAGGGAGACTCTTGCGAGGAGCAATTCTCTTTGAATGATCTGTGTGTTTGTGTAGTTCAAGACGGCGTACACAGGAACTAACTCCTCCACTTGTCTACGAGCTTGCTCAACAACAGCGTCCTGACCAGTCAAAACAATTGTCATACGAGACAAGTCCTTGACCTCTGTACGGCAAACCACAAGAGAGTCGATGTTGAATCCACGGGCAGCAAGGGTCCCAGAAACAGAACTCAACACACCGGGCTCGTTCTGCACCAAACAGTTAAGCACGTGCTGCTTCTTGGGTGCCCTCAGTGGCACAGGCGTCTCGTACAAAATAGAGGACACAGCAGCGTCCGCAGACCAGTTGGGCGTATCCAAAGTTGGTAATGGTGGTCTGTTCTGGTTACGGTGGAGCGTCTTGTATGCAAGCGCGGAAGTCAGGCTCGACGTACGTGCCCTCACACTCTGTCTCACAAGCGGGCGACTCAAACTGGTTCTCAACATCTTTGGTTTGTCGGGTTTTTGTTGGAAAATTTCCTCTATATAAACGTTGGCGAGCTATGAATCATCCAAATTTTACCGCCCCGTTACAGGAGCGACATCTCAGCGACATCTTCCCCAGCTTTTACCTTTTTTTCGTCAACGACACAACAGTAAACCTCACTATTGTCACTGCTTAACTTCACTTGGTCTCTATTTAAATCTCACTTACACTTTCCTACACTTGACTTACACTTCTTTCCCTACACTTGACTTACACTCCCTTCCCTACACTTGACTTACACTCCCTTCACTTCTTTACACTCGCTTAACCCTACTCAGCTCAGTCCATGGCACTGAAAAATCAGACGAACATTTTCCCATCACCTCTTCTGGCTCCATCATTTCTTTTTGAGATTGTCATTTCTACCAGCTCGACTCACACAATCCTCGAAGTCGACTTTTAGTACAATCCCCATGAGTTTTGAAGCTGCCAGCGTGTAACCTCAGAGTGGATATCAGTATATATCAGTCTTGTTAGATAAGGATCATACCCTATTCTTACCCAAGATAATCTTAAACTCTTATGAAGCTTTTAAACTCTTATGAAGCTTTTAAACTCTTATGAAGCTTTTAAACTCTTGTAAATCTCTTAACTCATAAAGCTCACTAAATCGCAGTATTAGCAACTTTTTAACAACGCGATATTTTCAATTGCGGGGATGACTGAGTATATCGAGCTATCAACCTTTGATCCAGGCGAGGCATCGCTGTCTGTCGAGTCCAAGTTTTCTCTGGAGCAGCTTCTATTCATCTATTTACGTCTCGGGCTTATCAGCGATGATGATTACTTCAGAGGTACCCACCCTTTATCGGTGACTCCACAGGCATCCTACATGGTGCAGCGTATATCTGAAATCAGCATTCCCGAGTCGTTGGAGATCTTGCGTGACGCTTTGGTGGAACACAACGGCGACGTTAACTACATGAAAGAGGATTATGACTTGCTTCAACGGTTGGTGCTTGAAACTCCCGTGGATGTCCCTAAAAAGGTGCCTAGAACGAATACAGAAGATCAAAAAGTGCCTGGTGAAAACATTGAAGACTACAAAGTGCCTGACACGAATACACAGGACTACAATGTGCCACACGGAGAACCAGTGGACATCCACCAGGTACCTCGTATCAAAAATCGAACATACTTGGTTATTATAGATTGGAACTTGCAAGTGCGGCTCGAGGCTTGTTTGATCCACTTCCATTCTCCATACCCTGAAATCAGAGCTATCACTGATCCTTTTGACGACCCTCTGGTTCCTGTTGAAACATTCAGGGTCTATGTGATCGCACTTGCCTGGACGGCAATCGGCTCTCTCGTTAATAACTTTTTCATGCAAAGAATGCCCTCCATTAGACTATCGTCTCACACAATCCAAATTCTTCTTCTCCCCAGCGGGAAGCTCTGGGAACGCTTTGTACCAAATACTTCAATCCGCTTGTTTGGGAAGAATTACCATTTGAACAGCTCCCCCTGGTCATACAAAGAAATGATGCTTGCAACAATCATGTACTCTTGCCTGGCAGGCACCCCCTATGTCATCCACAACATTTATGTGATGAAATTGGACCGTTTCTATGGCTTGAAATGGGTCTCCCTCACCTTCCAAATCCTCCTTACAGTGTCAACGCAGTTCCTAGGGTTTGGCTTTGCCCTTCTAATGAAAAAGGTTTGTGTCTACCCAAGTAAGGCTATTTGGCCAACTATACTCCCAACTATCGTCTTAAATCGAGCTTTAATGAAAGAGGACGCTTCGGTATCGAATATTCATGGGTGGACAATTTCCCGTTATGCCTTCTTTTGCGTTGCCTTTGGTGTCAGCTTCTTCTACAATTGGATCCCCTCTTACTTCTTCACGGCTTTATCCACATTTAATTGGCCAACTTGGTTCCTGCCAAACCTGATCCATTTAAATAACATTGCGGGATCAAACTATGGCTTGGGATTGAACCCTATCCCTACTTTTGATTGGAATATCATAGATGCTGGGGCTTGTTTGATCTTACCATTCTACACATATGTAAACCAATACATTGGTATGATCATTGGCTTCATTTCAATTCTAATTGTCTATTATACGAATAACAAATGGACTGGATACTTTCCGATCAATTCAAACATGTTGTTCAATAACCAAGGTAAAGTGTATGTGGTCCACGATATCTTGAATGAGAAGCTGCAATTCGACCTCGAAAAATACAAAGATATCGGACCTCCCTATTTCAGCGCTGCTAATTTGGTATTGTATGGTGCCTACTTTGCTTTGTACCCATTCGCAATTTTGTATAACTTTGCAGTTGAATGGACCTCAATGAAATCGGCTTTCGTCAATGTCTATTATACCATTACAGATTCATTCAAATCATCCATCGATAAACATGACCAGTTTGGAAAATTCTCAAAGGATCCACATTGTAAAATGATGGCAATGTATGACGATGTCCCAGATTGGTGGTTCCTTGTCATCTTGGCTATCAGTACAGCCTTTGCTTTGGCAGTGGTTCTTCTCTATCCCGCTGAAACCCCTGTCTGGGGTATCTTCTTCACAATAGCTATAAACTTTGTTTTCTTGATTCCTATCACCTCCATTGCCCTGGTTACAGGATTCAGTTTTGGTCTTAATGTCTTGGTGGAGTTGATTGTGGGGTATGCTATTCCAAATTCGGGCATAGCTTTAATAACCTTAAAAAGCTTTGGTTATAACATCGATAGTCAAGCAAGCAATTATATCACTGATCAAAAGTTGGCCCACTACGCGAAATTACCACCAAAGTCAATCTTCAGGGGACAGCTAATCTCAACAATGTTGAGTATCATTATCGCTTTGATAATTGCCAATTGGCAAATCGATAACATTCCAGATATATGCGATCATAACCAAAAGGATAAATTTAGTTGTCCTGGTTCAAATACGTTTTTCTACTCGAGTATTCAGTATGGAGAGATCGGACCAGCTAAAGTATTCTCTGGTGTTTATCCTGTCCTTAAATGGTGCTTTTTGCTCGGTGTAGTTCTTGTGATTCCGTGTGTATGGTTCAAGAAAAATGGACCTCCAACCCTTACCAGATACTTCCAGCCAACTATCATTATGGGCGGACTCTTGGTATTTGCACCATACAACTTACTGTACTATACATCAGGACTTTATATGTCCTATCTTTTTATGTACCACATAAAAAAGAACTATTTGCTATGGTGGGAAAGATACAACTACATCTTAACACTGGCACTCTCTGCTGGTGTGGCCTTCAGTGCTTTGTTGATGTTCTTTACGGTCCAGAATGGTCTGAGTGGACTCGATTGGTGGGGAAATTCTATTAGCAGACAAGGCATAGAAGGAGGATATACCCCAGATACTTGGTTGAAATTAGAAGACGCTCCAGATGGTTATATCGGTTTGCGGAAAGCTGATTATCCTTAAGAGAATTATTTACATTTATAGATTTTTTTTATATTCTATTTATGGAACTGAATTTGCACCCAAATTAAATATTTTCATAGGCAAAACTGAGATTCTCTTTAAACAAATCTATCCTTGAGTATGAATTCAGCTCAATCTTGTCTTTTTGTGTCTGGATTTATCACCATTAATGGATTTTTATCAATGGGTCAATTGCCTTGGTCGGTAACGTCATTCCTAACTAATCTACCGGTGTCTCAACTACTTCAATCCTTTTTATTTTCAACACCTTCATATCTATGAAAAGCAAATCAGATGAAACTTGTATAGGATATTTTCAACTCTGGATTGTTCAATGTTTACGATTTACTAGAAATCCATGAACAATGTTAATTAAAAAGTTTGAAATTGGATTAGGTCTCCTGATGTCAATCACTCAAATGAAATCCTTAATTCATCTTTAATATTATTGTCTATTAGTCCTGAAAAATGATACATTTTTTATTTACTTTCAATTCTATATCATCCGATTAATCGGAATCTATACTTTTTGATTGATAAATAAATTAACAGGTTATTAGTCCAAGCTAGAGATGTTGCCCAGTTTTCAAATTTATGAGAGCACGCCTTAAAAATGGGACCCCAAATCAATAAGATTTAGAAAGAATTTACTATTGGTCATCATATTAATTTGGGATTTCTCGATCTTCGTCACATTAACGGTTACAGTATCGATGAAAATCAGAAACCACTCGCATAGAATACCACTGGTCATGATTTATTTCGTTGAAATATTCACTATTACTTAAACTCTGATTTAATAAATAGTTAGATCTCGCTAGTTTAAACTGCTATACAACTTGTGTTGGAGATTACAATAAGATCACGCCCACGCCACTAGTTGTGTCCTCCTTCAATTCATCCTGAGCCCCGTCATAACCGCTTTCCAATGGCCAAGTTTTGTAATTGAACAAGTAATAGTTAAGCAGACCATCACCTTTACCAAAGTACAAATCTTTGATGAAGTAAGTGTTATCTTGAGCGGTCAAACAGTTGAAGATATCAACGTCATGAGATTTTGACAGAATAAGAGCATCACCTATCAAGAGATTTAATCTCTTCTTCAAGGATAATTCATCGGCATCAGTTGCGTAGTAGAATAAATAGGCGTTGACCACTTCTTTACTTGATCCATTGCCCAAAATGGAATATGGTAATAAAAAGTAACTGACAAAATCAGTGATTTCACCATTATTTTCCACAACATAAGTCTTCATAACGCCAGGGGCACCCAATAACCAGTGCTCTAATTCTTCTTCTGTGAATAATTGAACCAAACCAAATTTCGTTTGGTATGAATTGAAGAGTTTATGTATGACAGAAATATCTTTTGTTGTAGCAAGACGCCAGCCGTTAGTTTTGATATCATTTGGCAATTCATACTTTTTGGTTAATTTGAGGTCTGCCGATGGAAACAAGCCGGCATCGAACAACCTGGAACAGTTGATTGGACGATGTGTGTAACGGCACAGGGCAACCGGACTGGGCAATACAACACCTGCAGTGTACAAGGCTTGCCATATGTCATTTCTGTTGACACGACGAGTGATTTCCTTAATTAAGATTGGGGCTAAACGTTTGGAACGTAATTTCTTGTGCACACACAAAAAGTTGATCTCAACAGAAGGGATCTTGTTACCTGATTTGTTCAACTGTAAAGAAACAGGAATGGCAGAGATAAAGGCAACCAATTTTCCCAGGCTCTTGACACGAACACCGACAATCCATTCAGCCTTCCATCCAGGTGGCTGCAATGCCCAACGCAAAAACTCGTTAGAGTACTTGAATCTCAAACTGGCATCTTGGTCTTCAACGTAATGGTCATACAATAATTGATATAATTCATCTAATTGCTCATTCACATTTATATCAATATTGCTCCATTCAAAATCCCCCAATAATGGATATGGATCTGATGGAATATCCTCGGGAGTCTTGGTGATATCGATCGGCCCTTCAGAGTCAATTGTGCTGTCCAAACTTGGAACAGGCTGTGTCTTCCAAAACTTATAGTCCTTCATCTGTTTCTTTTGTACAGGATCAAGATCCTGGCCCAAAGAGAGCATTTTTAAGATGTCTTCAATAGACTGTGGGATCTCTTTCTTGTCTGACATTTGATGTGTGAGTAATTTTCACTCCATTTTTTTCTCGATACTGGGGTAGGTAGGAATCAAAAAAAAAACACCTTCTTGATTATACTAATGTAGTCCCTATGGCTTGAATGTAGATTTCTGCTATTACTATATAGTATACACTCTAATTACACTACAGAAGTCAATTTATAATAACACAACAAGAATATCAGCTTGTACAAGGCTCATTCCATGCTGTGCTATATAAAAGAACTGCTCAATTCTTTATTTTCAAATACTGTACACCCAACGCTTCAGAAAAATAACCAAATCGGAGAGAGCCGAAGTATCATAAACATCTCATGTAATAGAGCAGCCAACTATATTTGTTCAGTGCCTTTCTCTGGACACTAACTATATAAACTTTAGGTTTCTTTGTGACTTATGTTGCTATGTATTTTTTTGTTCATGTAGAAGAAAATATAATAATTATTGTTAAAGAATGTCTTCTGCTTAAGTACAATCACTTCTATATCAACTCGAATGAGAGAGGTGCTGTAATCCAAGCTTCAGTGACATGTGGCTTTGCATATTATTTGTTACAATGTGTCTTTGTATGTAAGTAATGCATAATACATCAACAGGTCTTTGTAGACAACTTGAGTTGATATGCAGTATCCTTTTTGCAGCAATGCACATCAAGGTTCAAAATTCAATTTCTCGTCGATACATTGTTGTCTTTGATACTGTTGTTCCCTGAACGAAATTTGGAAAATTGCAACCACTATTTCTTTTTTTAATTTTTCACATTTAATCTTCATGACAATTAACCAATAGGGAATCATGACCGTATATTGTACAGCGAAAGCTGCAAAATCATATGAACAAACCAATATATGATTTTTTAAGTTCAGTGGAACGCTATGTTTATTGGATTTAAAATGACGTAAAACATCATTTGAATCTATAAATTAACTTCTATAATATACAACCAATATTAACCCCTGTACTACTAGCAACTACTTGCTCTTTCGGTTCAGAGGTATCCGAATACTATACAGATAACGGTGTTCTATCTTCATTAGAATGAAACGCATTAGTGGAGTTGAATAGAAAATAAATAAACCATAAAGCAAGAGATGGCAGCGATACTCTTCAAGATTTGGGATGCAAGCAGTTATATGATTGAGGCAACCAAACTAATCACCGACTAGTAAACAATGTACATGTAGAATTTGCAATATATTAGTTATACTTCCACTATTTGGCTGTGCTTTTGTATAGTCCACTGCTACTATGGAAAGCCGTAGTTTCCCTCCCATGATCAGCACATAAGGTACGGTAGCAACCAAGCCCATTCCCAGCCAGTAATAGTTTGCAAGCAACGTGCTTGATATCTATTAATAATTGCTCCACAGCTTTGCTGTCAAGTGTATGGATTGGATTGAGAGAGCGGTAGTTCGACCCTCTCAACACAATAGCACAATTAGCCGAAGCGACCAACCTTTTCACACCATTACAGAGCTGCAGTATTAAGACTTATAAAATCCGCTCTCTGAGATGAGTTCCATGGTTTGGCTACTTTCCAATGGCTACTGAAAAGAGGTATGGCTAAAAGAAGCCACACCTGCAATAAGCACGCTACTTACAATATATATCTGACTTTCACTGAGCTTTATCTTCTCTCAATGAAATCACCCAAATATCAATTGAGGACACTATTTTAGTCAACCATTAATTATTAGAATTTCTCATCAACATCACCGGAAACTCCTAGCTCACTGCAACCAATCAACAAAATCTCCCAACTCGCCACAACACCCATCATCATCGAAAACCCCCAGCTCACTTCCATCCCATAAACTTCTTCGTCTCGTTCTCGACTTTACCGTAAAAATAAGTTGACACTCCGTCCACCAATGGGGGCACATCACCTAACCAACAACCACAGACAGAAATGACATGCATACTACCCTAGTTTAATTGAACCAGAAAGGACAATATAGTCAAAGAATTCTAATGAATAGTGTATAATCTCCCTAGGTCACTTTCCTAGAACTGAACAACGCGGAACACTGACTGTTTCAGCACCTTGTTCCCAGTTATGAAGAAGCTCACAGCCAATGTACTCCAAGGATCTCATGGAACTCAAGTTGACGGGGAG